>OY856415.1:325908186-326390686 GCA_963693085.1 Alisma plantago-aquatica
ACTTTGTATCCAGATGGAACTTCCTCAACATAGACACATGGAATAATAGATGCAATTTGTACAACTCAGGTGGAAACTCTAACTTGTAGGCCACCTTCCAAAAACGTGCCACCACAAGGTAGGGTCCCATAAACCTGGGAGCCAACTTACCCTTCTTACCAAACCTCATTACACTTTTCCAATGAGAGACCTTGAGGTACACTTTATCTCCCACTTGGAACTCCAAAGGTCTATGGCGGTTGTCTGCATGTGATTTCTATCTATCTTGGGTTGCCTTCCAATACTATCGAATCACTTTGATCTTTTTTGTTGTCTATTGCACAAGCTTAGGACCAAGAAGCTGATACTCACCTGTCTCATACCAACACAACGAAGACCTGCAATGCCTCCCATATAATGCCTCATACATTGCCATGTCGATGCTACTCTGGTAACTGTTATTATATGCAAACTCTATCAGATTGAGGTGTATGTCACAACTGCCCAAAAATTGAGAAACACAAGCTCTCAACAGATCCTCGAAGGTCTGAATGGTCCTCTCAGATTGACCATCTGCTTGTTTGTGGAAAGCAGTGCTAAACTTCAACTGCTTACCCAAAGCTATGTGCAGTTACTCCCAAAAGTGACTTGTGGACTGGGGACCCCTATCAGACACGATGGTATCTAGGACACTGTGAAACCACATGATCTCTTCAACATAGATATGATTAAGGTTCTCACCTATATATGTTGTCTTCATAGGAAGGAAATGCATTGACTTGGTCAACCTGTCAACAATCACCCAGATCTAATCATGACCTTTGGCTGTCCTAGGAAAACCAACCAAAAAGTCCATAATCACATGATCCCATTTCCACTATGTGATAGGCATCAGTTTCAACATCTCTGTAGGCTTCTGATGCTCGGCTTTAACCTTTTGACACACAACACATCTCGCAACAAACTTAGCTACGTCTCGCTTCAAGCCAGACTACCAATACATGTCCTTTCGATTGCGATACATGTTGGTGCTGCCTAGATGCTCAATGTACATAGATGAGTGAGCCTCCTCCAGAACCATCTTACTCATATTATCAGTATTAGGAACCACAACTCTACCATGGTAACAAAATATCCCATCCTCTGCCTCGTGGAAGCCATCACGCTTCTCGCTACCAAACTCTGATCTAATTAGTTGTATCATGGTATCAACCTTCTATGCCTCTCTAATATGCTATCTCAGCATAGGCTTCACCTGCAACTCTGCCAACATCTCTACTAGCAATGACACCTCCATCTGTATGTTCATTTGACGCAAGGAGACCAACATGTCTCGCCTATATCATACCAAGGAACTCAACTGGGCTCTATCCAAAGGCAAAGATGAAGAATTCCTACTTAGCACATTTGCCACATCACTAGCCTTCCCTGAATGTAAACAAGCATGCAATCATAGTCTTTGATTAACTCCACCCCACGTCACTGCCTCATGTTCATCTCCTGTTGTGAAAAGATATACTTCAAGTTCTTTTGATCCATGAAGATCTAACACTTCTCTCCATAAAGGTCGTGCCTCCATATCTTCAAACCATGGACCATGGTTGATAACTCCATGTCGTGTGTCAGGTAATTCTCCTTGTGGTTCTTAAGATGTCGGGAAGCAAAAGAAAGCACTTGCTTGTCCTACATCAGCACACAACCCAAGCCATTCTTGGACGCATCATAGAAGATGATGTATCCTTTCCCTTATTTAGGTAAGACTAGAACTTGTGCAGTTGTCAACTTCTCCTTCAATGTATGAAAAGCACACTGACATCTTCATCCCAGACAAATGACACATCCTTCCTTGTCAACTTAGTCAGCGGTAGAGCTATGGCATTGAAATTCTTGATGAACATCTTGTAATATCCTGTCAAAGCCAAAAAGTTGCGTACTTCTGTTGGCATCCTCAGTTGCTCCCATTCTGTTACAGACTCAACCTTCTTGGGATCCACACAAACACCCTCAACAGTGATAACATGCCCCAGAAAAACTACCTCCTTCAGCCAAAACTCGCACTTGTCAAACTTAGCATACAACTGATGTTGCCTCAACAGGGTCAATACTTGATGGAGATACTACTCATTATGTTGGATGTCATGACTGTATATTAGGATGTCATCTATGAATACCATGACAAACTGATCAAGAAATAGATGGAACACTCTGTTAAATCAAGTCCATGAATGTTTTCGGTGCATTAGTCAGCCCAAACAACATAATCACAAACTCATAGTGACCATACCTTATCCTAAAAGCCGACATAGGTATGTCATTCTCCTTGATCCTCAGTTGATGATATCCTATACTTAGGTATAACTTTGAGAATACTATAACACCACATAACTGATCAAATAGGTCATTTATCCTTAGTAAGGGATACTTGTTCTTTATCATCATCTTGTTCAACTATCTGTAATCTATACACAGCCTCATGGACCTATCCTTCTTCTTCACTAATAGCATTGGGGCACCCCATGGAGACGTACTCGATTCGATATCCTGGCCACTTGCTAAGAGAGACTGAGAAAAGCATGCACATGTGAATCAATATATGATATTGAGGTTACATATATCTCATGCAGTCTGCTCTGGAATCAAGGAACATTGATTGAACATTGGAAGGATGACGATTCCATGCCTCGAGTTCATTCTGGATATCAAAGACAAAGGAATAAGACAATAATTATATCATCTAACACAAATAGTAGGTTGAAGGTGTTCTCCAACTTTCCTGATTATTTAGGTAACAAGGATGTGTGACTTGGCACCACTCTTTGCTTGTGATGACATAAATAAATTATGGACATTCACTGCCAACATAACATGGAATCTATGTGATCACACACATAGGATACACATATAAGAGGATTTTTAGTCATGAATGATAATTAAATTGATTGCTAAAGTGTTTAGGTATTCAATTTAAACAAAATTGGTTAAAAATTGACTGACTGGACATTTTAACTAACTGATTCAAGTGTTGAATTGATAGTTTTAGTGTGCCAAGTCAATAGAACCCAGTTTGGCAATTTTGGTCATTGAACTAACTGGTTCAACAAGTGAACCGATCGGCTCATGACCATGAACCAAGCAGTGGGTGGATCAATTCTATTGATTCGAGGATTTGTGCTGACGTCTTGTTGTGCATTAAATTATATATTAATTGTCAATACAATTGCAATTAGGAAACATGATGAAAAGACAGGTTCACAGGGAGAACCAGTCGGCTCACATGCCAACTGATCGTTTCAATGGTGAACTGATCATTTTTCATGTCACAGGTTGCAAAATTTTGTGAGATTCCAGTTCCTTCTACTCTCACAAAAATTGGGAAACTTGAACTTGACCCTCATATAAATGGAGGGGTACTGGGGGCTTCCCAAAGACACAGCTCAATTTCCTCTGATAACTTTTGTCCCTCTGGTTGTGGTAACCAATATAGAGCCTGAGAAAGTCCTACCCAATAAAGGGAGGGATAGCAAGAGAGAACAATTATAGGAGAGCAAGTTGGTGACTAGTACTCTAACGGGAGGGACAATCCTTCATGTCTATTCTACTAAAATGATAAGATTTCTAGGTAGTCTGTGTGGACATACATAGAGGTGAGGAGGATGTTGTTTTCCACTAGGAGGATAACATCAGCCTGCTGTCCGTGGTGAGATCAGGAGCTACTGCAGACGTCCCAGAAGCAACTAGGAGAGCTGCACTACTACAACAAGGAGGATTTATAAATCATTTTAAACATGAAAGATTGCTCGTGTTAATGCATGGTATATTTTAAAGAAACCATGGGATTTAGGTGATATGATTTCTGATTGAGCACCATCCTGAATTTTGATCCTTGGATCAATCTAGTTAGGATCAACTTGATTTTGGTCCAAATCTAGTTAAATTTGGAATGAAATAGGTTCCCACTGTGGTTCAGGGGTTAATTCATTTATTTAAGCATGAAATTGAGACCAAACTTTGAGAAAGTGAAATTTCCCTAATAAATAGCCCATATTAAATTCTCATAAATTTAGGATTAATTTTTGTGCAAGACGGTAGGCATAATGGATTCAGAGAGAGGAAACTCTGATTGAATAGGCCTGGATGAAGGACAATTCACATAGTATACCTGAAAAAAAGATGATGTTGGAGCCGCCCCCACCTAGAGTAATCAAAATGAGCACTGATGCGACATTCAAAAATTCCAAGGTGATAGATGCAATCATTACCTATGACCAAGAGGCTAAGTGGATAGGAGGTCATATCAGATAAATATGAGAAGAGTCAACACTGCATGCATAGGTTGTAGTTGTTGATCTAGCACTCGAGATGGCTAGCAGAGAAGGCTTCATCAAGCTGAAAGTTGAGACTCATTGCAAGGGATTTGTAGATTGCTTTAGTCAGATGTATCACAAAGTTCCAGACTTGCTAGGATTTTAGCTCGTATTCAGCAATAAATCCTGGAGAAGAAAGACGAGTCTATATTGTTCATCCGTAGATCACATAATCAAGTTGCATACAAGCTGGCCAAATATCATCAAAAATAAATCAATGGATGTGTTGATCATCCCAGACTTCTGGAATGCATAAACTTGTCTCTGGAGGAGGATCAGTGCAATGGCAGTAGTACTACCAAGTTTACCTTTCTTGCATACAATGATGCTTGTACTATTTTTCCCTATTGTCTCATAAGAGGAGGAAGAGATGAATAAATAGCCTCCTAGCTTCCACCCAAATTTTTTTAGAGAATTTAATTGAACATCCAAATCTTATCACTCTAACCACAAATTCAGTGAGAAGTACCCTATTGTTTGGTGTGAATTTGATGTTCATTTGCAAATTATTCAACTCTGGGGTTTCTTTTATTTGGATAAAGGTATGGTAGAATACAAATTTGTCCCTTGATTCTTGGGTTGACAAGGAATAACTTGGCCATTTGTGTGTTCTCTACTACCCTTATATAGGTCTTGGGTCATGACTTGTCCACATCTCTTGAGTTCAAATGAAGTGAGGGACATTGTGCAAGTTATGCATCTTCGTCAACCACCTTCATATGTACACCTTCTTTCACCAAAACAATCGCTCATGAGAAGCTATTCTCATACCCATTGTTGTGACTGTGAGCTACAAAGAATAAAAACCATGACACATATATTCTCCAAGTAGTTTTACATAAGGAATGTGTGAGGTAGATATTGGGTTGGGGAAAGTTTACAATGGAGGTACACAAGGGAAATCAGATATCTAGGTTGGAGGAGCATATCCATCCTCTAGATCAAAGTGATATTTTAGAGTTGAGTTCCTATTGTGAGCTTTAAGTATGATTCAGATCCTTGGGGCCTCCATTACATAAACTTGCCTTGATTAGGGTCTAGTGTGTGAAGGGTTAGCTTCCCCTTTTATGGTCGACAAAGTAGTTGGGCATGGAGGAGGTCCATGGACTAAAGCTTAGACATCCAATAAAGTCAATGTAGAAGTTGGACCTATGTATGAGATGTACTTGTAAGTGTTTGTACCATCTTTAGATCTCAAGGACGACCGATTTTTTATTGAAAGCTCTTTAAAGTTGGGGTTGTGTATCTTATTGTGGGTGCCCTATGATATGTGGCTCACACACTTGAACTGAGGAAGGTAGTAGCTTATAGAGATGATTTGTCCAAACCATGAGATAATTGCTCATCCCCAGTGCAGTCACAAATCTTCTTCATAAGAAAACCACTATGGGAGAGAACCAACGTGAGAAATGATTGGCATGGTCCAACTGGAAGACCCTGAATTAGCTTGATAGGACCCATCCCAAACCTAACTTGCATTTAAATAGGTTGTTGTGCCACATCCATCCAAGATGTAAACCAAATGGATCCTACAAGTTGCACTTTGTCTATTAAACTAATTTCTTTAGAAATTCCAAAAGATAATGTAAATCATGAAAATGCACAGAGAACAACCTTATTGTTACAAGATTACCTATGAAATTTGGATTCATTAATAAAAAAACTCTCACCTAATGGGAACTCTATGGTTATACCTTTGATGAATATTTATGGGATTTCCAACTAGGATATATATGTATATATATTGATACAATAGGTACACCAAATTATGAATTAGCATAGAGCCTAATATGGTATCAATAGAACAACCATCATGTTTTCATTTCAACGGGTGCTTAAATTAATGGTAAATATGTGGGCATAATTATTTTAATAGCCAAATAGGGTTTGAAACTATAAATAAATGTTTAACCTTACTAGATGGTCATTAAATGATGAATTCTTCTTTTTAACTAATATTAATACTTATGTCATTTAAGATAAAAAATTGGTCTTATACATGGTATTTAGTCTAACTTTTTTATGATTATAAATATGAGGTGGAGAGCCTTTTTGACATATGTAACTACCTAATTTGGTATAGATTACATTAAAAAATCATGGGGGCCTAATATGCAAATTTTGGACACAATTAGAACTAACCTGATCGAGGGAGATCTTGGTTTACCAGGTGGTTATTGGGGTGATTCCTATGGCTAGGGACCTTTTGGCAATCCAGTAATTTAGAAACCATAGAATAATGATAGTTCATGAATGTTCCCTAATTCCCTAAGTCAAACTTCAAATAGAGGTAACTAGTTCTAGTGATTTAAATAGTGCATGATGTACACAATCTTATATAAACAAAATTTTACTAGGTTAGAGTAACTTCAAGTTCTAGAACATTGTATGAAACAAGTGTCTAGAGCACAAAATTAACTAATATCTTGTATAGTTATAAAAACTTACATCAATAAGAACATTCGATGACACTTCCTTAATAAAAACTATAATAATATAGGGAATTAAGAATGAATTCCTTATTGTTGAACGTGCAATTTAAGCAAAATCATATTTTGAAAATATCTAGGTCCACCATAGTTGGATATGCAATCACTAGGCTTGGGAAACTGCTTTATTTGATATTATGAGTTATAATATATTAAATGCAACATTATTTCTTAAAAACACCAGTCCTTTCTTTTGCATGTTTGATATCACCGTAAAATCCTCTTTGCTTGTAGACTAGGGAAATGATGAACATCCATTTATATTGCATTGGATGGAGGAGGATGCCAACTCATCTTTTCATCAAAGATGTAGAAGGCACCACCTTTTCTTTTTATTGTAATCGACATGGGAAACCACTAACATTTTCATTTTCTCATGTCATATAAGAGGACACAACAAATCATCTCTATGTGACTATAAGAGATCCCCTATTGAGGACTCCTTCTGCATATTAAAAAAAAATTGTTGATTTTTCCCTTTCTATTACACACCTCTTTTACTTAAAACCAAATGTCAAATATAGAAGGGAAGGAGTACGCATGTTATATCGAGGACTGGTAAATGTTATGATACTATATATACCATTTAGAAAAATATTTACTAGGTGAAGCTTGAAACTTTGAGAATTATATGCTTTTCCACTAAAGATTTCTCAAGAAAATCATTCTCTTTTTTTGTTAAAATGTGCTTATTATTTCCTTGGGGTATTCCAATTAATAGGAAAAGATTAGTTCATGAAGTAATGGTCTTATGGTAGTATCTAGACAAAGTGTTGAATGTTTTAGGAGGTGAAAATTATCATCAACAAATTAGACATGCATTCAAAAGTTACCCTCAATGAAAATATTTAGAGAAATATATAATTTAGTAGAACTATGACTTTGACCAAAGGTGTCAAAATCAATGGTCACATGAACCATGAATATGTTTTTGATTACAAGATAGTTTTGACTACCCACATGTCAAATTATATTTGGATGAGGTAAGACTTTGTTGAACTAAGTGTTTGGTCAAGACTATTCTTGGAGTATCTATGACTCTTTGATTCATTCTTGGATGAACCAATGTTCAACCAACAATCTTCATGATCAAATTTAGAGTTTGAAAACTAGTTCTATTATCTATGTGACCAAAAAGTCATTTCGTACACAAATAACCAATGAGTCCATGTGGCTCTCTATGGTGATGAAAAATGGTCTTTTTCTCAAAAAATCTACATCCTATTTAATGTATTGAATAAATTGATATAAAAATTATTATACAACGACTGTGGATTAAAAAGATTTAACTTTTAATATATGTCCAAATGAGTGTTCTTCTAACTCTATTATATAATAGACACTTAATAATGCAGTTGAAATAAGAATATAATGATATATTCGAATTTTACATTAGCCTTGGTCCAAAAATGTTCCCTTTTTTCATAGAGACAAACATTTCATAATTGAATTTTATCTATAAATTTATGTGAATAAGTCTAGATATCATAACATGTCCTTTTGGATTTTGAGTTTGGTCAATAAATGTATGTGATTATGTTTAGAGATCATACCTTGTCCTTGGTGGTTTTCATATGTAAAATTTGGTGGAGTTCATGAGATGTTAGTGAGTGCATCCAAGGAGGTGTGAAAATGTAAGTCCTTCCTGTAACTTGATGCAAAATACATTATTGCACTTAAATTCTCTCTCGAGTTTTGGAATGAGGTACACTCTATATATTTTTTAACATCACATCTTCAAAAGATAATTTAAATCATAAGATCACATTCATGGTAAACTAGTAAATTAAGATGAAATATGAAAATTAACTATTTCCTATGTTTACTTCCCCCTATTTCCAAAATTAAAGGAAGGGAATAGATAGAATGAACCTCAAATTTAGTTTCTTGTTTACTTGGGATCCTTGTTAATGAAAGTGACAAGTATATGGGGTGCATGACTAGACACAAACTATTTATAATCATATATAACAATGAAGAACATGGTTCTCAAAGATATACCAACTACATGACATATGTTCTTTAGAAGAAAAAAAAACCATTTGAGGAAAATGTTATATATATATATATGCACCAAGAAAGGCCACTCAACCCTATCATAGGCCTTGCTCATGTCCAACTTAAGAGCCATCAATCCTTCTTTCCCCTTCTATCGGTGCTTCATAGTGTTAAAAGTTTCATAAGCAACAAGAGCGTTATCTGTGACATAGTAGTTGTTATTTGACTCAGCTTATTGGTGCACTAGTGGGTTTTGATACCCAAGACCTGCAATACAACCAACAACATGCTTTACTAGTTAAACCAACTATTAAGTGATGAGATAAATCATCTCTATGAGTATATATCCATCTATGAAATAAATTCTTAATACAAATATCCCTACAATTCAATAATGCATTAAATTTCATGTTTCCAATTTAAATAAGAAATGAGGAAATGTAAATGATTGAATGAAAATATATACGTCTTGTATATGAAGAATGAGAGAGGATTTTTCAACAATATCATACCAATAAAGTACCAATGCTTATTTGTACCAAACTTCTTTGTCTTATATGAAAATATCACAAATGTTGTTAATGGATAAGTTATGATGGTTGCCAAAAGGAAGAAATTCAAATTCTGAAGTGGTTTACAATATTTCCAAACATGAAGAATGATCAAACTAATAGGCAATCTATGATGATGCTTAAACATTTCAATAATAATAAATTTCTCAATATTAAATTATTCATGCTATAGAATTGTTTACATGAAAGCAGTGAAATGGAAGTTTATCAAGAAGAAATATAGGCAATTCGAATATATTTTAATGAAGAAATACATTTGAAACTTAGAAAATACCAAAACTGGACCAATTTTACATTTTTAAGTAAGCACTAAAAGATACAATAAAAAAGTGGCAACATCACATGTATATGTTTTCAATAAAAAACTACAAGTATTCCAATAGTTATAGGAACACGTGTGTCACTCGACAACAACATACATAAGAGCATTCTTCAAATATGTATTTCTTTGTATCATATCTAACTTATTAAAGAAAGATATATATTAAAAAATTTACCAAGAACTTTTTTTTGTATAGTTCTAAGTCTTTTGGTATTAATTATCGACGTTCAAGTAATTTTATTCAATTAACATTTTGAAAAATCACGTCATAGACTTTTCAATTTGATTTTCCAATTTATTTTTTTGAGAAAGGAGGACCTTTTCTTATCTACCATGTTTTCCTATCATAGGAAACAAATTAGTTACTTAAGTTCATAATGGTTACATAAGTATGAATTCTCTACCAATTTGGTACAAACTCATTGATTCCTTGAGGAACATGATTATACTCATAGTAAGATTGCTAAGGTCTAAGGTGCAATTTAGTAAGATTATCTACATCTTTGTTGAGTATTTCGTTGATATTCTTAATAGTTACCTCCCATTGTTAAGACAATAATGATGAAATCTTATTTTTCCATACTACTAGAGATGGATACGTTTCTAATGAGTCTTTAATAGCCGAAATTTTTGTAATATAATCAAATTCAATTAATATTTTGCTCCACTTCCATTGTCAAGTAGACTCCAAATATATTTTACAACTTTTCCCCAACCACATAGATAGTTTCCATTATGTGCCTTAGTTATTACAATATTTGTCACTTCCCATATCAAATAGTCACATCATCATTCAATTTGGCTCAAACATAAGGTGGATGCACCAGATTGAATGATTATATGTAGACATATTTGTTTGTATGCCTTCATCTTTATGGTAGGCAAGAGTAACCTTTGAGCAAGTTTCTAAGGTGCATTTAGATATTTGCTCAACATTTTCTTCAATATTATTGAAGAGATGATTGTTTCCAGAGGTCTAAGCCTACCACCAACTAGTGTTCGAGACACTATTAATCTCTATGATTGACTTTAGTTATCCACTCAATGAGATTCAACGTAAACAATTATGTGATGAAATCTTGTTATTCAACTTCTTCCAAATTTCCTCCACCACCATATTGTCTCTTATTGCATTGAGTGTTTATTTACAATTCAAAACATAGGCAATTTTTATCATCCATAAAGTGTCTTTGCATTCTTATATTATTTTCTATGATTTCTTCATGTATAACTATCAATAGACAAACCTTGTATCTTGAAGGAACTTTATTATTGAAAATAAACTCCATGGGCCTAATTTAGTTCTTTTTTAATCTAAAATTAAGGTTCCACATGCATAAGAAGTTGAATATTGACCAATTTGTCTTCGAGGCCATGTCCATATATGCATTGAGTTATCTCTAGAATGTGGAGGTAAATTCCCAATTTTATCAACAAGGAATGTAAGAAAATATTCCCTAAAAAATCCATATCCCACTTATTTTCCAACGTAGTCATTTCTGAAACTTTGAGATGTTTGATTGTATATGTAACATGTTTATTGCATTCTTTTGTTTACTATCATAATCTAGGACCCAATTATCATTCCATGTCAATGTATTTTCTCCATGGATTATAACTTCATATTATGAATATTGACATCTTGATTTAGGGAATTAACCAAATTCAAAAATGAAATACATATGTATCTCGTCTGATTTCTTGAGCATTTGTATTTGTTTTGTATGCGCTCATTCCATGATGAAAGTCTTCCTAAATGTATTTCCCAAGGCTCACTTTACATGTTTCACTCATGCATAGAAGGAATACCTAGACCACCTTGTTATTTATATGAAATAACTTGGTCCCATACAACCAAGATAACAAATGATGTGATTGACCTCTTCTCCATATGAAATGTCAATGCAATTGATCAACCTTATTTTACATACTAATAGGTATAGAAGTTGTTTTCATTGTATATGTTTTTACGTAAACTAATGAAGTTTTAGCTAGACATACATCCACTGAGGATAGGATTCTTTCTTCCCGCCCATTAACCCTACTCTTGATTTCTATTGCATAGGTACAATTTTTTATCCACCCATTGAAACGACTATCATCAAACCGAAAAACAAATCATTACTAATTAAGCGGAATGAACATAAACAATGGATTAACAAAAATCACTAAAATTTAAAACCATTTTAGAAGGAGATCCTTGTCCAAAAAACTTTTACTGAAAGATCCAAAACTCATACTTATCATGATTTACATTGTACAACATTGTTTCATCTCATCTCGAGGACAACATATAATATTTGCTCTATCAAAACACATATTGGAGCAACATAAAACCTCGAGGAATTCAAGCCAAAATCTTAGATCATTCATGAAACCAGTACGAACCAACTCCAAGGACCTGAGAGTAAGGAGACGATACATAGGACTTCTATCTACAAGACACTGCAGATACTACAGTCAACCTGAGCTGTCACTGCTACCTCAGCTGTTGTTCCTCCTCTATAGAAAGATCTCCACTGCTTTGTTCTTGTATACCTAAAAATTGTGGATCCCATGGTGTGAGACAATTGTCCCAGTGAGAGATATAACTCTCCGCCGACCATATTTTTATTGATGATAAACATTATAAAAACTGAGCAGGGGTCTTTTATGTTAACAAGCATGATTAATCATTGTATGAATAGAATAAGATAATCTCCTTTCTCAAGGAGAACACTGCATATACCCATGGTAGAGTCATAATTCATCTATCTTTTTTGCAAGGGATATAAAGAATCATAAATAACATCTATCAACTAAAATGTATAACTGAATTGCACATCAATCAATGTTTTCCGTAATCGATCCTTAAGCAGATATACTACATGGCTAAACATATTTTAACAATCACACTTATGCCCTGAGAATATGAAGTATACCCCGTTCATCTCCAACCGACCACAAACTTCTCACAAGTCAGTACCATAAAAGGTAAATGGGAGAGCCGATTTCTATGACCTCAACTGTCTCGGTCAGTACGAGACCACACAGGATTCAGCAGGACATCTCATGTCATCTACTGGCAGGACATCTCATATCACTGCAAAAGAGCTTTCCAGGGTACTAGGCCTCTTCGATTAGAGATACAACATCAATTGTGCTCTCTTAGGGGAACATCTATAACAACCGTCCCCAGTTATTGAGTTATGGCCACACAGGCACCATACTCTGAGCCATGGCCACATAGGCACCATGCTCTTGAGCCATGGTCACAAGGGTACCATGCTCTGATCCATGGGTCAGTTCACCATGCTCTTATTGAGACATTCTTATGAAATTATTGAGTTATTGACACTTAGGCTCCATGATCCACATATTCAAAAATATGTGTTTCGGGTTATGTCGCAGGGAACCCATTTCATCATTGAACAAATTCTAACACTGATGGATCTATGGTCAGGGCAACATTTTATAGTTCTGAATGATGTATTACATATATTACAACATCCTTTTATCATCAAACAAATCATCATTATTAATCACAAAAAATGCTACAAAGAAAGGTGTAATACAACTATTCAAGTCTTTAAAACACATTTAGATACTTGGTACTTGGGATCTCAGACCATTATTACATTACTGGGGATCCTCATCCCTTCATATCATTATCATCATGATTACTGGATCTGGGTATTCAAATCCCTAGATCATCACACAACATTGTTATCTCTATAACAGATAATCATTACCTCTAGGTCCTCAGACCCATGTATTCATTTTACATGTTGTACAAGTATTCACATGGCTCACAAGGCAATTACACATCTTGTCACCTCTTACTAGGCAACAACTTATTCACATGGCTTACAAGGCCATTACACATCTTGTCACCTCTCACTAGGCAACAACTTATTCATATGGCTCACAAGGACATTACACATCTTGTCACCTCTCATTAGGCAACAACTTATTCATATGTCTCACAAGGCCATTACACATCTTGTCCCCTCTCATTAGGCAACAACTTATTCATATGGCTCACCAGGCCATTACTCATGTTGTCACCTCTCATTAGGCAACAACTTATTCATATGTCTCACGAGGCCATTACACATCTTGTCACCTCTCGCTAGGCAACAACTTATTCATATGGCTCACAAGGCCATTACGCATCATACTTGTTATACAAGTATTTAACATGCCTCACAAGGCTTATGTAATAAGAGAAATACAACCTTCCCATCATTAGGGTTAGGATTTCCCTTTATATCCGAATAGGGTTTCATGTTCATTTTATTAATCCAAACCTTAATTCATCGCTCCACACATCTAGGAGCATACATTGATATCATAAGTATTTAATCATACTTATATATTTTCTCATCATTTATCATTAAATGATTAACAACACAAGCATGTGTTTCTCTATTCATTCTTACTAGGATATCAAATACATCATACTTTTGATTCAATCCTCCACTTTGAGGAATATTAGTCCATCATTAACAATTCACATTATCTTTCATTTAACACCACATTCAACATATGTCACTCTATCAATCACACATGATTGAAGTGTCACTTCCATATTAATATCAAGACGTGTGTGTTATGATATTATACTTTAAACACATCCTTTACTTTATGTCATATATTCATATCGGCATGTGGTATAACCACATCACCATGTCATGTTTTGAGGATATAAACCCTAATCAACATATTATGTACTTACATCAGATGGACTATCACTTAGATCTTATTACTTCAGATTAATTTTGTATCGGGTATGAGCTAGATGCTTGAACCCATATCGGATACAAGCTTTGTGTTTAGTGCCATATCATGCACAAGATATTCCCCATATTGAGTATCCATATCGAGTAACATATCATGCATCCATATTAGGTATCAGATTAGGCATCCATATCGGGTATCATATTGGGCATCCATCTTAGGTAGCATATCGAGTTACCATTTTAGGTAGACCCTAAAACTCATATCCCCTTCATTCCTTCAAGGATCATACTTATCATATAATTACTTGACAAGCTAAATGTCTTATTAAATTCTCATACATGTGGTATCATCCACCACTCATCTCAGTTTACCCATCATCTTGGGTTTCCAACTCTATGTTGATTAGAGTGTTCACCACTCCTATATCGTATAAGAGGTGTAGTCTAGATTTGTATCGTGCATAAGGATAAATATATCTCTCTCATATCATTCAACAAGAATGACTCATATCGTGTATGAGATAGCCTCCATATTCATATCGGGTTAACCCCCTCTTGGGTTTCATATCAGGTTGAGGTGTTTCAAGCATATCGAGTTAAACTTTGTTCTTGAATCCATCCTGATATCATGCATAAGTATTTTATTCATTTATTCATATCGAGCTTCAAACATGTGCTTCATGATATCATGCACATGTGTATAATTACATGATCATATCAGGAAAGGAATACTTGCTACCTCCACTCATATCGGGTTACTCAAATTAGGGTTTCAACATATCAAATTCCTTGAATTGCCTACTTGACACTATATCATGCATGGAGACCTTATTTGCCTCCCTATCATGCAAAGGGTTATTGTTAACACCATATCATGTTCCAAGATAGTAGCTTCATCTCCATATCATGCAAATGGATGTAATCTCACAAGCATATCATGCAAGTGATGCAAGTATAATACCCATATCGGGTTAGAGCTACTTGTGGGTATGCTTAAACCTGATATCACTTTATAAAGTGATACCATCTTCTTCAAGCTCTAGACCTCCGTTCTAACATTTAAAGTTCATGGAAACAGGTCTAAGAAACTACTAGAACTCATAATTTCATCAACTATTCCAGAATATTTTGGAATTAAAAGTAGTTCATTAATTGTAGCAATTTAGGTGATGAATAATAACATGATAGGGTTCAAGTTATATAACCCGCCTTGTGAACAGCTTCAAAGCTCCAAGATCCAAAGCTCCAAGTCCTAAGGTTGAAGAAGAACTTCTCAAAGGTCCAGGGATTGTTTACAACTCCTCCATTGACAAGAGATCACCATAGTCAAGCACCTGGTGAAGAAGAAAAGAATATCCATAACCCGATATCCTACTTCAACCAAGGTTGAAGGTGACCAAAGCCTTACGTAAAGCTTGGTTCTTGAGATCTCCTAGCTCCTTGAGCTGCTTTTCATGATACCTAAGGGTATTTGCATGATATCTCCAAGGGGAGTGGTTATGAGGATCGTAAACGTTCATAAGTTGGTGAAAGGTGAAGTATATATACTTGATTTCATGTGATAAAGCATATATGAGGTGTCTACACCTTAAGCTACTAGATGACACATCGCCATGCATGGTTGACACGTTTCCATGCATGTAAACATGTATATATTTCCATGCAAAAGTCTTGGGGATAACCTAGAAACAATATCTCGGCCCTTACTTATCTTTTTGTGCAAGTTATCTCATCTTTATCTCATTAAATAAGCAATCCGATACACTTTTTGTAAGGAACTTTGAAACCCGTCATGGGCCACCTCCTTGAGGTTATATACCTGTCATGGTCTTTTCCAAGGATCAACAAACCAATAGGAGGATCCCACTTTGGCTCCTTGTCCGATAGGCTCCTTATATCAAGTCTTACAACTCGATACAACACATATAAGGCTCTTGCCTTCAACTCATTCTTGGTCTTTCATTACCAAGAGTATCATCACTCAATGGTGATTCAAACATAGCACCCCCTTCTTTATATTTCCTCTAAAAGATGCATAGGGGGAGTAGGGATACTCTAGAGGTGGTAATTTACATTTTAACATCTCATATTGGGTAAATTACAAATTGTACCAAAATTGGTGTACAAGGTACTAGCATTGTTCAAACGAGTTGTAACTTGGGATTTAGGCTTTCTACAAGACACCACTTATCATAATTCTCTTTCTTGAGATACTAAAACACTTAAAACACATTCCAAATATGTCATTTTGCAATATAACCCCTCATCTTGGGTAAATTGCACTTTTCATTCAGACTTTCATATAATGCACAATTAGTTTGCAATTAAGCTCAAACTTTGAAAACAACTTCACAAGAAGCCTTAATTTCTTTTCAAAAGATTAGAACAATATAATTGGTAAGTAACTTATTTAAGGAAAACTTCTAGGGCTATTCCATAAACCAGGTCAAGGGTATTACAATTATATGTTTATAAGTAACTTGTTTTCACTTTATTATCCATACCTTATGTGTTTCTAGTTTGACTCTAGTAGGCACTACACTTGTTATTGTCAATGTAGATTCATCCAATTCCATGTCCTCCTTGTTAGGTAGAGAAACATATCTACTATTCACATCATTTTGTCATGATTTGTTTGTAGTGTTGTTTGCATTTGTATGATTAGGCCTCCTAGTATCAATACTTTGAACATATAATGTAAAAGACCGATCTTCCTCTTAAAACCATTTGATTCCAACATCCTCAATGGGACTTATAGATTATATTGTATCTTCAGAGTATACGACATTTGTGCATTATTTTTAGTGGTGGACCAGTATACCACATGTATTATACAAATCTGGGATGGTTTCATATTACACCTTGAATTCTGAACCATTAGTTATAATTCTTGGTTGTAAAATAAGTGTAGTATCCATTTCGATTGCTAAATTTGAAAGCCAACTCCTTGTAAATTTGGTAGTATGTTCATTGAACCTAGTCAATTTGTCAATATGTACACCTTTTTTTTAAAACATGATGTGTCTATAAAAATAAAGAGAGAGATCTATAATCCATGCCAAAGTTACAATTTACTACGAGAGACCATTATATTGAAGGAAATTTTCATTCCATTACCATATCATTAGACATGATCGCAAGATAAATTATGGGTCGCTTGTGTGAGCTTTAATATTGTCAATCTCACATGAAGCTAAATGGTAAAATGGTTTAGACTAAGTTCATTAGCATTCCAGGGTCCAATAGACTGCCACATAAGTTGTATGTGATAAAATAGAGTCAAATATCCTATGTTTTCCTACAAGTTTAATCATTATCATGTATGCTCATGGATTATTTAGTATGTTTTGTGCTTCAGATGAAATCAGGAGTTTAGGGTACCCATGACCATGTAATAGAGATACATCATGTGGTTGGAGTTCTTCTAATGCATAATAAAGGAAGAATTATGTACCTTGTTAATGGGTGTATGTAGTTGCATCTATGAAACTCTTCAGTTTGGAATGTGCAACCACAACCATCTCTTCATCTTTGACACCAATATCTATCAAACATAAAGATATTGGTATAGAAGGTAATGTCACCTTTACTATTGATGGAGATATTGAATGTTGATAAATATTCTATGTAATTTAATCATACTTTGTAGGAGTTAGCGTATTCTTCCATACACAAAGTTCATCCCTACCTCATAAATCCATAGACGAGGACATTCCACCTTATTCTAGTTGTTCCAATATTATATTATCCTCCAAGAATTTGGTACCTCCCCTTCTATGTCTTTTAACGCCCTAGAATCATGACCACTACGATCAAGTTGTTGATAGCTACCATGGCCTCACATAAGATCTCTGATGTTATTTTCCAAGTAATGGAAGATTTAAAAATCCTACATATATGCCATAGATGTGGTTTCCAAAAATGACATGTGAAGACTAACAAGAACTAAAAGATGGAATGTACACTGATGAATTTAGAAATAAGAATTTTTAATTCAAAATAAAAATTATGATTAATCTTGAAAATATTACAACAATTTGCCCAATCTTGAGATGTATTTGACCAATGTAGGTGAATAATATTTCTTATGTGTAAAAAAAGAATGAAATATAATAATATATTGTATACTCATATGGGCATTGATTTTAGAAAGGTATCTATATGACCAAACAACAACTACAAGATATTTTTGTGACAACATGTTGGTAGAGGATTAGTGATCATAAATTGTAGCTAGAAATAGTATCCAAAAAGGGATCATAGTACAAAGAATTTTATGATTTTAGTGGGTGTTGGTTTCCTTGATAGTAATGTTCATTACCCAAATATATTTTAATCAATTTTCATACTAGATGTGTTTCTGCATAGTATCCGATTTACTAAAGTTTTAGGAATAACATCAATGTCTACCACATGCAATGTTTTTACAAGATATTAACGGTAGGTTCAAACATGCATGTTTGGAAAAGTATGATGTCATTATGATCTCACTAAATTATATTCATTATATATAGTTTCATTTTTAGATAACTTCATATAAGCATTTGATCATTAAGTATGCCCATTGAATGCAAAAAACAATTTTTATAACAAATTTTAAAAATTACTGTAAGACTGGATCATTTTGTATATGCAATGACATATTCCCATAGTTCTAGATATAATAATGCACCAAACATAATATTTATATTTCTAAAATTGAAATTTAAACTATGAAAATGTTGATCAACTATTATAATTGGATAAACATATACTCAATTTGCATTAGCCATGATTCTAGAAGTTTTGACAATTCATTTGGAGTAGTCATTTATCATTGAGAATAGGGCATCTGAGTATTCATAGTCTAAAATTAAGAAAATGATAGAGGATATGCATGTCAAATCAATAACTCCAGTAACTTTGATCCATGATATAATTTGTTTTGGATCATTAGACATATTCATATCACATGATCATCACATAGAAATAGATTTTCATACATACACATATCATAATATCAAAAACTAAATCAAAATGATGTATTTTCTTACTGATTCTATTATCAGTAGTATTACTACCCAATCCAAAATGTATATATATATATATATATATCAACAATGTAAATGAACTATGCATATGTAATATTATTATACATATACTTGTATCCATATAAATGAATAAATGACTATACATTATGTGTTTAAATCCATCAAACTAATATTAGATTTTAGTGAACCAAAATGTGTTCACTAGTCATTAGTGTTTAAGGTGACATAAAAATAATGGTAGTTTATTACTATTATTTATGAATTACCTCATCATTTTGCTTTACTAAACCAGTTTCACCACAACATGACATAATATATGTTATATGTAAAATTTCATGATCCAACGAAGTAATTCAACTTATCAAGTAAGCTTATTATTTCATTTTCAAAAAATTAGCAATTTATTTGTCTCATTGCTAGGGGTTTCAAACTTGTGACCTCTCAATCATACAACATCAACTTTACCACTCAGGTTCCACTACATTGGCATATTATTACATTTTTACAATCGTAATATGTTTTAAATTGCTATATTTCTACTAAAGAGTTTTAGGTCAAAATTATTATTTTATAAAAAAAATTAGACCAGAGATTAAAACAAGATGAGAAATATAATATTAGATATTGTAATATATTTGCCTTTAGGAATTGTTCACTGTTACTATACATTAATTATTGTTTTGTATATTTCTATTCTTAGTAATTTGAATCTAATAGAACAAAAAAATATGCTCATACATTAATAAAGAGAATAGACATAACATGGTATAAATTGGCATACTATATCTCCTATATGATATGTGGACAAAAATGGATTTTACAAAGTTCACTATAACAAATGACAGAAGTAATTGATCCTTGATCAAATGGATGCCACTACCTCTCCTAGATTGGGTTTCCACAAAAATAAATTCCTACACCACCATGAGGTGCACAACTCGAAAGAGGGAGCACACATTTTACAATGAACTAACAAAGAGAATTTCCACTTTCTTCGTAACATTCTTCTTCCTCCTTGTAGAAAGTTCACATCTCTCACTATCTTTCTCTATTTTTCTCTATCCCCTCAGCTTATCTCTACCACTAGGGATCCTACTCTTTCTTCCTTTTTATTCACTTCTTTCATGATTATATTCTTCATTTTGTTCATTCGAGGGGTCCAAATAATAATTCCATGTCATTCTATAGGGACAAACTCACATGCATGATGGCTTTTACTCCTATCTTTTTTTATATTTATGGAAAGAAGAATATCATTCTCTCTATCTACCAAGGAGAGTTTCAAGACATGTAGGTTGTTGGATAAATTTTCATGATTCCAAAGGGTATATCTATTCCTATTGAAAAATGCAAACCAGTCTATTTTCTTTCTTTATATCTTTATTTGAACAAAAAACATTCCAAAATATTGAAATTTTTCTCATAGTATATATGTAGCTATCAATTAACATGTTCTAAATCATGGAAAGGAATTACTTAACAACAAGTTAACAAAAAAAGGAGAAAATAAAGTTTTTAATTTTTGTGTTATGGGATGGATAAAAGACTTGTTCTTCAAGAACTCATTGGGTTCTAACTAAATAGCCATTTCTTGAAAGGACTACTATCAAGGGGAACACCTAACTCAAGAAAATATAGCTCTAACAAAACTAATAAAAAGATAATAACAAATTCTTAAAAATCATGATAGGGAATATATATTATTCAAATTGAAATGTCTTAAGATAATAAATAAAATTTCCCTATAAATCATCACTCCCACTATTTTTTTCAAATTGATAGCCCTCAAATATCAATTCGGATGATTGTAGTGTATAACCTTCTCGTGATCAAAGACTAAAAACAATTGAATTATTACCCAACCAACGCCAACATCTATAACCAATTATTATAGTAGGCAACTTTTGTCAATTATATCTTATGCAGTTCTTAGATAGATGGTATGCATAACTCTTTGCCATAGTTATCTACATGCTTCTGGCTACTTAATCTCATTAAGACCACCTAGTTAAGTCTGACCCAAAAACCAACATTATAGTAATGCATTCTACTTGGCAGACGCACATAACTACCATCACACTTCCATGAGATAGACAACATTCCCCGCTTGGCATGTACATGCATAGTCGATCAAGATTTTCATGTGTGTTGCTTATGGAAAGAATATAAAACTTAATATATGATTGAGGGATTTTATATTTATATAAATATATATATACATATCTAATCACCACATACTTAAATGTATCCTATACATACTATATCCCACAAACAAAAATAAGTAATTATAAAACACAAGTGATGGTTATGGCCATACTATTGTAATTCTTCAGAACCACAAGGTATTAATACCACCTAAGGTCTATATCATATGTAGAAACCTATTTTTGATGAAGCTCTTGTGCTCAAACAAATCTAGGTTGATCGGTTCACCTCCTGGTCGGCTATGGGATCGATCATTTGGACTCCGGTCCAAGAGACTTCTAGACACCTCGGTTGGGCCACCTGCCTATCTATTCGGCTCCTCCTATGTCCAGGACTCCTATATCCTCTATTCAATTGTGCAATTCATCTTGTGCAGAATGTCTTCTTTTCCATAACATGAATTAAAACTATCCTAATCCTATTTAACTTATAACATGGTAATATGTAATTCTCAAGTTACATTTAGGAGGAGCATAGGAAGGAGAGAATTAATATTTTTACATATGCAAAGGAGAAAGAGGCTCAATATGCAAACTGTGATATATATAGGAATAACAACCACCCAACCCAACACAAAGATCTAGGGTTATTGGCCATAAGCATGCTAACATCCACCATAAAAACCAATCTTAGGGAAATGCGTATAAATTTCATATATCATATCATATATATAGGGATCATATGTGGTCTTTAATATGTATATTCATTAGTTAAATATCTACATTACATGTAACAAATAAATCACACAAACCAAAATCCAATCAGATCAATTAAATCCCAAAACATAGTAAATTAGCATGGCTCCAATACCACTGTATGGATATATGGCATCAGATACGCCAACAGAAAGAAAAAAACCTATCATATTCCCCTTTGATAGTAGATTGTTTCAACAACTATGTAATGGGAAGGAGGGTTGTAAGATTTTTACCTAGTTCTCGAACAAGTTCAGTGACTATTCCTTATTGTAGGGTACACCATTATTCAAGTTGTACTTGGACATCATTGACAATGGCCTCCTGGTTGATCACAATGGACATCAGCTATCTACATCGTACTAGAGGATGGAAACAGCCCCCTCGCCTCTGTAGTAATCCATATGGACCACTTGGAACTTTTGTCATTCTGTATGAATAGACAAGAAGGAGTTGTCCCTTCTAGTCAATGTGCTAGCTTCAACTTGCTCTCCTAATCATTTCTCCATTACTGTTCCTCCCTTTGACAAGTAGAACTTGCTCGGATTCTCACATTACCACAATTGTGAGAAGACAACAATTGTCAAAGCTTATTGTTCTTTGTCTAAAAAGCCTCAAATATCCCTCTATTCATAGGAGGGTTCTAATATGGAGTTCTAATCTAATTAGAAGTAGAAGGGACATAATTTCATGAATTTTCTAGAACTTGCAAACCATGGAATAGTCAGTTCATACATGAGACGATCGGTTCAACACTTGAGCCAATCATTTTGCTATGTTTCTTATTCACAATTGTATTGGCATTTAATATTCAATTAATGCACAACTTGATGTCAACATCAATCCTTGATCCAATCATATTGATCAGCCAAACAATCGGTTCATAGATTTGACCTAATCCTTCACTTGTTGAACCTGTCATTTTAGAAGTTTGATTACCAATGTTGGTTCAAATTGACCTAACTCTTGAATCAATCGATTAAACACTTGAATCAGTCATGTCAAAGTCCAGTCTGTCAGTCAACTTTTAGTTATATTTGTTTAAATTGAATACTTAACACATTAGTAATCAATCTTAAACTATATTCATGAATAAACCCCTATTCCAGGTGTATCTTATGTGTGTGACCCAGTAGGATCCAAGCAATGTTAGCAGTAAATATTCATAACTAATTTATGACATAACAACTAATGAGTGGTATCTATAAGGATATCATTGCTACACAATTAATCAGAAAGTTGGAGAACAACTTCAACCTACAATATGTGATTGGTGCTACAATGATCATATAGTTTATTTGTCTCTAATATCCAAATTGAACTCGAGGCATGGAATCGTCATCCTATTCAATGTTCAATCCATGTTCCTTGAACTAGAGTAGACTGTCTGAGATATATGTAAGCTTGATATCAAATATTGACTCACATGAGCATGGCCATGCATTTCTCAATCTCACTTATTTGGTATCCAACATATCATACTCCTGTAGGAAGGAAAAATCCCATCCAGATCACTCATAGTCAACCCCTTGTGTCATAATTCACCCGAGCACCACCTTTATGGAAACCCTTATTCAAGGTCACAATGATGATGCCAAACATCTTGAATGACATGTTAAGAGATTAGTGATTTTAGGTCTAAGAACCACAGTGACCACCATCATTATGAGAGATGATTCTGACTACCAATCATGGTTTCCATGCAAATTCTCAAGGTGGGTCTGTCTGATATATTGTTCTCTAACAAGTATCTATGTGTTTGATTCGATATCACATATCATGACAAATGAGATTCTATCATTAACTACACATATCATGACAAATGAGATTCTATCATTAACTAACACACACTATAGTCTTATGTGTTATTGATGTCTATTAGCCTTCCACAATATAATTTGACTAGGGACACATCAAGAATATATATACTGTTGACATCCCTATGATCTCATTGTTCAAGTCCTCAACTGAAGACTTACATCATTGACTAACATCATTCTTTAGACTTTTATAATGTTACATCATTATCTTATAACTGAATAAAATAGAATAAATTGGAAGATTGCCTTTATTATTTTAATCAAATCGTTTACAAAATATGAGATTACAATCATCACATGATTGGATCTATGGGCATACATAACAACACAATGACGAAAATATTTAACTTTTAAGTTTGTGTGAGTTGATTATATTGTTATTATAAATGGTGATTTGGTGTAATGCCCCTTGAGTACACAAATTATAGAAAACTCAGTGTTTCTTCCTCTTCATGCATGTTTTTGGTTAGGGAGGGTGTTACATGTGACATGCATATATTGAAAGAAATAACCTAAAACACCCCATATTGGAGGAATTGATTCATATTTATTCTTTATATAACAAAGTAGATATACCGACATCGAACAATTGTTATATGTTTAGTCTATATCACAAAAGATGTCAAGCATGTTATTAGCAGACATCATCATCTAGAATTGAGAGCCATTTTAAACCTTAAGCAGTCCCAACTATAGCAAGTTTTGGTGTCCTTGATGCGATTCATCATCATCTATAATCATAGACCATGTGATCTTTTCATGTTTGTTGGGTAGAAAGCTATTGTTGTGGTCTTTTTCTCATAAGTTTTTCATCAGAGTGAAAATTGAAAAGGATCATTTCTCCCATTGGATGCCACCTATAGTGATTAATGCATGTATAATGACATACATAATTGAAACAAAAATTATGCATGTTGTTATTTTAGAATATCGTCTTCTTCATGAGAGGAGTCAAAAGAAGGATTGAAGCTTGAGAATCACCTAAAGGCCCTTCATGGAAGCCTTTTGAAAGCATATGAGGAGTAGGTAGTCCTCTTTTGTCTAGGAATTCTAGTTGGGATTTTATACTTTCCTTTTTGAGAACTACTAGCACATCATCACTCTCTATGCAAGAGATATTACTTTGACATAGAAATGCCATCCATTGTGTGAGACTTCTTTATAAGCATAATAATAACTATTTTGTTGCAAATTTGAGACTCAAAATCCATACAATTGGTAGTCATCTATATTTTTTAAGCCCCCCCTCCAAATATCTTCATTTTGTAGTTGCTGGCTTTTCATGACACATGTGCAAGGGACTTAGGGGGTGCAAATGTGGTAGAATCCAACGTACCTGACTTGATTGACTTTTACTTGCATAATTAGATTTTTCATTATCATTTTAAATTCATATAAGAATTTCAGGCATAAAATACATTAAAAGATATGTTGATATTTAGCTATGTTTACTTGTTAAGTAATGTAAGTCAGTTAAAACAAATTCAAGGAAAAATGGGTCCTAATGAAACGACCATAAACAACTCAAAGAAATATGTCAATCCATATTTGACATTCGTGAATGATAAAGATGAATTATAACTTAAACCCAATAATTATAGTAGCACATTGCTCCACTGTGGGACATTCATCTATGAAATTTGAATCATCATTATAATGGAATAAACTTATAGGAAATCCTTGTAATCGTGATTTTTGTCTAAGAGTTACATCATTTGCAAAGAGTTTAATGTTCAAGACCATGATGAGGATCTTAAATAAGGTATATACTCTCCTTTATCTTAATCTTCATAACTCCTCATTCTTTCTCTTAAACATAATCTGATGTAATATAATAAATATTAAAACATAAAGAACATATCATGCATTATTTCTATTGCTAGCTTTTATCATTAGAAAAAAGGTTAAACCTGGCATTTTCATTAATATTGTGGGCATGTGCTTTATACATAATAACTTACACATCATACAATATGTATTCTAAATTTGCACATGTGACTTACCTTGTTCACATCTAAACCTTGTGGGACTAAGGACCTTAACCAAATACTATTTTTTCTAAAATAGACACATAATGATGAGATCCCAATGACCACTAAAGCCCACCATAGGCTAAAACTATGTCAAAGTAAGGGGTCCAAGTTAATGTATACAATTTAGGTCAATATTACGTATTGTATTATGTTTTATACTTAACATCATCACAAAGATACATGTGATTTAAGCTACCATATTTAATGTATACTGACTTAAATAGTATATATATATATATATATATATGTGTGTGTGAATAGTTAGTTTTATCTTTTAAATTCAATTAACATATTCTTATCATGTGATTTGTTACATTTGTATAAATTATCATTCACTTACATAATACTACCTATCTAGATTTAAATGCATCTTCTTCATTTCTTATTATAAGTAATGCTAGTGTTTATTGATTAATTATATGAACTATAAATATGTATATATAATTATATAAAGTTGTATCCACACTTATCCACATGTAACAATCATATCTCAGTACAAGGTTTAACATTACTAAGTTGTTGTTAGATGTTTGTAGTTCATGAAAATAATTCAAACAATTACTAGGGTTCATGAAAACACTAAGGCTCTCATAAAGCCTATTCTCAATATTATTATTGTATTATTCCATTATATTTCTTCAATATATAGATTTCACCTTTGATTTTAGATAGCATATAGAATACATAATGGATCTAACATTACATTATCATTTACCATGCAAACACAACTTATATTTTTATGTAGTTTCATTACATCATTTGTGATTCCAAAATTACAAAAGTTTGTGGAAGGATTTTAGGTCTAGAAAGTGGTATTTAATGTTTTTTAAAACCATGAAGTACTATTCACTAAATTAATATTGTTTTGTTTAATATAGGATTTCTATAAATTATGTATTACTTTTAAATAGAAAATTATAATTTGACATAATTTCTATTATATTAATACTTACACAAGTAAAAAAAAAATAACATGGCAATTTTGCATCTTTGTAAAAGACTAGGCATCCTTATCTTTGAATCTGTACACTACATGTCTTAATAGGATATGTGTATCAAAATATATGGCATTCAAAAATATTACCCTTACCGATGACTATTGTAGTTTACCCTTGATCAAATAGTCATTGAATGCTTTGAAATATTAGGGTTTTCCATAAGTAGTAGATCCCTAACCACAAATTAGGTGTGCATGCATGGTGTGGAATCTTACATTCTTTGGTGAATCCCACCAAAAAATACAACATGCACATGCTTCATAACTTTATTATCCCTTCTTGTAGCAAGGTCATTTCATTTTCTTACTTTCACAATGTCTCAGTCA
The DNA here is from genome assembly GCA_963693085.1 of Alisma plantago-aquatica. Lineage (NCBI taxonomy): Eukaryota > Viridiplantae > Streptophyta > Magnoliopsida > Alismatales > Alismataceae > Alisma > Alisma plantago-aquatica. Next base: position 325,935,739 of record OY856415.1, read on the forward strand.
TGTTTCCCCCATACTTCACCTTATCTCAACCATTGTGGCTCCTCCTACTCCTCTTATATTTCTTATTTGTTCATGTCTTCCATAATTATCTCCCTCACAAGCTTTAATGAAGGGATCTAAAACATCTTCCCACACTTTTTATAGTGATTGTTTCCCATGTGTCATATCACTATCTCCCTTATTCCTTTCTCTCTAAAGTAAATAGAAAATGCTTCTTCACATTTTTATAGATACAAAACTAAATCTTATGCGTCTTTGGTTCTAGATCCACATCATTCTAAAAGGAGCTCTATTCATATTCTAAAAATGAAAATCACTTTGTATCATATCTTTATCTCTCTATTTGTATACTTAAAAAACTTCCATATACGATCATAGCCTTCATCTTAGTATATCAAGTTCTATTGAAACATATCCAAAAATATCAAATATTCTTTGAAAATAAAAAATCCTCTACGTTGTAAAAAATTGAGCCAATACATAATTGACAAGAAATCACAATAAGTTCTAAGCAGATTGAACCTAACTTTAAACTTGCCTTGATAAACATAAAATATATCTAGTTCATGATATCAAGCCATCTTTAAAATAAGTCATTTTCCAATTATCCTCAAAATATAGAATGAAATCTACCATTTTAATTATCATCCTAGCTCAAGTATTAAACACAGTCAAAATTTTTTGAAATGCAAGATGGAATCGCATCACCTACATTAAACCAACTATTGATTTTATAATTTATTTATATTAATTGCATTATTTTTTTCTATTTTTCATACAATCCACCATTATCTATTTGTGTTTCTTCATTAAAATATTTGAACTAAAGTTGAGCCAACACTTGTTCTTATTATTTTTTCTATAAGTTTACAATTTATATGGAGGTTTGAATTTTTGTATTTATCCATTTATGTCAAATTAACACTATTTAAGCTAAAATTGGTCCCATCACTTAATACACTTCATCCAATGATGTGATGTTGTTTGAGATTTTGTATGTCATTAAATGTTGATTGCTTTGTTTAATCTTAAGGTGTGATACTCTATTCGAATAAAACATCATTAACTAAGCGGAAGCGTTTGCTAGCAACAGATTACTGAAAATCACTAAAAATTAAAACAATTTACAAAGAGATCCATTCTCAGGAAAACTCTTTAAACAAGAACCAAAGTATTATAATTACATACTAGTCCACATTGTAAATTCCATGTACCATCTCTTCTCGAGGAATATATATACAACACTTTGCCTTGATGAAAGCACAAGTAAAAAAATCCTCGAGGCATTCAAACCAAAACTCTCATATTGATTATAAAAACACCATCTACTGACTCCTAGGACCTGAGAGTACAGATACGACACATAGGACTTTCTATACAAAGCTTGACAGCCAGTATCCCCACCTGGGATATCACTGTTGTCCCTGTTGTTGCTGTTGTTGTTGTTCTTCCCCTGCTACAAAGTTTCCGCCTCTTTGTCTACGTCTACCTAAAAATGTTGGATCCCACGGGGGTGAGAAAATTTATAAATTGCCCAACGAGAGATATAACTCTCCATAAAAAAACATTATTATTGCAGTTTAATAGAAATAAACTGAACAGTGGAATCATATATTTCAATAGTACATAAAACAACATTTATGCAGATCAGAACAACATTCCTATTCAAGTATTTCAACTATAACTTGATAAGGAAGCATGTCTCTTATTCAATACGAAATTAAAGAACATAAGTAACATTTATGTATCAAGGACATGCTAAGGAAGATAACATCAACCAGTGGTTCTCGTATTTCAATCTTATGCAAATACACTACACGGCTGATTACATTTTACAAACATACTTAAGCTCTGAGGAGATGAGGTATACCACTCATACTCCAACCGACCATTGCGAAGTCGAAATCGGTACCATACAAAGTCAATGGAAGAGCCGGCTTCCATGACCTCCCACATCTCGGTCAGTGTGAGATCACATGCAGGACATCTTGTGTCTCTACTACATAGCTTGCCAGGGTATAGTGGCATCTTTGCTATAGAGTTACAGCGGCGGTTGTACTCTCTTCGCAATCGAGAGATTTCATGTTTACCTCCATTGATCCGGAATTAACATCATCGGGAGATTCGTGATACATCCATCCTGGCACATATAATGAAGGATTGAGAGGTTTAATGTTTACCTTCCATCAATTCTCCCATTAGGATGTACTGATATTTTCGCCCATCGACCCCCACATATTCAAAAATATGCGAACTCCAGGAGATCCTGTGGGAAAAACTATTTCACCATCACCAGCTACTGACGATGATGGATCTATGGTCAGAGCACTACATGAAGAGATTTCACTTGATTAATTAAGTACATTATCATATTCTTTTAGCATCAGTCAAGTTTTCAAACATACTTATTAGGACAAATGCTACAAAGAAACATGTACTATTTTCATCAATTACTTCTCAGTCTTTATAAGACATTGGGATCTCAGTCCCTTATTTTAATACTGGAAATACTCATCCCTTCACAAACTCAATGCCATAATCATGTGGTTTTGGGTATTCAAACCCTTAACGCATCACTGAGCATTGTTACCACATTTTTAGGTAACTATCACCTTCAGGTCATCTGACCAAGGTAAACATGATACTTGTTACACAAGCATCTCTCATGGCACTTGAGGCTCATTAAATCTCTTGTTACCTCTTACTAGGCAACAAGGCATATTATGGCACACAAGGCTCAATAAACAATTTCAATAAATAAAGCATCATAGCTCATACCTGGCTATGTTCATCATATCATGATACCTGCATGGTTAGCACACATGATAACAGATATATGAATCATATTTTAGTTCCATGTTGTTTAAGGGTAACACCACTATTCCCTTTCCAGGGTTAGGGTTTCCCATTTCATATCAATTGAGGATATTCATCCCATTACCCAGATCAGGGTTATGGTTTATCACCATATTGCCCAAGATTAGGGTTTCATATATCATTACATAGAATCACCCTGAATTTGAGTTCCACATCACATTAATATATCAGGGTTTTACATAACATCACCCTAAATTAGGATTCCACATAATATCACCCTAGATTAGGGTTTACATTCAATATCCCACAATTAGGGTTTACTATTCATCCCAATTAGGGTTTCATATTCAATTACCCATAATTAGGGTTTACTATTCATCTAAATTAGGGTTTTACATTTCATAACCCACACTTAGGATTACTCATGTCATCACCCTCAATTAGGGTTTCACTATTACCCTAGATTAGGGTTTCACTCAGAATTGCCCTGAATTAGGGTTATGGTTCATTAACCTTCTCGATTAGGGTTTTCATGATTTCTTCACGAAGGATACTCCCTAATCACCACATAATTAATACTCATGTATGCATTCCTTTCTATCATCCTCTCAACTTGATTAGGTTACATCAACCCTTCAATCAAGTACACACAAGTATGATTGACATAGTGCACTAAGACATTGCTTTCATAACCTTTTTAGGGTTAATTAATCTAAAGGTATTGATCATCTAGGTACCTTAAGATTTCAACCTTTGTACCTAACATTGATAATCATCATTGGAGCAATGGATCAATTACCATCTTAAATCTCCAAATGATTTGATCACATTGGACCTCCATTCGGTTTTGGGGTTTCAACACCAAACAGTTTTGAATCTGTTTGATTCCAAACGGTCCTGAGACCGTTTGACCCCAAACGGTTTCAAGACCGTTTGGACTCAAACGGTCTCAAGACCGTTTGGGCCAAATCAGACTCAAAACCAAAAGGGTCACCTAAAGGTTTCCATTAACCAATCGATCATGATTTGCACCGTTGAAATCTTCAACAATAGAACTAGTTAAGTACACCAATCATTGACTCTTGAATCTCCAAACAATCCACCTTAGCTTTTTACCTCCAAACGGTTTTGGGGTTAGACCTTCAAACGGTCTTGGGTTCTCAGCCCCTTAAACAGTTTTGAAACTATTTCCTTTCAAACGGTCTTGAAGACCTTTTCCTTCTCAAACAGTTTGAAACTATTTCATCTCAAATGGTCAACCTTCACCAAACGGTCAACCTTATCAAATGGTTTTGAAACCGTTTCCTACAAATGGTCAACCTTTTTTAAATGGTCAACCCTTGATCCTCAAATGGTTTGAAACCGTTTGAGAACCAAACAGTTTGGTGAAACCGTTTACTCAACCAACATGAAATTGAATCAAATCAATTAGGGTTTTAATGCTTCAATCTGATTAGGGTTTGCAATTGGTAGATTATCCAATCATAGAAGCTTTAGAAACCAATCAATTAAATCTATTAGATCATTATTCAACAAATCAACAACCCTCCTCAAATGGTGAACCCCCTCCATTCGATCAACCACTCCAAATAATTTGGAACCCAAACCTCCAAACGGTTTGCAAACTGTTTGGTCACCAAACGGTTTGGTGAAACCGATTGGACCATATTGTTGAAATCATTTGCACCCAATTTTATTTTGAGATATGTACTTAGGATTATGTTATCATCCTCAAGCTTCAACCCCTCATAAACTACTTCCATTTCATGATAACTTCAACAATCAATCAAAGGAATTGCAAGAAGAACAATTGAATAAAATCGATTGAGGAATTGAATTCAATAACAATGATTAAGGGTTCAAGTTATATAACCCACCTTCAATTGAGTTTTAAATCTTGGTGCTTCACGTAAACAATGGTGGATGAAGCTTCTTCAACTATCCCACAGCTTATCCTCAAGCTTTTTAGTGAAAAGATTGGCTAGAGTTGAAGATTGAGTGAAGCGAAGAAGAAATCAAGCATTGATTTGTGATTTCCACCATGAAATCAAGGTGAAAGAAGGTCAAGAAGCTTACCAAAAGGTTGGGGGTCCTCCTCCTTTTGATCCTAATCTCCCTTGGTCGTTTTGCAAGCAAGAAGTGAAATTGGATTCGAAATTACCCTTTCAACTCATGGATAAAGGAGCATATATACATTTTATTAAAAAAATCATTTAAGAGAGAGAAAGTAGGGATTATCTCCTCCATTTCCTTGCCACTTGCCCCCTTCCATTCCTTGGTTATGAGGCTATCTCCTTTGCCTCTTATTCCTATAAATTATCCATGATTTAAAGAAAAGCAAATTAAGCACCTTAACCCTTATAATAATATCCATAAGTTAGTGGATATTTCTTTTTATTTTCTTAATGTGAGTGGGTTCTCCACTCACGTAGATATTTCCATTGCCTTTGAAAGGCACAAGGACGTCCATATATGTGTATTTCAACCTCTACAATTTTGGTTGAAGGGCAATCCAATTAATATATTTATTTTTGCATTAAATTGAATTATGGTTTCAATTATGCTTAAATCTTGATTATTTTAATATCAAGATTCTCTCTCCTTCAAAGTGATACAAATGAGGTGCCCCTCTAATTTTCTTTGCTCTACATGATGACAAGAAACATTAGGGACTATTTTGAAGTGGTAATTTGCATATTTAACCCTGGGTTTTGGGTAAATTGCACATTACCCCAAAACTAGGTTTTAATGCACCAACATTGCTTTATCAGCTCTTTCTTGGTACTCAGGATACCACTAGCCATACTTCTACATCATTTTCATTATGATGATGCTTCAACACATGATGAACATCTGATCATGTAACATTCGCAATTTAACCCCTCAACTTGGGTAATTTGCACTTTAGTCCAACACAAACAAAACATCATTTCAACATTATTCAAAAAGGACTAAAATCGAAATATAAGTTCCTCTTGAGCCTTAATTACTTTTCAAAAGATAATATCAAGCATATAATTATCTTTCTTAAACAAAACATCTAGGGTTAAAGCATAACCCAGGTCAGGGATGTTACAAGTTATCCACCCCTTACAAGGATTTCATCCCCAAAATCGTCAAGAGAAAAGAGTAGGGTACTTCCTTCTCATTTCTTCCTCTAGCTCCCACGTAGATTCTTCAATGCCATGGTGATGCCAGAGAACTTCTACAAGACAAATGTATTTCTTCTTCAGCTTTTTAATTCTTCTGTTAAGAACCAACATATGTCCTTCAGCATATGATATATCATCATTTAGTTCTACCTCCACAGGTTGCAGAACTAATTCTGTGTCAGGATGATACTTTCTCAACATAGAGATATGAAACACTGGGTGCAATCTATGCAAATCAGGTGGTAACTCCAGCTTATAGGCTACCTTTCCCATCCTTTTAATGATCGGATTAGGCCCCATAAATCTAGGAGCTAACTTCCCCTTCTTTCCAAATCTCAGGATACCTTTCCAAGGTGAGACCTTGAGGTATAATCTGTCTCTGACTTGGAATTCTAAGGGTCTACGACGTTTGTCAGCATAAGATTTTTGTCTATCCTGGGAAGCTTTCAACTGTTGTTGTATGACTTTAATCTTCTTAGTTGTTTGTTGTACTAGCTCAGGACCCAAAAGTTGGTACTCCCCTATTTCATACCAACATAAAGGAGATCTACAACATCTACCATATAATGCCTCATACGGTGCCATATCAATACTCTGCTGATAGCGATTATTGTAAGAAAATTCTATCAAGCTCAGGTGTAGATCTCAACTTCCTACAAACTGAAGGACACATGCCCTAAGCAAGTCCTCCAAGGTTTGTATGGTCCTCTTAGATTGTCCATCTGTCTGTGGGTGAAAGGTTGTACTAAACCTTAACTGCGTACCCAAAGCTTTATGGAGTTGTTACCAAAAACAACTCGTGAACTGGGGACCTCTATCAGAAAAAAATAGTAGCTGGAACCTCGTGCAAATGCACTATCTCATCTATATACATATGTGCAAGCTTCTCATCAATGTAGGTTGTCTTGATAGGAAGGAAATGTGTTGTCTTTGTCAACCTATCAACTATCACCCATATGGAATCATGACTTTTGGTTGTTCTTGGAAAACCAACCACAAAGTCCATGGTTACATGATCCCATTTCCACTACGGTATAGGCAGAGGTAGCATTGTTCATGTAAGCTTTTGATGTTCAGCTTTAACCTACTAACACACTGGACACCGCATAACAAACTCGGCTACATATTTCTTCAATCCTGGCCACCAATACATATCTTTTAAGTTATGATACATCTTGGTGCTCCCTGGATGCATAGCATACATTGAAGAATGAGCTTCTTCCAGAACTAGCTTTCTTAAGTTATCAACATCAGGTACTACCATCCTACCATGGTAACAGACTACCTGATCATCTGAATCATGGAAGCCATCTCATTTCTCACTACCATACTCTGACCTAATCTGTTGAATCACAGTATCAGCTTGTTGTGCTTCTTTAATCTGTTGTCTCAGAGTAGGTTTCACTTGCATCTCAGCTAACAACCCGGCTAACAATGATATCTTAAGTTGTACATTGTCTTGTCTTAAGGAGATAAGCATATCTCTTTTAAAGCACATTATGGAGTTCAAATGTGCTTTATCTAAGGCTGATGTTGCTGATTTCCTACTTAGTCAATCAGCAACCACATTGGATTTCCCTGGATGGTAATCAATTGTACAATCATAGTCCTTGATTAATTCCATCCAGCGATATTGCCTCATGTTCAACTCATGCTGAGAGAAGATATACTTTAGGTTCTTATGGTCTGTGAAAATATAGAATGTTTCTCCATAGAGATAATGTCTCCAGATCTTCAAAGCATGGACCACAACAGCTAGCTCTAGATTGTGTGTCGGATAATTCTCCTCATGTTTCTTAAGATGTCGAGAAGCAAAAGAAATCACTTGCTTATCCTGCATCAACACACATCCTAAGCCATTCTTAGATGCATCATAGAAAACTATGTACCCCTTCCCTTGCTCAGGTAACACTAACACAGGTGCACTAGTTAACCTTTCCTTCAGCAATTGGAATGATTGTTGGCACTTGTCATTCCAGACAAAAGGAACCTCCTTTCTGGTCAACTTGGTCAGGGGTAAAGCTATAGAACTGAAGTTCTTGATGAACCTCCTGTAATAGCCTGCCAACCCTAGGAAACTGCATATTTATGTTGGTGTCTGTGCTATTGGTTGTGTGCCCGGTATTAGATTGATCTCAAAATCAATCTCTCAGGATGGAGGAACACCTAGAAGTTCCTCATGGAATACATCTACAAATTCCCTAACAACTGGAACTTCAGAAGGATGAGGGCTCTCCATTGTGGTATCTACCACATGTGCCAAGAATGCAAAGCATCCCTGTCTCATCAACTTCTCAGCTACCATAGCTGACACAAGACAAGTTGGAAGAATCTTTCTGTCTCCCTAAAAGATCCAGCTTGTGACGCTTGTCCACGTCCTCTAGCGCCACTAGAAAACTATCTCCTCTGTGAGCCTAGTTGACTCTGCCTCTGGGGTTGAGTTACAGTTCTGACTTTATCAGGACAATCTCTCATCAAGTGTCCTAACCTCCCACACTAAAAGTAGTTGTAGCTTCCCAAACTCTGCCTAGGTGGTCCTATCACTGATACTGACGCTATACTGGGGGATCTACTTGGAGGAAAACTATGGCCCCTACCCCTATTTGACATCCACTGTGTCAGGGTATTAAACCTTGGTAGTAGTTGTGGTGCAGAGAACCTCGGCTTCTTAAATCTCTCGAACCTTTGTCCTTGAAACTGTGTGTACTCTTTCTTACCACTGGTCTGCCGCTTCTCAATCACAAACCTCTCTATCCGTCTCACAGACTCCACAAAAGTAGCAAACCTATCCATGTTCTCTAGAGCAGATATAGGAGTGGTCAATTCAACATTCAACCCTTTCTCAAAATGTTGAATTCTCTCCTCATCCGTAGATGCCATATGCAGACAGAACCACAAAAGCTCCATGAACCTAGCTTCATACTCGCTAATGTTCATCTGTCCTTGTCTAATCCTCTCAAACTGAGAGATCTTCTCATCTAGATACATCTTGGGGAAGTATCTAGCAACAAATTCACGTCGGAATTCATCCCATCCAACTTCAACACTTGGTCTTTTGCCTTCCTTTATGGTCCACCAATGACTAGCACTCCCTTCAAAAGGTATACAGCATGCCTCACCTTCTCTACTTCAGGGATGTTGAGGATTCTAAAAGCTTTCTCCAGCTCCATCAACCACAAATCAGCGTCTGCTAGATCAGCTGTACTAGCATAGTCTGTGGCTCCTACCTGGAGAAGCCATTCAAAGGTCTTTCCAGCTCCTTGTCCTTCATTGTGGGCTGGTGCCCTCGGTGCAGGTGGTGGCATCGTATCTGCCATATGCATCATAGTCACCATAAACTGCCCGAACAGAGCATGGAAAGCTAGATTTTCTAATGCAGCTTGATCAAGATGAGGAATCTCTGGTACTGGTTCCTCCCTAGCTTGATCCCTTGCACCTCCTCCTGGTGCAGCAACGCTTCTCTCAACAATGTGTTCATCATGTGATCCAGACATCTTCAAGTTCTTCTCCTCCTATATGAGCAGAAGACACTATCAGATAAACTAGAAGACACTACAATAGACTCAACAATCTTAATCCTATGTATCTGTAGACTCAGCGAATCTAGGGCTCTGATACCACTAATTGTGATACTCCATTCGAACAAAACATCATTAACTAAGAGAAAGCATTTGCTAGCAGCAGATTACTGAAAATCATCAAAAATTAAAACCATTTACAAAGAGATCCATACACAGGAAAACTCTTTAAACAAGAACCAAAGTAATATAATTACATACTGGTCTACATTGTACATTCCATGTACCATCTCTTCTTGAGGAATATATATACAACACTTTGCCTTGATGAAATCACAAGTAAGAAAATCCTCGAGGCATTCAAACAAAAAATCTCAGATCAATTATAAAAACACTATCTACTGACTCCTAGGACCTGAGAGTACAGAGATGACACATAGGACTTTCTATACAAAGCTTGACAGCCAGTATCCCCACCTGGGATATCACTGTTGTCCCTGTTGTTGCTATTACTGTTGTTCTTCTCCTGCTACAGAGTTTCTGCCTCTTTGTCTATGTCTACCTAAAAATGTTGGATCCCAAGGGGGTGAGACAATTTGTAAATATTCCCAGCGAGAGATATAACTCTCCGCTGAAAACATTATTATTGCAATTTAATAGAAATAAACTGAATAGTGGAATCATATATTTCAATAGCAGATAAATCAATATTTATGCAGATCAGAACAACATTCCTATTTAAGTATTTCAGCTATAACTTGATAAGGCAGCATGTCTCTTATTCAATACGGAATTAAAGAACATAAGTAACATTTATGTATCAAGGACATGCTAAGCAAGATAACATCAACCAGTGGTTCTCGTATTTCAATCTTATGCAAATACGCTACACGGTTGATTACATTTTACAAACATACTTAAGCTTTGAGGAGATGAGGTATACCACTCATACTCCAACCGACCATTGCGAAGTCAAAATTGGTACCATACAAAGTCAATGGAAGAGCCGACTTCCATGACCTCCCACATCTCGGTCAGTGTGAGATCACATGCAGGACATCTTGTGTCTCTACTACATAGCTTGTCAGGGTATAGTGGCATCTTCGCTATAGAGTTACAACGACGGCTGTACTCTCTTCGCAATCGAGATATTTCATGTTTACCTCCATCGATCTGGCATTAACATCATCGGGAGATTCGTGATACATCCATCCCGACACATATAATGAAGGATTGAGAGGTTTAATGTTTACCTTCCATCAATTCCCCCATTAGGACGTACTGATCTTTTTGCCCATCAACCCCCACATATTCAAAAATATGCGAACTCCAGGAGATCCTATGGGAAAACCTATTTCACCATCAACAGCTACTGACGATGATGGATCTATGGTCAGAGTACTACATGAAGAGATTTCACTTGATTAATTAAGTACATTATCATATTCTTTTAGCATCAGTCAAGTTTTCAAACATACTTATTAGGACAAATGCTACAAAGAAACATGTGCTATTTTCATCAGTTACTTCTCAGTCTTTATAAGACATTGGGATCTGAGTCCCTTATTTTAATACTGGGAATACTCAACCCTTCACAAACTCAATGCCATAATCATATGGTTCTGGGTATTCAAACCCTTAACTCATCATTGAGCATTGTTACCACTTTTTCAGGTAACTATCACCTTCAGGTCATCTGACAAAGGTAAACATGATACTTGTTACACAAGCATCTCTCATGGCACTTGAGGCTCATTAACTCTCTTGTTACCTCTTACTAGGAAACAAGGCATATTATGGCACATAATGCTCAACAAACAATTTCAATAAATAAAGCATCATAGCTCATACCTGGATATGTTCATCATCTCATGATACCTGCATGGTTAGCACACATGATAACAGATATATCAATCATATTTCAGTTCCATGTTGTTTAAGGGTAACACCACTATTCCCTTACCAGGGTTAGGGTTTCCCATTTCATATCAATCGGGGATATTCATCCCATTACCCAGATCAGGGTTATGGTTTATCACCATATTGCCCAAGATTAGGGTTTCATATAGCATTACATAGCATCACACTGAATTTGAGTTCCACATCACATTAATATACCAGGTTTTTACATAACATCACCCTAAATTAGGATTCCACATAATATCACCCTAGATTAGGGTTTACATTCAATATCCCATAATTAGGGTTTACTATTCATCCCAATTAGGGTTTCATATTCAATTACCCATAATTAGGGTTTACTATTCATCTAAATTAGGGTTTTACATTTCATAACCCAAACTTAGGATTACTCATGTCATCACCCTCAATTAGGGTTTTACTATTACCCTAGATTAGGGTTTCACTCAGAATTGCCCTGAATTAGGGTTATGGTTCATTAACCTTCTCGATTAGGGTTTTCATGATTTCTTCACTAAGGATCCTACCCTAATCACCACATGATTAATAATCATTTATGAATTCCTTTCTATCATCCTCTCAACTTGATTAGGTTACATCAGCCATTCAATCAAGTACACACAACTATGATTGACATGGTCTACTAAGACTTTCTTTCATAACCTTTTTAGGGTTAATTAATCTAAAGGTACTGATCATCTAGGTACTTTAAGGTTTCAACCTTTGTACCTAACATTGATAATCATCATTGGATCAATGGATCAATTACCATCTTAAATCTCTAAATGATTTGATCACATTGGACCTCCATTCGATTTTGGGGTTTCAACACCAAACGATTTTAAATCCATTTAATTCCAAACGATCCTGAGACCGTTTGACCCCAAAAATGTTTCAAGACCATTTGGACTCAAACAGTCTCAAGACTGTTTGGGCCAAATCAGCCTCAAAACCGAAAGGGTCACCTAAAGGTTTCCATTAACCAATCGATCATGATTTGCATCGTTGAAATCTTCAACAATAGAACTAGTTAAGTACATCAATCATTGACTCTTGAATCTCCAAACAATCCACCTTAGCTTTTGACCTCCAAACGGTTTTAGGGTTAGACCTTCAAACAGTCTTGGGTTCTCAACCCCTTAAACGGTTTTGAAACCGTTTCCTTTCAAACAGTCTTGAAGACCTTTTCCTTCTCAAACAGTTTGAAACGGTTTCATCTCAAACAGTCAACCTTCACCAAACGGTCAACCCTATCAAACGGTTTTGAAACTATTTCCTACAAATGGTCAACCTTTCTTAAATGGTCCACCATTGATCCTCAAACGGTTTGAAACCGTTTGAGCACCAAACGGTTTGGTGAAACCGTTTACTCAACCAACATGAAATTGAATCAAATTAATTAGGGTTTTAATGCTTCAATCTGATTAGCGTTTGCAATTGGTAGATTATCCAATCATGGAACCTTTAGAAACCAATCAATTAAATCTATTAGATCATTATTCAACACATCATAAACCCTCCTCTAATGGTCAACCCCCTCCATTCGGTCAACCACTCCAAACGGTTTGCAAACCGTTTGGTAGTGAAACCGATTGGACCATATTGTTGAAACCGTTTGCACCCAATTTTATTTTGAGATATGTACTTAGGATGATGTCATCATCCTCAAGCTTCAACCCCTCGGAAACTACTGCCATTTCATGATAACTTCAGCAATCAATCAAAGGAATTGCAAGAAGAACAATTGAATAAAATCGATTGAGGAATTGAATTCAATAACAATGATTAAGGGTTCAAGTTATATAACCCGCCTTCAATTGAGTTTTAAAGCTTGGAGCTTCACTTCAACAATGGTGGATGAAGCTTCTTCAACTATCCCACGGCTTATCCTCAAGCTTTTGAGTGAAAAGATTGGCTAGAGTTGAAGATTGAGTGAAGAGAAGAAGAAATCAAACATTGATTTGTGATTTCCACCATGAAATCAAGGTGAAAGAAGGTCAAGAATCTTACCAACAGGTTGGGGGTCATCCTCCTGTTGCTCCTAAGCTCCCTTGGTCGTTTTGCAAGCAAGAAGTGAAAGTGGATTTGAAATTACCCTTTCAACTCATGGATAAAGGAGCATATATACATTTTATTAAAAAAATCATTTAAGAGAGAGAAAGTAGGGATTATCTCCTCCATTTCCTTGCCACTTGCCCCCTTCCCTTCCTTGGTTACGAGGCTATCTCCGTTTACTCTTATTCCTCTCAATTATCTATGATTTAAAGAAAAGCAAATTAAGCACCTTAACCCTTATAATAATATCCATAAGTTAGTGGATATTTCTTTTTATTTTCTTAATGTGAGTGGGTTCTCCACTCACGTAGATATTTCCATTGCCTTTTCAAGGCAAAAGGATGTCCATATATGTGTATTTCGACCTCAACAATTTTGGTTGAAGGGCAATCCAATTAATATATTTATTTTTGCATTAAATTGAATTAGGGTTTCAATTATGCTTAAATCTTGATTATTTTAATATCAAGATTCTCTCTCCTTCAAAGTGATACAAATGAGGCACCCCTCTCATTTTCTTTGCTCTACATGATGCCAAGAAACATTAGGGACTATTTTGAAGTGGTAATTTGCATATTGAACCCTGGGTATTGGGTAAATTGCACATTACCCCAAAACTAGGTTTTAATGCACCAACATTGCTTTATCAGCTCTTTCTTGGTACTCAGGCTACCACTAGCCATACTTCTGCATCATTTTCATTCTCATGATGCTTCAACACATGAGGAACATCTTATCATGTAACATTTGCAATTTAACCCCTCAACTTGGGTAATTTGCACTTTAGTCCATCATAAGCAAAACATAATTTCAACATTATTCAGAAAGGACTAAAATCAAAATATAAGTTCCTATTGATCCTTAATTACTTTTCAAAAGATAATATCAAGCATATAATTATCTTTCTTAAACAAAACATCTAGGGTTAAAGCATAACCCAGGTCAGGGATGTTACATAAGGTGTTGTATAATTCATGGATTCCAATGCATACATGTACTTGATATTATTATAGTTCTATTTTATGTTAAAGTATGGATCTTGGTTAAGAGTCATGTTTGTATTGAATTCAATAATATTTCTAACCAAAATTCCTTATATATTTAGAAAATAATGTTAAATAAATTACATTCACCGCTTATTTTATCAAGTTCATTCTTAAAATCAGAATTTGTAAAAATCCAACCATGGATAATAGATAAATATTTAGATGTGCTTCAGAATCGACGTCATATAAATTCATTTATAATAGTCAAGACCTAAATTTTGATGTTAAGGTAACTGAAAATTTGAGGTGTAACACTTTAAGAGAAGAGTACATTATCTAGGATGGGAGGCTGGGTAGTCAGTACATCAGGGTTGTAATGAATCAAGGAAGGTGAATTTAGTATCATTTTAAAGGGTGTCCCTACTTTGTTGCATGTACTTCTAGCTACCGCACTAACATGGTTATGCTTACGATGTTAGGGTAATAAGTGAATGAAAAACTCACATAGTGAAAACATATTATTGAGGGTTGAGTTTTTGTTTAATATGACCTAACAGTTGTTTCAATTACAAAGATAACTCATCAAATCTTATTTATTCTTCCCCATCACCTAGGAGGCCAAGAACTAGCATGTGATGGTTTACTTGAAATATGGTATGTCCTCTAGATGTGTTATAGGAGTTGGACATGGAAATTCTTGATATATAATATATAATGATGCATGGTTTTATTATAAGTGACAAACAATGTAAAATAATATATTAGTTATCTAATAGATCCATGTTTGTCTATTCTTGATAGGGTCTGGTGATCTCAAACCATCTACTAGGATTTATAGATTCTATAGTTCCCAACTTAAGGTAGGGGTGATAAGGGGCATTCCCCATTGTGTACTCTTCATGGGATGCATTCTTGTCTCTCTAATAAAAAAGGGTGTCATCGCCAAGTTGGCAATGGCAATCTATCCCATTAGATATGCTGAGAGATGGAAAAATAATGGTCTCAGACCATGGTATATGGACCCTTGTTTTGTCTAGGGGGTCATGTGCTCCTTGTGATGGCAACAACATGGGGCAAAGTTGGTTGGTAGTGATTTGGAATTGTTGGGTTAATGATTTCTCCACATGAGCCACACCTCTTGATACTGACAACTTCTACCTTGTTGGGAGGAGTGGTTTCTTATCCTATTTCTCTCTATCATATCATTTCTAATTTGTTTCTTTTTTCAATTCATTATAAATTTTGGGATGTTTTTCCTTCTTCTTCTTATTCTTCTCATTATGATTATCATTTTTCTTCCTTTTTGATGGGTGTTATTCCTTACTTTGTAGAGAATCCTAGGATCTATGGTTCACCTTGTTTTTTTCTAGTGTTTGAGGATCCCCTCGAGACCATATTTTATTCACATCTGGAAATGTTGGGATGGATTTTAATGGAGGTCAAGTGATGTTAGCTTGTTACACACATCTCTAGTTTGTATATAGATATTTGGTGCTTCACTGATGTAGATGATGCTTAAGTTTAAGGAGGGATTTTATCCAAAGGTTTTTGTTTGCTTGATTGATGGGAGTATGAATATAAGTTCACTACTAGTTTCTAATTGTATTTTTTTTGTTGTCTTAAACCATTGTTCCTAAAATGGTGTCGATTAGGTTCAACATCTACATTGTGTATGTCTTTCTTTTATATGGAACTTTATATTAAACATAAAAAGGTAAATCATATTAGATAATGGAATAATAATTACTCTATATGATTCTCTATAGAAAAACAAATATAATAGAAATTATGTCAAAGATGTGGCATGCTAATTCTAAGATTGATGTTTTACAACCAAGAGGTCACATGATTGATTCACCCAAGTGACGAGATGAATAAATTGCTGACTAAAAAATATTGTAATTATATGAAATATTTACCTTGTAATAAGACCATAAATTTGGTTGAAAGCTCAAGTACACAAGTAAGCATCATTTTATGAAATTTTAGAGTAGGAAGGAGCACTATCTAGAAGACTAGTTGCACGGAAATTGAATGGTTTAAACTCATCTAATTTAATAATAAATGATAATGTATCATGGAAAATTATAGGAGATTTTATTGATGTCATAGAAACACACAAGGGGCATGAGCTTCCTCACACAACATGCTTTTATAGCATGTCAAAAAATATTGGATCAAGAGAATCTTGTTATACTCATGGTGCTTTATATGGTCTCTCAATTATTGAGTCTACGAAATGATCTCACTCTAACTTAGGAACATAATTTAGGGATACTATCAATAAATATACAACACAAAACAAAAATAGAGAAATAATGTAATAAAATGAGATAGTCCTACTAATTATTAATCACTAAAACTAAAAGAAACCATGGAAGAGAGAGATAAATATAGAGAGAGGGAGAAAGAAGGTAGCATTGTTGCATGAAATACACATAGATGATAAAAAAGGCAAGTTTTTCCTCTTTCATCCTCCACAAACAATGGTCATGGTGAGTGGATTTGATTTATATAGGAAACAAATGAACTTTCCAAACACAAGAAGGGGTATAAGAGTCTCCCATAGTTATGAACATGCATTTTTCTCTCTTAAAGGCTGAAAATACTTTGAAAATTACACCCCTTAGCATTTCACAAGCCTTCATGACAATTTTAGGCTACCTCGTGGAACCATATGAAGTTACTACCTTATGAGTATAAAGTTCAAGGAATTTACAACTAAAATAAGGCATAGTTTCAGGATCATGAACGTTTGTGTCTAACAACAAAACCCAAGTGTTTTACTTTCATTCAAATTTCAAATCATCTTTAGAAGTAACACTTTGGGAAGAAAAAACACCATTTTAGCCATTTTTACCAGGAGAACTATTTTAGTAGTCGATGCAAGATTGCATACTTGAACAAAATTTAGCATTAATACATAAAAAATAGATACTATAAGCATTAAAAGATTTATATATATTGTCTTTTGCATACAAATGGAAATTCATAAACATCATATATCCATTAAAAACTACAAAAAAGGTTATGATTGTGGTGGTAGAAAAAATATTATTAAGAGAAATCATATAGGAAATGTCTCGGATATAATATTCACAAAGAATTTGCGTGAGGATTATTTACATCAATATGTTGAAGAAAATGAGGATAACTTGAGTATGTAGTCAATAAAGTTAGTGTAGCTTTTTTTTGTTTATTTTAATGAATAATGTGAGTGATATACTCATATTATCTCCCATACACAATAAAACATGAAACTTACAAGATGTATGTTCCATGTCAGATCTAAGGCCAACTAATATCAATTATTCCCTCTAAATCAATATACATGGCACTCAAATGAAAGGAGATTGATAGGAATAATGTCATCAATAATGAAAATTATCTTTAGAGCCATGATATCATTATAAAATCAAGCACTATTTCACTCTTGACTATAAATTTATCCTTACGTCAAAACCCTATTAATACCACTTGTGATGCTACTAAAATCCCTCTATGGCCCAAAAAAAGCTTTTTGAAAACTGCATTCTCAACCATTTACCCAAAACCCTTCTTGAATGTCACACACATTTTGATTATTATTTGTATGTTTCATGTTCATATTGAAATGTAAGACTTCCATTTCTTGACCTTAAATGGATTCTTAATTGACTATTCCAAATGTTTCAAAACATTTTACTATTTAGCCGAACACATTCCAACAAGAACATATGGCTACCACACAGTGGTCTCTCGCAAAAACTAAAGATGAATCCTATGATCTTTTTAGTGTTAAGAGAATATGTTATAAACCTCGTACCCATCATATTTGATGAAATTTGAAGCTCCCATAAATGTTTAGTCATTGGAAAAGAGATGACCCATCAGTTTATCTTTTCAGATGTAGAGGCAAAGACAATGCAATCATGTGATTGTTGTTGTTCACGCTCCATCCCAAGCAACCATGAGGTTGCAAGTATTGGAATAATCTTGACATAAAGATGACAAGCAACACCCACGAAGGGTTCATGGGGATCTTGTTTGTTCTGATAGATGTAAGGGTGAATGCAAAACACTTTTGTGAAAAGATGTCTTTAGCTTTCTCTGTAAACTTTTAAGGAATGATATCAATAATTGCATACAAGATCAGACTTATGATCTATTAATACTAGCTTTTTTCTAAACTTTAAAATGATGATACTAGAGGTTGTGCTAGAGGAGAAATGGGAGATACACTCCTTCATGTTGGGATTTTCATGGAAGCCCTCCAAGTCCAAGAAAACACCACACGAGATACAACCCTAGCTTGCATGATAAAAGCGACAACAGTCTCCCAGTCGATAGGACAAAATGACAAACAAACAACCAATGAGAGAACAAAGTTGGTGAAGAAGACCGCAAAATTCTATTAAGCAACTTCACAAAGATTACAAGGATTGTCGCTCTCTCACAATCTCATGCCCATAATAGAATTCCATACCCCACTCTTGCTCTCTTCCTTCTTGGATGTCTGTATGCCTTCCTCTATATTAGCACACATAATGTTTGGCGCTATTCGGCACACTGATAACCCATGGTGTCTACCTCTATTTATAGGTATAGGACATCCCTTTGTAAGGAAGTAGGAGAGTTACGTCTATTTTTTAAGGACTAGGAAAGTGTCAATAGAATAGGAGTAGGAAATAACATATGGACTAATATTACTGGACTTAATTCTAATCCAATTCAGATAAGAACCAAATCCTAACAATCTCCACCTTGGATCTTATCTGCTGAAGTATCTACTCCTTCAAGAATTTTACTCTCATTATTTTTCTATTAGCTTCCACCCTCAGAAGTTGCTTCCGCCCTCGGAAGTACTCTACCGTTGCACGCCTATGCAGAGTGCATGTCCAGACATGGCTGTCTGGACCCTTCATCTGAGAGATCCTCAAGTTGTACAGTTTGGGAAACTGCACCGCCTCCTCCTACAGCTGGAATAACTGCAACCTTCATTCCTTTGGCCCTCCATGCCATAGGTTTGTACCTTCTCCAAGCTCCATCTGCTCAATAGTACTACATGATCGGTCTTGCCATCTCTTCCTTCTCCCAATAGTTAACAGCTTCGCCTCTAGATCTGTTGAATTTTGTAGCCGGTCATGCAGCCTCGCACGTGACTTCCCCTAAGAGTTGAAGACATGTAGCAAGTTTTGAGCTCACCTCACGTGTCAATGATTCATCTATGCCTCCAGTGGTAGAACTCCCATTAGCTAATCCTCTTTTAGTTAGAACCTCCCCTACCAATCGATATGCTTCTTTGGATCATGTATCATTCATGATCACTTGCCCCTTGCATGTGACTTGCACGACTCCACCTTCCTTTTAAATCCTACAACTGATAGATTCAAATGCCCTCTCAGATATTAGTTTTCTCTTGAGATCGGGGACATATCGAACCCCCGACAATGTGTGATGTGCTCCATCATGCATCCTGAACGTAACTGTTCCATTTCCGGTAATTTGGTAGAGTTTGTCATCTGCCAGTTGAACTGTCCCACGTGCCCGATAGAGAGATCCTTCATCAAATACATCTCTCTGGACATATGATGTAGTGAGAGCCTGAATCAAATATCCACCCATGATTGGTACCTGATTTAATGACAGGCAGTGCTTCTGAATATCCTTCTGCTAATGAGCAAGCTCCACTCTTCAACTGCTTCTGCATTGGACAATTTTTTAATATGTGGCCCTCCTTGTCACATATATAGCATACACGTCTGCCTTTGCCCTTTTGATTCTTCTTCTCGTGACCCTTACTTTTGTAGCTGCCGTCCGTAACAACCAAAATATTATCACCTGAGGAGGAAGATTCAGATGGCTTTGTCAAAGACTCTGTCTCCAGTAAATATGCAATCGCCTCGTTGAAGTCGAGTGTAGTCTTTCCGACAAGGATGCTCATCACCAGTTGTTCCCAAGAATGTGGTAGAGATGATGTTAAGAGAATGACCTTATCGCTCTCACTGATCTTCTCCTCCATGCTAACTAGTTGTGTGACAAGCTTGTTAAAGGCGTTGAGATGGTCGATGAACCTTGTGCCTTCTTGCATGCACAATTTATACAATTATCTTTTCAACACCCACATGTTCGTCAACGACTTCACCAAATACCTCTTTTAAGACCTTCCATAATTTCTTTGGTGAATCTTCATTGATCACTGAATACTTTACCTCTGCGGAAAGACCCAAACAGATTGTATGAAATCTTGTCTGACTTTTCCCCTTCAAGAACTTTGATTAGCCCTTATTGGACTAAGACATCCTTCACTGTGCTTTTCCACACATTGAAGTTGCTTCTTCCATCAAATTTGTCAATATGATGACTCCCCACGTTGCTAGTCGACGCTGCCATGCTTCACGTGCCTCCAGTGCTCGCTGATCATCTCATAGCAACCTTCGCTCTGATACCACTTGTTGGGATACACACGTGGAACGACAGACATTGAGATGGTCGATGAACCTTGTGCCTTCTTCCATGCATAATTTTTACAATTGTCTTTTCAACACCCACATGTTTGTCAGCGACTTCACCATATACCTCTTTTAAGATCTTCCATAATTTCTTCAGTGAATCTTCATTGATCACTGAATACTTTACCTCCGCGGAAAGACCCAGACAGATTGTACTAACTGCCTTATGCTCCGTCATCCTCCAGTCACCTTACAACATCTTGTCTGACTTTTCCCCTTCAAGAACTTTGATTAGCCCTTATTGGACTAAGACGTCCTTCATCGTGCTTTGCCACAAACTGAAGTTGCTTCTTCCATCAAATTTGTCAATATGATGACTCCCCACATTGCTAGTCGACGTCGCCATGCTTCACGTGCCTCCAGTGCTCGCTGATCATCTCGTAGTAACCTTCACTATGATACCACTTGTTGGGATTCACATAGAATCCCTCCAAGCCCAAGAAAACACCACACAAGATACAGCCCTAGCTTGCACGATAAAAGCAACAACGACCTCCCAGTCGATAGGCTAAAATGACAAACAAACAACCAATGAGAGATCTGAGTTGGTAAAGAAGACCGCAAAATTCTATTATGCAATTTTACAAAGATTACAAGGATTGTCGCTCTCCCACAATCCCGTGCCCACAATAGAATTTCATACCCCACTCTCGCTCTCTTCCTTTTTGGATGTCTGTATGCCTTCCTCTGTATTGGAAGACACAATGTTTGGCGCTATTTGGCACACCGATAACCCATGGTGTCTACCTCTATTTATAGGTACATGACATCCCCTGTAAAGAAGTAAGATAGTTACGTCTATTCTATAAGGACTAGGAGAACGATAATAGAATATGTGTAGGAAATAATGCATGGACTCCACGTTGGACATTATTTTTGACTTAATTCTAATCCAGTTCAGATAAGAACCAAATCCTATCACTTCATTTCCTATTTTTTTTGCCCCAAACTTTGAGCACATGACTAACAAAATTTTCAACCACTCGACCCACCGTGGCACGCCAAGCTCTACCTCATGCCATCCTTTTTTTTTTCTCCCTTTCCCTCCCTTGGAGGCTTGCGGCCAATATGGTTGCCCCTCTGGTTGAGACATTAGTTGTTCAATAAGACTCTACATTCAAGTTAGAGGCCGTCCACTTTATTGGGTTATTTGTCATTCCTTGTGAGAGGTTGGTTCCTAAAATCTATAATCTATCTAATCGTTTAAGAGTTTTTACAATGATGATGTGACATTGTTTCATTTGGTGCAAGAAGATTTGTCATCTGCAATCCGATTTTAAATTTATCTACGTCTTCGTAATTGTGTTAGATTGAATGAACCGTCATGTATGGTTGCTTTTATAACGTCGTTATTTGTTAAAGGTGCACACCATCGTCTATAATTTAGGATCTTAAGTTTCCAAAAAGAAGATATCTGATTGATGTTCTTAGGTCTCTATTTGGGTGCAATCGAACGTTTTCGCGGATGGTATATGTTTTCATATTAATGAGTCAATCATCCTTCAGAAAGATATTGAATATGTGACGATGGCCGTCCTAAAATTCTAATTAGAGCATGAGGTTTGTCTCAACCGTTGCCCAACCAATCCCGTTTCGAATTTAATAACCCCCATGGCATACAAGAACGAAACAGCAACTAATGAGTCGATGTCGACATCCTCTTATTTTATTTTAATCAAAACTTTAATAGATCCCGACAGACCTTGTAACAAAATAATACATACAAACCGCCGAATGAGTGGACGACCTCATCTTTCACTTCAAAGCTGGCAGGTATCGTCGTTTAGCGGGGGCGGCAGGGGATGGAGAGTGAAGAACAAGTTTGGATTCTTCTTCTACGTCCCTATCCGTGCAGAATGATGGCGCCGGCGGGGACAAGACTGCATCCCAGATCGGAAAATCTTAAATAATTGAGTTTGGTATTAAAAACCATGGACTACCTGCACCACCCCTCCACCACAATTATATGGCCCTACTTTAAGAACAAAGTCCTAGTTAATGATTTCAGATCCAGCAAATGGTGTCCGTGTACGTATGATGTCCTTCTGTACGTTAATGCCTTGCACATGTTTGGGACGGGTGGCTCAAGGATACGATATGATACGGCATCAATAAATGCCTGCATGTGGGTGTAGGGAATAGACGATAACGCGCCCCTACGTTTACACCTGTTAGTTAACAAGAAAAACATACAGTTTGCAAATTCCATGGACGCTTTTGCGGAAGAACCTCCAAAGTGCACTCGGCCCATAGAATTAAAACTAGTCTACTTCTACTAAACACCAAGACTCGTCTCCAAAAAAATTCTAGACTATTCGTTTACATTGCTTTCCACCAATTGTTCCGCTGGTAATAGGACTCATCAGCGAACATCTAATAAAAACGTGGACTCTTCATACCTCTTTGCCCAATCCGATTGTCATTCTTTTAGTCTTGGCCTTCCCAATCAGCCAACCTCCACCAGTGTCCTTCCGGAAACTGTATCATCGCTGAAAACAAAAAGTAATTATCTTCGTTTCTATATAGTGCTATCCATTTCCAGTTGCTTGTCATGATCTAAATACAGAACCAAGAAAAAGCAGAGGACGACGGTTGCGCATGATGTACGAAGGAAAAGCAGGAGATAAGAACTGCACTCAAACACCTCATCGTCAAAGCAGTTATTGATTCCTTCCTCATACAATGATTGCATATCGGAACCTCAACAGCAGGTTTTGGTAGCCCCAACCCTCATGCGAGTCCTGAATCCGATGAAGACGACGCGAGTTCGGAAAACATGTTCCATTCAATTTTAACAATATATTGTTTTATTGAACCTACAAACTCCAAAATAAAACGCAGATTTTGAATTAGTGAGATGACAATGTGATTTTCTGGGTACAACATATCGCTCAACTATCAGTGATGTTTATCATCGTCTTCAAAAGATTAGATATGGAGGTCTGCTAATTGAAAAGCACAAAAATATGTTCTCCAATATTTTAAAGTTGGCAACGGGAAGACCCTGATCAAGTTAGTCATATCACTATTTCCTAATCATTTCGCATTGTTTTGATCAATCAGGTAGGCGCTATACATATGCTGCATTAGTCTTTTTGGGTTTTCTTATTGCGTGCGTGCATATACATTCAAAGCACATCTATTTACATACATAATTTATGTGAATGCTTTTTCTGATTGACATGTACTAGAAATGTATGTCAATTTTCTTCTGTCATCTTAATCATTTGGTGGTCCTTATATTTTTGACCTCATTAGCGTAAATGTTTTTATATCTAAATGCACAAAATGTAGATTGAGTATGGAAAAAATTATTTTGTGTGTTTACTTAATTATTTATACACATGACTTCTTCTATATAGTGGCATCATTTAATAAAACATGTATGATGGCTGCATGTAGGAGATATGGAATCAATATCGTGATACTTGTCAACATAGTGTATTCTATTTTCTTTAAAGAATTGACGATTTGTTCATTTCGTCATTTGGAGTATTCCATATAAGGTTCTATCAACAACACATAGTGTTTATCTGAAAAATGAAAACAGTTGAATTTGTGGTTCTGTCGCATAACATAGTATAAAAACTATGATTGAAGGTGAATCAAATTATATAACGGTTCAAGATGTTGCTTGTATGTTCTATTTGCAGAAAATGTTCTTCTAAGATCATATCAAAGATCACTACTTCAAGAATATTTGGTTTTTATTTATTACAATTTTTGAATTTTAAGGTAAATGCAACCACAATTGTAATCAGAGTAGATTAAATATTTTTTTCTATTTGAAGAACTGTGTAGTGATAGTATAATGTTAGTAATGACAAAGTATCCTATAAATTATATAAAAGCAATATGTTTACAATTTGATTTATATGTAGTAGATAATAAATTTTAAATACTCTTGCCGATTTAAAAAATAATAGAAATTGGAAATCAACATGGTGGAATTAATAAAATGTTAATGAACACATCAACTCTTTTTTTGAAGTGAAATCTATTCGTCAAATAATTTTGAATCAATTAGAGTTATTAAAAGAAGTTTGACACGTGTTCAAAGGTAAACAAAGTGTATAGTGTGACTGTCCACCACTATTTTGACCCATCTGACAAGCTATAAATAGATAAGCCATGATGGTTTAATGTTTTTATTTTTGATAAAATAATTTCTACAAATGATTTTTCATATGAATAATTCATTTATTACTGGTATGGTTATAAAAATCAAATGAAATATAAGTTATGCATAACATTTTTTGTGAAGCTCATTCATCAAGGCTTAACATGAGTAATAATGTTATGAGATTATTCACATGGCACAAGCATATTCAAGCAATAATTTAATCAAATTATGTAGCTAGGTGACCCAGTCAAAGTGTTGTTCAATACAACCACATCAAAGTGATGTCTATCAGAATGTGACTGAGATAAAGCTACCATATCTGATAAGGATTTAATCAAGAATACTTTTACATTTAGAAAGTGATTCATAATTAAAGTAGGTTGTCTAAGTTTGTAATTCCAAACAAGAATTGTATTTGGATAAAGAAATTTAGTCTGGAGCTCAAAATATATTATTGTATTTCTCGATTAAAATATAATTTAAATTCATCTTGTATTTTTTATATTTTGTTAAGGTCCTTTTAATCTTATTTTCTTTTTTGGCGATCAATTTCATTATATGCGTAGGCGGTATGGTTCAAATACTTGCATAAAGATTGATTTTTGGCATAAGACGATTCATGACACCCCTGCTTTGTCATTGACTCTTTAAAGACCATAATATGGTACCAACCATGTCAGTCTTTTGTTTATTAATTTATATTGCCACAATAACATTGTCCTCTATAGTTTATGTTTATAGACAATTAGATATCCTATATGATTTCCACATTTGGAACTCAAAGATGAGTTAGTATAAAAATATTATATCATAACATATAGAAATATAAAAAGACCAAAGACCTACTTAGTATTGACGTTTGCAGATGAAAAGATATATACATTGTAAGGATTCAAAATAGATATTTAGATAAGATTATTTAGAAATTTTGGATTCCATTGTATAAAAATTATGTAGTTGAAAAATGAATTTTATTTTGCAAATCCAATTTTATGTAGTTAGAAAATGAACCTGTTAAGGATACATCAAAGATTAATAGATTTTAATATGTGAGATAGATATAAATTAGTAAGTTATTTTTCAAAAATATTAATGAGGTAATATCATTAAATAAAAAATGTAATGTATAGGTAATAGTAAAAAAACTATAGTTTTTATATAATTACATATTAGTCTACATTATCAACATATATGTAGGAATGAATTTAAAATAAACTTTGATATATTTATTTCAATAAAATTAATTTAACCATGAATAGTTATTTATACATTTCATTATGTTCATTCAAGGATATATGTACAGAAAAATAGAAAGTGTGATCTCATATAATTGATATTAGAGGATTCATAATCTTGTATTGAAAAAGTGAAAATCAATAAATACTAATGCATGTTCACAAAACATGATTAGAATAGAAATTTTGGATGTATTGAATCACAACATGTATGTGACCAAGCCCTATATGTTTATTGAGATGAAGATAAAGTAGTTGATGATGGTGATCATGATGATGATGTTCATGATTTTTTAGCCTTGGTGTAGGTTTTTTTCCTGAACAGTGTAGTTCAAGCAGTTTGATATCAAACTAGCATTAGTGTTGTGATATTTAGTTTCTTTACTTACTTTGAACTTACATTAGTGCATTATAAAATCAATTCATACCATTAGAAGTTGACATTGGGAGAGAGATATTTGAAAAGAAAGTTAGGACAGTTGAAGTCTGATAATAACTAACACAAACACCACACACACAGACATTAGACACACACACACACACATATATATATATATATATATATATATATATATATATATATATATATATATATATATATATATATATATATATATACGTGTATATATATGTGTGTATATATATATGTGTCTGTGTGTGTATGTGTATGTATACATACATATAAACACCTTTTTCATAACTTTTGGAGTATGTAAAACATATCAAATTTTATCGATTGAAATGCATAACAAATAATTTTTGGACTAACGACTATTGCTGATTGCAACTGATATTGATTATCCCAAAATACTAATTAATTAAAAGAGAATTTGTATTGTAACTATATTTTTAATTCTATTGACTCATACCATAAAGATCGAACATATGTCATGTCATGATAACAACAAAACAACCTAGAATTTATATAATTTCAATTTTTTAATCTACCAATTTTGAAGACAAAGATAGAAATATTTATTCATTTTTAATTATTGATATCATATAAAATGTACTACTCCATTACCCAAAGCTCCAACCAACTAATCATTCATATAACTTTTCATTTAATGAGAAATCACATATATTTCAACATGAAGTCTACAAAGAAATATTACAGGATTTGACCAAGCTTGAGATCCTTTCTTTTCACCTCTTAACAAGAATATAAGGGCTCAATGTTAAATAGCATCTTAAGCACTAGAAGACAAGAAGTAAAATCAAAATTTTCTATATTCTAACAATTTATACGACTTCATAAATCACACATTCATATTTGAATAATGTCAACTAATATGCATCAAATATATATTTCTAATGAACTGATATATCCTACCATAAGATACAAGTCATGAGGTACCATACCTAAAATAATGTGATAATACATTTTGATGCAATTGTAAGACAATTGTGGTATACATGTCATTATCCCATATTTTCTATAGTAATCTTTAATAATTTTCATGATTGAATTCCTGCTTGGAATGAACAAATATTATTTTTTGTTAATATGTAAGTAATAGATAAGTTATTTATAAAGTCACTATAAAAAAGAACCATAGTCGTAGTAATAACAAAAATGAGGTCATAATATATATACTTTATTTATGAGATATTAATCTAAAGCAAGGGAATTTATGCTACCAAAAACATATATAAGAAAATTAACAATAGACAAAGCCTTGTGTTTAAATTATGCATCGATATATGACAAGAAAAGTAACAACCCATTCTTTCTTGGGTAAAAATAGTAGTGATATCATAAAAATCATTTTCAAAGGACAACCCAAGCTTCCCTGATATAAAAAATTTAAATAAATCTATTATGGCAAAGAACTAATAGTGTAGTTTTTACATAAAAAGGTCATAATATAAATATGAATTATAGTCAAGTTTCCTTCTATGGTTTAGTTTGCTAAAATTATTTCCAATGTCTATATCAAATTTTTATGTCAAAATAGCTAATTAGACTGATTGAATAGAACACCACATGCAAATCACGTGCAATTACTAGTATTGTTTATGGGTGAGTCACGACCTTCATTTTAGGTCCAATCTATATTGTGGGCTAACTCTCAAGAAAGACTAAAGAGAATCCACCCTCCTCTGCGACTAAAGAGAATCCACCCTCCTCTGCCTCAGCCTTTCTTTCACCTACACTTCTCATCAACCATGAATGAAGTTAACTAATTAAATGTACTATCTGTCAATTAGATGCTCTGACTCCTAGTAGGAACCTCAAGGAAGAAATATTTCACCACCCTAGGTGTTCCTATGGATCCTAGGGTCCTAACTAGTTCAAGGAGATGGTGGCAAGCCCTTTGATATTCCAATTGCATACTCTATACTTTTTCTTCAGTAGAATTCACTACTATTGTGCATGAATAGATAAATATAAGGTCTCAAAAAAAGCCTGGAGCATAGGAAACATAATGAGTCAAACTCAAGGATATCATCTAATAAGTGTTGATCCAAACCCTTGATCGGCCTAAATCGCGCGTCCGAAAAGTGGAGGCGGATTTGAAGTAGTCAGACTTTTAAATTTATAACCCAAAACCTTCTAGGCCCCTGCAACTTTGTTTACGGGGTCGAAGTAGATATACGGGGTCGAGCACAGGGACAAGGGTGGTAGTGTTGAGAGTGCGGAATCGACACGTTACACTCTGATAAGGGAAAGGATATGGTAAAATTCCCAAAGGGAACAGCAGGATAAGATCGATGAAATAAAAGAAAACTATCTCCAACTGGAGCTACGAGGAAAAATTAGGTTTTAAGCATTTATTAGTTTTTAGGGTTTTCGTGCAACGGAAACAGAGAGATAAAACTATTGTATTAGCAAGGAACGAAGGAGAAAGCTTCGGCAAAACAAGCGGCAGCAGAAGCATCATGTACCCCTTCTCTCGAAGCGGGTACCTCTAACTAAGTATCAACACCCCTCTCGAGGTTGTTGGACTTAAGTTAGAGTGGAATGGTTACTACAACAACTCCGATCCTGGGCACTCTCATACTCCGGTATCGGACCAAATACTAGAGCCACAACACCTCTCTCAAGGCTGTTGCAACGGGAAAACACGATTTGGTAGCTAATCGAAACGCGATCCAAGCGTACAAGCTAGAGTTCAGATGTTAAACATAGTAATCATCCAACAAAGGTACCAAACATAAAGCAGTAGATAGTTAAACTCTTCTAATTCCATTAACATATAAGGGTTTGATTACATTGCATAAGTAAAGGAAGTAAATGACCAAATTAAGTAAAGATAAATGTCGCCTTCTTGATATAGAAGGGCGACAGGCAGCAGCAGATCCTCCAGCCCAATACCGGGCAGGGGCCTTGCCCGATACGCCCGTGTCGGGCGGCACACCCTCTCGGGCGACACGCTAATGACGTGTGGCCGTATCGTGCGGGGTGCCCTTGCTCGATATGATCGTGTCGGGCGACACCCTCTCAGGCGACACGCCGCGATCAGCGATGCGTATCGGGGTTCAGTATCGTGTCGGGCTAGAGTGTTGCTTCCCGTATCGGTCACTTGTATCGGGTATCGTTGTTGTCCGATATTGGCCTGCAGTGGTGTCTGGGACAACCCTAAGTGAACCATTCCCTCCCTCTCGGGATGGGGAAGTGCTCACCTAGAATTGCCCGGCACACCTCTAAGGCACGATACGCTAGCTCCTGAAGCTTTCCTGAGTTGGTTTGCGCAGGGTTCTGACCCATCCCATCGGAGTCCTGTAGTTGCTATTTATAGGCAGCGGTTGGAGGAAGTTATGGAAGTTATGGTGCTCCGGACGCCACGTGCCCTCCTTCAACTCTATTATTGCGGCTTCAGGGATGCCCGATATGCATATCACACGACACAAGGATGTTGGGCTATCGGTCATCGTGATGAGTGGCGCCTGCCGGTGGGTGGCCCGTATCGCCCGACATGTTTCGGCAGTCGTGGCGGGTTCGGCTCCCTATCGGGTAAACGGCGTATCGCTCGTCTGCTTCCTCTTGCGCGGCACACTCATGTCGCACGATAGTGTATCATGCTGCCCTGTCGGGCAGTGAGCGTATCAGCCGATTGGTTGGTAGGAAGGCCGATGCAGGTGGAACACATTTGTGGGTCGGGACGGGCCTTTTAGCTGATAAATGAGTTAAAAATCAGGGAAAACTCTACAAAAGATGATAAAATTGAGTTAAGAGCATAGCGAGGCCTGTTTATTCAAAAATATGGTAAAAAGGAGAGGAAAACAGTTTAAAAGGGCAGTTTTGATAACAAAATAAGGGCCAAAAACATCACAAAATTTGGTGTTATCAACTCCCCCAAACTTAGCATTTTGATTGTCCTCAATCAATCTTTATACTTTGTTTTTGTGATGCTTCTTCTTGACTGGTATAGTTTTCAGACCATGGGTTTGAGAGAGCATTGAGATGTCTTACTGACAATACAACCCGACCACGAACAACAGACTTTATTTCTCCTGCCTTATATAAGCAAAAAATTTCTATACAGCTTCAGCGAGACTTTGGTGCATGATTTTGAATTTAGCTTTCACACCAAACAGCTTTTGGGGGCAGAAAGTTGTGTGTTTGGGTAGGCTTAAGGCTTTTTGGGTTTTCCTTGTTTCCCATCAGTCCATCCAGGTAAGGGTATGTTAACGGGCAAGTGGTCTGTAACATACTGAATCTCAGGGTCTTCCCTGCAATTTACCCATTCTTGAGCTTTTCCTTGCCTTTTAGTCCATTTGGACCTTTTCCATAAATTTCCCATCCTTTTGGATCATTTTTGGACTTCTTGTGCATTTTGAGCACAATCTGAGGTTGAAATCACTATTTACCCTCATTGATGTAAGTTGAGGGGTGTTTG
This sequence comes from Alisma plantago-aquatica, assembly GCA_963693085.1. Lineage (NCBI taxonomy): Eukaryota > Viridiplantae > Streptophyta > Magnoliopsida > Alismatales > Alismataceae > Alisma > Alisma plantago-aquatica. The sequence goes on from OY856415.1 coordinate 325,966,880, forward strand.
CACAAATAACCCACATTAGGAGATAAGTTAGGGTTAATGTTGTAATTTGGTCCTTAATGAGATTATATAGTAGATTATATTTATTTGGAGCTTTTTGGATAAATATATTATTAATAATATGTATTTGAATTCATATATGAGTGTATTAACCTTTATTGTTTCTCTCTCCTCAAAATATGATTTTAGTTCACATTAATATGTTATTTTGTGGAGTAATGAGTATTTATACCCTAATATGTTTTATATGTCGAACTTGCTCACATGTTTCTTATTAATAGCCTTTTCATATAATTCCTTGATTTTAATATATTATTATACTCTTTTATGAGCCATGTATTTATTAATGGCCATGTTATGCATTAAACGAGATTCTGATTATATAGCATCGTTCTATATGTTATTATCAGCCTTTGGTTAAAATTTGGCGTTATTTGGAGTTGATTTGACCCCTCTAATACATTTTATTAGCTTTTATTATGATATGAATATAGTAGCTTAATTGATTTCATTTATATCAGTGTAACGCTAAGATTCCGTTATTTTTCCTGTCACGCGGCCCGGTCCATGGTAGACCCGTCAGTTTTGTTTTCCCGCTCGATCCAACGGACGCGAGTTCGTCCCTTACCTCGCGCTCTCACACGATCGAACAACCGTTTCACAGGTTGCATTCATCGGCTCTGTTCTATTCCTCTGCTCCACCGTTTCACGTAATTATTGTCCCGTTGAACCCGTCTCTCGACGCCGGTTTGAATGAGCACTCACTCATCGTCTCTCTCGCTCTGTACGCGAAATGCCCAAAACCGACGAGCTTCCCCTCTCCACCATGGAATAGCAGAGACAACCCCGACCTTCCCCGCGGCTATTTAAGGGGCCTTAGAGCACCCTCAGGCTTCGAACTTTCCCTCTCCCACTCCAATTTCTCCCGGTTTTCCCTGAAGCTCCGTGACCTACTCGTTCTACCTTCCCCGGTAGCGACGACCTCCGGCTTGCACCTCCGACCACCTCGGGTCAATTATACGATAGGTAACCATTCTCGACCATCCCTCTTCCTATTCCCAACCTCGGTTTGCCTCGAGACACCCCAGTCGTTGTGCCCTATAAGCTCGTCGTCGAGCTCCGCCGCCACCTGCTAGTTGGCGTTGTGATGCTCCTCCGCCCGCTCTAGGACCTGACCCATGTCCCTTTCCACCTCGCAAATAGTTTCCCGATCTTTGTTTCCCGGTTCCGATGCTTCCTTTTGGGTTTCGATCTCCAAACGATGCCCCTGTTTTCTCTGGATCTCCGTGGTGGATTGAGTAGCCGCTGCATCGACCTTCTCCTTGTTTTGCTCCTTCACCTCCGCCTGGATTCGAGGAAGCTCCTCGACATGGTCCCCTGATCAGAGCCTCATCAAATCACCAGGTTGACATGGGAGCCTGTCCCCTGGAGCTGCTTGCTCGCGACCATGGCTGCGAGGGAAGCAATCCAGGTCGTCAAATGACCCTGGAGTCCCCCGCTGCTTCAATCGCTAGTGTTTTTGTGGAAGGGTATTGTCGTCTTTTCACCCAGGTTCTTGTTTCTCGCTTGCAAAGCAATCGACAGGTGCAAATGACTCCTCTGCCCTCGTAGCTTTCATTGGTTTGATTTAACAAGCAAGGGCATTGTGGTCCTTTCACCTATAATTTACATCGAATTTGTATTTCGATTTTAATACCTGTCACAATATAGTTTTCCTAATTTCTGATTGGTCAGGTTTACTAATTCATAGTAAATCGATCCTTTATCAGAAAAATATGAATAAATAGTCGTTGGAAAGGATTTTTGATGTAGAAATTGATTTTGTGGTTTTTAAGAGCTGATTCTCAATGGTTTTCCGAAGTTTGCTTTGAATGACATTTTTAATATGTAATTGTTTTAAAATACATAATTAATTCATTTTAACTCTGTTTTATATAATAAAATATGTTTTGTTAATCAGGAGATTATGAGTAATCGTTTGGACTTGGTTTTGAACTCTAAATCGTAGTTTTGTAAAATTAGGGTTTTCTTATGATTTATGTCTTTATATATATTAATACATGTGTTATGTTTATAACTAGGATATATGGATGGTGATACTATCTGTTTGATGGATATGATGGTAATGTATTTAATCTAAGGTATGTGGCACCTATTTATGCATGTGAGACCTATTTCAGTATGGGATGTCTATTTTTGGTATGTGGAATCTATGTGGTTGATTATTGTGCAAGCAAATCCTAATCCTTCAGTTGGGCCTTTTCCAACCCCACTCATTATTGTGCTAGCCTTGTAATTCTTCTAATTACACTTATTGGCTCTTTACTTATCTTATGCCATTATGGCTTAATCATTGGAATCATTCTTCTTCATATGTTGCCTTCTTTACTTGGAAATGATTTAATCTTGTTACTGACTCATCTTTTGAAATACTTGGCAATCTTATAAATATTGTGGATGCCTTTGTGGCTCTTTTAATTGTAATCTTGTTGATTGCCTATGTTGGCTCATCTCTTGAAGTACTTGTATAATGATGTTGCCTATGATGGCTTGTTGATTGAGATTATTTATTTGGGTTTTATTCCCAATGCTTGTTGCATCTTGTTATATACTTTTCACTATGCTGCCAAGTGAATGATTATGCATGATATAGTTATTGGCCAATTGACAATGTAGTGTACATGAGTACAAACCACCCACAGGGCACTGGGGTTTTAGTTCCCCTGCCGGGCACTGGGGTTTTAGTCCCCCTGCCATTTTATATATTAGGCAGTGGGGTTTTATTCCCCCTGCCACTTTTTAGGCACTGGGGTTTTAGTCCCCCTGCCATTGGTGAGGTCCGGTAGGTGCCTCACCCTACATTGATAGGACGTTGAGTCATAATTTATATTCATGCAAATGTGATAATTGTTGATATTTAAATGTGGCAGTTTCTCTCTCTCATATTCATATATTTGTCCCATTTCTTTGAAATCTCTTCTTATGGAGAATCTTTTATGTTGCAAAGCTTTTTATTATTATTTGTCCTATTCCTTTTTATTAACACATACCTTTTATCTTTCTCTTGCTGGATGACCCCAACCATCCAGGATAGGAGCCGAGTGCGCATGGAAGCTTGGTGAACCTAAGGCTAAGGATAGGACAAGATAGAAGGAAAGAACATATAGTATATGATCATAGTTGCTTTTATGTTTGAAATAGTTTGTTTGGAGACAATGTTGTATTAGTTAAGTCTTCCTCTACCTAGATCCTAGTTGTTTGTATAAAGTTGTACTCCCATTTGGGAAATTTTATAATGTACTCTTTATACATTTTGAATAATGTCAAGATCTTATTCTTCCGCTGCCTTACTTTTGGTGTTTTTGTTTATCATGTTTTTAGTAGAGACTTTTGGGTCTTTACAGCATGGTATCAGAGCATCAAGGTAGTCGGATTCTTGACTAGTTCAAAATTGTCTCCTAAATAGAACCCTTATCTTATATAGTTTCCCTTTACCAAGTTTTTCACCTTAGAGTTGACCTATAAAGAATGTTTGATTTAGGATCATAATAATTTCTTATTAGAAATAAAATTTGTCAACTTTTTGGTGAATTGTTTATTGAGTAGCTATTAGAGCAAGAAGTTGAAGTGATGGTGTCTAGAAAGGGTCAGAGCTTAGGGGCTGGCAATATTTTCCTCCGCCCCACTAGCTTGGTAACGAGGACTCCTGAGCTCATATGACCTGGCCTGGCCTGATCTGAAACGGACAACTCAAAATAGTCTACCCTTAGACATATTACCTTATTGTTGAATAACCTTAGAATCCTTTATATGATGATTTGATTTCTTTTCTCAAACAAAAATCATCTAGTAATCCCTAAGTATCTTATATGAGCCTTAGATTTCCATGTTAGGGTTTAGTGTGCCCTATGTTACACCTTGAGTTGGAAGATAGAGTTTAGTAAGGCTTTTATGTTGGATCTTATACCCTTAAAATAGTTTGACTTAGTCAACCCTTTGAGTGAAGAGGTAGTGTTAGTACCTTGTAGATTTTTGGAGTTCTTGATTTCGAGGACGAAATCCTCTTTAGGGGGTTGGAGTCCCTCAATGCCTTGAAATCAAGTAACCTTAACTCCTTAGACATGGGAATAGAGAGCTTATGTGTTTAGAGTTTAATAAACCTAATATGTTTGTAATTCATCTTGTTTGTTTATAACTAATGAATAAGTCATGTAATCCTTATGCTTGAACCCTAATATACTCTTGATACACCTAATCATTAATTGTTCATATGTGGATACACATAGCTTGGGTTTGGTCACCCTAATGATAAAATGTGTATGGTAAAATACACCCTAAGGATGCCTTGATATGTAAGGGTCATGTTGACCTGAACCCTAGGATGTAATCATCTAGCCTTGACCACATATGAATATATATACCCTTCATGCCTTTCTTGACACATTAGTGACATTAGGTGTAATCACATGATATACCTTAATGCATGTAATTGGATTATAATCCCTTAATCATAGTTGTGACCTAATTATCAACACATGTTAGGCATAGCACCTTGTTGACTAAAATGCATCTCGTTGATCATCTTATTGGTTTATGGATAAAATCAGTAATAAGATGATGAGTAATTAGATTCATATAATGTGAGGTTAATTCATAGTAACTAGTGTTGTGAGAGAATATGATTAGTGATGTCATGGATATGAGTATGTTAGATGTTGTGACCATATGTTCCTTGGAGATAAGCCATATACCCTTAGACCTGTTATTAGGGTAATAATTTGTTGGATAAAATTATATGGCATAATCCCACATGATGTAGTTATTGGGTAATAATGTTGAGTTATTTAGGTTTTGACCTAATGCATTAATTGTTGTTAGGAATGGTTTAGTATAAATGGCTTAGTAAACCCTAATTGTGCTTAAAACCCTTAATGAGGGAGATACCCATGATATATAGTTGAGATATAATTGTTTTGTAATAAAATGTGGCACAAGTGTTAGTATAATAGATATGCTGCCTTTTCATGATAGAGTTTATGCAACAAGATGTTAGGTTAAGTTTAATAAAAGGCTATAGGTTTTGTGGAAACCTTAGTAACACCTCACCTATGTAGATTTTATGTTGTACCCTATATTAAGGGTTATAACCTAGTTGTTTATGGTTGGGATGTTACACACTCACCCTCTCTTTCCTCTTGTTGTGATTTCGGGGACGAAATCCTCTTTAAGGGGTGGTGTGCTGTAACATACTGAATCTCAGGGTCTTCCCTGCAATTTACCCATTCTTGAGCTTTTCCTTGCCTTTTAGTCCATTTGGACCTTTTCCATAAATTTCCCATCCTTTTGGATCATTTTTGGACTTCTTGTGCATTTTGAGCACAATCTGAGGTTGAAATCACTATTTACCCTCATTGATGTAAGTTGAGGGGTGTTTGCACAAATAACCCACATTAGGAGATAAGTTAGGGTTAATGTTGTAATTTGGTCCTTAATGAGATTATATAGTAGATTATATTTATTTGGAGCTTTTTGGATAAATATATTATTAATAATATGTATTTGAATTCATATATGAGTGTATTAACCTTTATTGTTTCTCTCTCCTCAAAATATGATTTTAGTTCACATTAATATGTTATTTTGTGGAGTAATGAGTATTTATACCCTAATATGTTTTATATGTCGAACTTGCTCACATGTTTCTTATTAATAGCCTTTTCATATAATTCCTTGATTTTAATATATTATTATACTCTTTTATGAGCCATGTATTTATTAATGGCCATGTTATGCATTAAACGAGATTCTGATTATATAGCATCGTTCTATATGTTATTATCAGCCTTTGGTTAAAATTTGGCGTTATTTGGAGTTGATTTGACCCCTCTAATACATTTTATTAGCTTTTATTATGATATGAATATAGTAGCTTAATTGATTTCATTTATATCAGTGTAACGCTAAGATTCCGTTATTTTTCCTGTCACGCGGCCCGGTCCATGGTAGACCCGCCATCCGACGGTCAGTTTTGTTTTCCCGCTCGATCCAACGGACGCGAGTTCGTCCCTTACCTCGCGCTCTCACGCGATCGAACAACCGTTTCACAGGTTGCATTCATCGGCTCTGTTCTATTCCTCTGCTCCACCGTTTCACGTAATTATTGTCCCGTTGAACCCGTCTCTCGACGCCGGTTTGAATGAGCACTCACTCATCGTCTCTCTCGCTCTGTACGCGAAATGCCCAAAACCGACGAGCTTCCCCTCTCCACCATGGAATAGCAGAGACAACCCCGACCTTCCCCGCGGCTATTTAAGGGGCCTTAGAGCACCCTCAGGCTTCGAACTTTCCCTCTCCCACTCCAATTTCTCCTGGTTTTCCCTGAAGCTCCGTGACCTACTCGTTCTACCTTCCCCGGCAGCGACGACCTCCGGCTTGCACCTCCGACCACCTCGGGTCAATTATACGATAGGTAACCATTCTCGACCATCCCTCTTCCTATTCCCAACCTCGGTTTGCCTCGAGACACCCCAGTCGTTGTGCCCTATAAGCTCGTCGTCGAGCTCCGCCGCCACCTGCTAGTTGGCGTTGTGATGCTCCTCCGCCCGCTCTAGGACCTGACCCATGTCCCTTTCCACCTCGCAAATAGTTTCCCGATCTTTGTTTCCCGGTTCCAATGCTTCCTTTTGGGTTTCGATCTCCAAACGATGCCCCTGTTTTCTCTGGATCTCCGTGGTGGATTGAGTAGCCGCTGCATCGACCTTCTCCTTGTTTTGCTCCTTCACCTCCGCCTAGATTCGAGGAAGCTCCTCGACATGGTCCCCTGATCAGAGCCTCATCAAATCACCAGGTTGACATGGGAGCCTGTCCCCTGGAGCTGCTTGCTCGCGACCATGGCTGCGAGGGAAGCAATCCAGGTCGTCAAATGACCCTGGAGTCCCCCGCTGCTTCAATCGCTAGTGTTTTTGTGGAAGGGTATTGTCGTCTTTTCACCCAGGTTCTTGTTTCTCGCTTGCAAAGCAATCGACAGGTGCAAATGACTCCTCTGCCCTCGTAGCTTTCATTGGTTTGATTTAACAAGCAAGGGCATTGTGGTCCTTTCACCTATAATTTACATCGAATTTGTATTTCGATTTTAATACCTGTCACAATATAGTTTTCCTAATTTCTGATTGGTCAGGTTTACTAATTCATAGTAAATCGATCCTTTATCAGAAAAATATGAATAAATAGTCGTTGGAAAGGATTTTTGATGTAGAAATTGATTTTGTGGTTTTTAAGAGCTGATTCTCAATGGTTTTCCGAAGTTTGCTTTGAATGACATTTTTAATATGTAATTGTTTTAAAATACATAATTAATTCATTTTAACTCTGTTTTATATAATAAAATATGTTTTGTTAATCAGGAGATTATGAGTAATCGTTTGGACTTGGTTTTGAACTCTAAATCGTAGTTTTGTAAAATTAGGGTTTTCTTATGATTTATGTCTTTATATATATTAATACATGTGTTATGTTTATAACTAGGATATATGGATGGTGATACTATCTGTTTGATGGATATGATGGTAATGTATTTAATCTAAGGTATGTGGCACCTATTTATGCATGTGAGACCTATTTCAGTATGGGATGTCTATTTTTGGTATGTGGAATCTATGTGGTTGATTATTGTGCAAGCAAATCCTAATCCTTCAGTTGGGCCTTTTCCAACCCCACTCATTATTGTGCTAGCCTTGTAATTCTTCTAATTACACTTATTGGCTCTTTACTTATCTTATGCCATTATGGCTTAATCATTGGAATCATTCTTCTTCATATGTTGCCTTCTTTACTTGGAAATGATTTAATCTTGTTACTGACTCATCTTTTGAAATACTTGGCAATCTTATAAATATTGTGGATGCCTTTGTGGCTCTTTTAATTGTAATCTTGTTGATTGCCTATGTTGGCTCATCTCTTGAAGTACTTGTATAATGATGTTGCCTATGATGGCTTGTTGATTGAGATTATTTATTTGGGTTTTATTCCCAATGCTTGTTGCATCTTGTTATATACTTTTCACTATGCTGCCAAGTGAATGATTATGCATGATATAGTTATTGGCCAATTGACAATGTAGTGTACATGAGTACAAACCACCCACAGGGCACTGGGGTTTTAGTTCCCCTGCCGGGCACTGGGGTTTTAGTCCCCCTGCCATTTTATATATTAGGCAGTGGGGTTTTATTCCCCCTGCCACTTTTTAGGCACTGGGGTTTTAGTCCCCCTGCCATTGGTGAGGTCCGGTAGGTGCCTCACCCTACATTGATAGGACGTTGAGTCATAATTTATATTCATGCAAATGTGATAATTGTTGATATTTAAATGTGGCAGTTTCTCTCTCTCATATTCATATATTTGTCCCATTTCTTTGAAATCTCTTCTTATGGAGAATCTTTTATGTTGCAAAGCTTTTTATTATTATTTGTCCTATTCCTTTTTATTAACACATACCTTTTATCTTTCTCTTGCTGGATGACCCCAACCATCCAGGATAGGAGCCGAGTGCGCATGGAAGCTTGGTGAACCTAAGGCTAAGGATAGGACAAGATAGAAGGAAAGAACATATAGTATATGATCATAGTTGCTTTTATGTTTGAAATAGTTTGTTTGGAGACAATGTTGTATTAGTTAAGTCTTCCTCTACCTAGATCCTAGTTGTTTGTATAAAGTTGTACTCCCATTTGGGAAATTTTATAATGTACTCTTTATACATTTTGAATAATGTCAAGATCTTATTCTTCCGCTGCCTTACTTTTGGTGTTTTTGTTTATCATGTTTTTAGTAGAGACTTTTGGGTCTTTACATGGTCCCTGCAGTCCAAGCCAATTGGCTTTAGAGCAGTGATTTCACATCCTACGTACCACTACCCCAGATCTACCATGCCTAAAGATGGGTACTTTTGGAAAACAAGTGTGTATATGTATTTTTTTCATTTGGTACAACTCTCATACATTTATTCACTCTCATAAGGCTATTCTCTCTTTTTGGGATTTTGTTGGGTAAGGGAAAACATGAGAAATTTTTGCTGTTTGGGCAGCTTTTTCCTTCTGCATACACGTCTCTTAGCTGTTGTAAGATTTTTTTTCGAATTTTTTTGGCACGAAAAGTCGTAGTCTTTTGTCGTTCGGTGTTGCATTATCAGAAAGACATAACAAAACTTGCGTCTTCGTAGGCACATAGAAAATAAATTGGCAAGAAGTCGTATCTAATTTTTACTATATAGTGTCTTTGTACATATGCATGGAGACAAAATAAGCAAAAATTTTTAAAATTTGATATAGAAGAAGAAGAAGAAGAAGAAGAAAAGGGGTGGAGATTGAAGAAAAATTTTATACCTCCCTCATTGGTACATGGTACCCCCCCAAACTTACTCCACACTCTATCCCAGAGTTGTAAAGTAGATAAGGTAGGGTAATGTTACCCCAGTGAGGGTTAGCCGGTGAGCGCGCCTGCGCCAGTAGTCGACGTGGTGGAGTTGGTCAGGCTTCTCTTTATTTGATATCCATTTTAGGATGAAGATGTTGCAGTCAGTTGTACCAGAAGGCAAATGTGGGTTCGGAATTGCAAGATTCAATCAGATCAGTCATGCGCTTTTGCTGAGGGAGAAAGTTCCAAGACTATTAGGCATTCCCTTAAACCAGATACTTCCATTGTGAACATGAACAAAAGGACTGATCATCAATCTCAGTTTCTTTAAACTTTCATCATCTATTGAACTAGTCAGAGAAGTCCCCTTATCTCTTCTAATACTTTTTCTTGATTTGGTAGCCCCCAAGAGAGATCCATTTCCTTATCATAGTCTATCTTCTGCGGTGGTTTAGGACCATCTCCAAAAGAGAAAATCAGTGGAAGTCTTTCTCTAGTGGCTTCTGGATTGAATGTGGGTATTTTGGGTTCATCAGCCGTGAAGCCACCTTCTTCATGGGGGGCACCTTCTTTGGATATAGTGTCCACAAGTGTTTTCAAGAGCTCTCTGTCTACCATAGGCCGGTTATCATCGTCATAATCTGTGCGAGCCTTGCATTTCCTTCTTGAGAGCTTTGCATTTGTTCTGGTTGCATCCTCTGGGAAAGAAAATGGACTCGTTACTTCTTCCGTCCTTGATCTCTTTTCAGCGGTTGATGGCCCAGTTGCCTGGGGATCTACCTCGGGATTCTGGCATTTCTGTCCGACCGTTGTTGCTTCGGCTGCTGCCTCAGTGTCGATTCTTCTACCGTGTTTGTCAATCCAAAGGGCGGTTTGTTTTGTACGGGCCATATCTGTTATCATTAAACAAGTTCATTGATCATTCGAATGTTAGGTAGGCAAGAAAAAATGATGCACGATAAGATTCGTCCCGTTACAAAGTTCGGGTATCGTCCATCAAAAGAACATTCTAGGTGATACAAAGTTGGACGATACAGAGGAAAGTTGTGCTTTAAACACGTTGCTCGACACGGGTGTGTCGGGCGATAGGGTTGCGTGAAACAAACAACCCGATAGGGACTTCTGATAGGACAACGCGTTGCCCGACAGCAAAGATAAGCGGGGCGGCACAAGGATGAGTGACAAGGTTATCGCCCGATACGGCGTATCGAGCAAACGCGTACGTATCGCGTGACACACGTATCAGGAGACACAAAGAAAATCAACTAAAGTCGTCCACCCGGTACGCTGCGCGCGATATGAAGCTCGCATCGGGTAAGCAGGCTGTCAGTCTATACCTTTGCTATCAGAGGCTACCCTGGACGACACAAGAGCAGAGGGAGAAATTACTACATGATACGGGTAGCTCGACGAGCAAAAGTAGTAGCCCGACACGGTAAAAACCTCCGTACTATATATAGCAATCTCAACCGGGGGTAAATCGGGTAAATCTGGGACGTGTGTCGGCCGTTGAGACAAGTCATTCCCGAGATGAGCGGTCCCATCCGTCTAATCAAGGGCAATTACTCATCTTGCTCGATACGGGTGCTCGCCGCCTGAGTGTATCGTCCGTCATGGTCTACGCAATCCCTGATACACCGTTGCCCGATACCAGCGCGTTCTGTGCGCCGACTGAGTTGTCGCCCGATACGATCACGAAAAGGAGATACTTGCTCGATACGCGGCCTTTAGAGCAAGAGCAAGATCTAGATCAAAAACTAAAACAAGGCGAAGGAAAAAGTGATTGATGGGTAAACCATCATTGACCTAAGGTTAAGTTCCCGACCTCATATAATATTACCCCTCAATGCTTCACAAAACAGAACGGTGGCCCATAAAATAGAAGAGTTAGCACACGTGGCGCATGCACTGACTCGGGCCTTATTACAGTCCATAATATTTTTTTTGTGAGAAAGTAAATAACATCCTATTCTAGGAAAAATAAAAGCTTGGGCTGCCTCCCGAGGAGCATTGTAGTTTGCGTCGCCAACTCGACTGTAACATACTGAATCTCAGGGTCTTTCCTGCAATTTACCCAATTTTGAACTTTTCTTGGCCTTATAGTCCCTTTGGACCTTTTTCATAAATTTCCATTCTTTTATATTCTTTTTGGACTCCTTGTGCAATTTGAGCACAATTCAAGATTTAAATTACCTTTTCCCCTCATTTATATAAATGGAGGGGTGTTTGCACAAATAGCCCACTTAATGTAATAATTGAGGTCTTAATATGCAAAATGTACACTTATGAGAGATAATAAGTGGAAAATATTAATTTGGAGCTTTTTGGATAAATATATTAGTAATAATGTGTATTTGAGTGATTAATGAGAATATTACTCCTTTTACTTTCTCTCTCCTCCAATTTGATGATAAATGTATGAAAACATATTTTATTGTTGATATTTTTCTCTTAATACTCATATACATCTATCACCTTGAATTTGACTCACTAATTGCATTAATATAGTTATTTCATAATAATTCACACCTTTTAATGTGTTAATATATACTTTAATGAGTAATATATTTATTAAGGGCCATATTATGAGTAAAACGAGAAAGTAATTACATATAATTGTTCTAGACTTTAATGTGATCTAATGGTTCAAATTTGGTGATTTTTGGAGTTGGTTTGACCCCTCAAAATGATTTTATACGCTTTTAATATAGTGTAAATTAAAGTGGTGAATAGTAACCCACCTTCATACCTCACTCTTAATATGGGATAATTAAAGTTGAAAATATATGCTATTAGTGAGTGGAGGAATCTTGGATTCCAAATCTCGGATTTGGGAACCAAAGGTTGCTTATAAAAGCAATATATCATTATTTGCCCAAGCATTATATTAATATATGCTTTAATAATCAAAATAATTTTTTTGGAGGCCAAAAGTTGGGTGAAACGCAAATCCAATTATATATCATGAGTTTAGACATCATTATCAACCTGGGGTTAAAATTTGAGGTCATTTGGAGTTCGTTTGACCTTCCAAATGCATTAAACAAGTTTTTAATAAAGTGTGATATAAAATCAATCAATACATTAGTTATATACATCATTTAAGCCAAAGTTGGGCTTAAATGAGTGTCACACAAGCAAGGGCCGCGCAGGTCCATTGTGGACGCAGATCCAACGGCTATTGTTTATCCCGATCATGATCCAAGGGCCAAGAGTTCATCTTCCACCTCCGACAGTTACACGTAGAACTGGCCTAGACTCCTCAACTTCGATCTCCTTGTATACTCGATCATTTTGTGAGATTTCTTCTCTGTTTGCTTCGTCTCCTCCTCCCGGTTCATTTGAGCCATTACTCATCTAGCGAGGTGTGGCGTAGCCTAAACACCAAGGGGCTCCGGCCAAGGCTCTCTCACGGCCACCTCGGCTAGGCCAAAGGACACCTCCACACTTATAAATAACTCCCCACACAGTTGCGACAGCCACCTAGCAACCTACCAATCCCCTCAATTTCATCTGAAATCACGCGTGTAGCCGGCGACGTGGAGTTTTTCCATCTGTGCTTGCGGTGCCTCTCCCCGGAGCTAGAGTGCTCTTGCGTTGAAATTTATTGGCTAGGTGAGTTCGTCTCTCGATCCTCTTCGTTTCGAGTACCTGAACGTTGAATTTGGTGGAGAAATGCAAAAATGCCCAAACCACCTTGCTACACCCACAACCCATGGCTGCGCCCCGAGCTTGAAGAAGCTCGGGTGCTTTTTACCAGTTTGCCCTCGCGCGCCCTTCCTTCCTGATCCTCTCGTCCAATGGACAGATCCGTCACCTGAACTTGTTTTTTTACCCTTTTAGTAATTAAATGGTCAATCTTGTTTAATTCATAGAAAATCGCTCGGTTGTCGGAAAAATACAAACAAATATTTGTTGGAAAGATAAAATCATGTAGAATCCGATGTTTCAAGTTTTGAACCCTGTTTTCCATTAAAACATGTTAATTAATTCAATCACTAATTTAAATGTATAAAGTGATATAAAAATGATAATAATAGTGTTTTAACTCTGTTTTTGGTAAATAAATATGTTTTCTCAAGTAGAAAAATATTAGGAATCATTTGGCCCTTTTTCCAGACCCAAAATCTAAAGTTTTAATCCATGGTTCATAAATATGGATATTTTACACTTAAAGTACCTTTAAGTAACCTAATACATGTGTAATATTTGAAACTAGGGAAATATGGATGGTGATACAATCAGATTGGTGAATGTGATGGTAAATAATTAAAATAGGTATGTGAAGACTATTTTAGTATGTGCACCCTATTTTGCATGTGAATCCTATGTTAATGTATGTGACTCCTATTATGTGGACCCTATTCATATATGTGATCTCTATGGATGAATGTGAATGTTTATTGTGCAAACTACCTATCCTTCAGTTGGGTCTTTTCCAACCCCACAATCATTATTGTGCTAGCCTTGTCATCCTTTTAATTGCATTTATTGGCTCTTTACTTATTTTAGGCTTCTAATGCCATTGTGGATCATTCATTTGAATTATGTGAATCTTGCTACTACATATGTTGCCTCATTTACTTGGAAATGTTTAATCTTGCTAATGACAATGTTGGCTCATCCTTTTGAAATACTTGGAAATATTGTATAATGTTGTTGCTTTGTTGGCTCCTTTATTTCTTGGAGTTCTTGGATATTGTTGTTGCCTATGATGGCCTATTTATTTATTTCTTGGGTTTTATTCCCAATGCTATGTTGCAATCTTGTTATACTTTTCACTCTACTGTCAAGTGAATGTTTATGCATTATATAGTTATTGGCCAATTGACAATGTAGTGTACATGAGTACAAACCACCCATAGGGCACTGGGGTTTTAGTCCCCCTGCCATTTTATATATTAGGCACTGGGGTTTTAGTCCCCCTGCCATTGGGGAGCGTATTCACATTTCACATGTTGATGTGAAATGGAAATGTTCTAAGAATGGAAATCCAAAGGTGGAAATTATCTTTAAGGAAGAAAGAGATGTTTCCTATGTGATAGGAATAGAGATCTATAGAGATAGTTCTCGAAAAATCTCTTAACATGAAAAGAGAGAGCATACATTGGCAATCTGTACTGAAGTGTTCAGTATGCACAGATTCAGTGGGAGAAAACTTGTCCATGTTACATGGAGTTAGTATCCCAAGGCCAAGTGTCCAATTCTTATGAAGAATGGGAACACTAATAATAGATAAGGATCTATCATGTATGTAATCATCCCATTATCTTGCATGTATAGACATGGCAAGAATAAAATGCATTCATCATTTTGTATGTATGACATGACAATATGATGTGCTCATCCTGATAACTCGTATGTGGGACATGACGAGTGGATGTCTGTCTACTTCCAGTAAGGGTTACTAGAATACCATGAAAACTTGATAAGTACATGGGAAGTACTAGTTCTATGGAGATAAGGAAGAGTTCAATGTAAAGAGTTACATTGATGCGAACTTCCGAAAGGACAGAAAATTAATCGCAAAATATATATAGGATATATGAAAGTGAAGGTTTGTTGATGATTGGAAGTGTTCCAATAAAACCATTTAAAAAGGAAATGTCGAGTATCTATGCATTAGAGAATAGCAGTGGATATTATATTGATCTGGAAGTTCATGAGATGAACTTATATTTCGCTCATTGATGACAAGTATGGAATCCTTGATCATGCAATGTGGCTAAAGGTTAGCAAAGGAATACTAGATCGCATATTACGACAACTCCATCTCATACGTGTGACGTATAGTGAAGAGATGAGAGACATGCAATTTATACTGACTTTGGAAACGTGTTGCCATTACTCATTATGTTAGCACTAGAGCACAGTAACATGTGGGACATGTTTGAAGATCACTATGAATATGATTCAAGGGTGATTGGCTCACAGTGCAAGTGGGAGTCTATTGGTATGTATGCCCTGAGAGCCAATCATGGGATGATTGGTGGGATACATTAAGATTGATTTGATAAACATCAAAGGAAAGCTTCCAATTCTTTCTGGTTCAGTCATATGAGATATTGATAGAACAGATTGAATGTCTAGAGAATGATAGTACTCAATGATTTATGCCTTCAGGTTCATGACCTGAACGATGAGATCATACGGATGCTAAGAGTTTGTACATTCTTGTTATGTCCCTAGTCAGATGTCATTGTGGAAGGTAGATAGACAGCAATGACACACAAGACTAGATTGTGGTGTTGGTTGATGACAGAATCTCATTAGTCATGATATAGAGATATCAAACCAAACACATAGGTACTTGTTAGAGAACAAGTGTACCGGTCAGACCCACCGTGAGTTTGACACATGGAACCATGACATGGTAGTCACAGTCAGTACTCACAGTGATGGTGGTGAGTGTGATTCTTAGATCTGAAATCACTGCACTCAACACATGTCGTTGGGCACACTTTGACATCATCAAACACAGTCCTGAAACATGGGTTGTTATAAAGGTGATGATTGGGTGGCTTTGATACATGGGGCTTTTGAGGGGTGAGTGATAGATATGGGATTTGTCCCTCCTGAGGGAGTTTGATATCCAAGGCCGCTTGATGAGTAGGATTGAGATAGGTGTGTACACGCATGTGTGAATCAGTATGTGATATTGATGTCATACATATCTCCTTCAATCTACTCTGAGATCAAGAAAGTGAATGAACGTTGACATGATGACTGTTCCATGCCTTGAGTTCATTCGGGATATCAGTGATAAAGGAATTATACATTCACTGTAACACCATTCAGGGATTGTAGGATGAAAGTTGTTCTCCAACTTTCTACTTTCACTTGGGTAGCAATGATGTGTGACTAGGCACCGCTCTTTTCTTGTGAAGTCATAAGTCTTATGGACTTTCACTGCCAACGTGAAATGGACCTGCAGGGTCACACACATAGGATTTAACCTGGAAGAGGAGTTTTGTCCACAAGCAATGTTTAGATTGATTACTAAAGGAGTTTAGTAGTTCAATTAAACACTCAATTAATCGATAGCTCAATATCATATTGTTCAAGGTGTTGGACGCATTGATTGGAGTATCAGATTGATTGAAATCGCAATTGACTGATTCTACACAACCTGCACTCCCAACCGATCGGCTCAAGTGTTGAACCGGTCGGCTGAGGTTGTTGAATCGGTCGGCTCAAGTGTTGAACCGATCGGCTCAAGTCTAGGGTGAACTGTTTACTTCAAGTGTTGAAACGATCGATTCAACTGGTGCAACCGAGCAACTTGGGAAAGTAGGATTGGTGAGAATTTTCCTTTCTTTTCAAGTTGCCCAATTTGATTGGGAAATAGGATTGGTATTCGATACCAATTGGAAACAAAAGAATGAAAGTTAATCAGGAACTGACTAGGAACCCCAACCGACCGGTTCACTTGTGAACCGACCGGTTGAGGTGTCCCAACCGACCGGTTGAGGTGTCCCAACCGACCGGTTCACTTGTGAACCGATCGGTTCAAGGTTCCAACCGACCGTTTCAGTTGTGAAACGATCGGTTCAGGTTGCGAGTTGGTTGCTTTCTGTGGAAAATCTCGAACCCTTCTACTCCTGCGTTTAGTCTCATATTTCTCGGGATAGAGAACCCTGTCCCATGACCCTCCTATATATAGGGGTAGTGGGGGCTTCTCAGACAACAACTCAGTGCAACCAGTTGCTCTGTAAAGTTGTCGTTCTCTCTGGTTTTGGTAACCGAGAGAGAGACCGAGCAAGTGTTTCCCACAAAAGGGAGGTGCAGCAAGGGAAGGACAACTGCAGTTGCAACTGGAGGCAGGAGAGTGTGTTGGCGACTAGTACGTCAACAGGAGGGTGCGACTCCTTCCACTTCCTTGTGGGACAAGGAGTGTGGAGTTCCAGGTGGTCCGTGTGGACTACTACAGAGGCGGGAGGACACTGTCGCTCAGGAGGACAACTGTCATCCAAAAGTCCGGTAGGAGGAGGAGTCGTCAGTCCCGGTGCGACCAGGAGCTGCACAGACACCGTCCAAGACCGGAGTTGAATACCGCGCATTGCGCTAGGTATTGTCGCCGAGCAAGCCTCGGGACAAGGTATGATTCCACAAACCATCCTTTCCTAATATATAGATGTTGACGTGTTTCCTCGTGCTGGGTTTGGGGGAGAAATTTTTGTTTCCGCTGCCTTCTCTGCCTCCCCTAAACCCAACAGTGGTATCAGAGCCACGTCAACTGCTCTATATTTTAGGAATATTGATATGATCGATTTTGGTTTGTCACCTTTATTTATTGCATACGATGCGAATAATATCGGCTTTATACATGTCCAATCCTAAATCCACAAATCCCAATTACATATATGATATGTATTATTAATGCACTTGATACGCGTCGCCCTTAAACAAGTTTTGTGGTGGATGTGTGTAGCATGATTATGGCCTATAAACCCCTATATGTGTGTGGTTGTTTGTGGTTGCTTGCATCTCGGTCTGCGCACCGATCTTCCCTCTCTTATTCCTGATGTAACTCGAAATAATTCGAGATTCTTTCCTACCTTTGCTCCCCCCGAATGTAACTCGGGGTTTCTTCTTTTAAGCAATGTAATAATAGGATAGATTTTATTTCTTGTTATGTCGAAGACTGACAGACATCAAGACAACAGCTGAAATGATTGGTTCAAGGTGTGAACCGATCGGTTGACGTTCCAGACGGTCGGTTCAAGGAGTGAACCAATCGGTTGATGACCGATCGAGGAGCGAGACGACCGGGTGGCGGACATGATGAGATGCACGACGTCCAGGCGAACCGATCGGTTGGAGGAGCCAACCAATTGAATGGTGGCACCCAGACGATTGGCTGGAGAGTACAGATCATTCATGTGATGAGTTGATCAAATCGGATGGCAAGGCACATATGTTCATCTTGTACAGGTTGCATGTGATGTTGACCTAGATGACTGTGATTCCTCTTGGCTCAAGGAATCACATTAGGATGGCCATAATCATCGCTTTTTATCATTTTGTGCATGTTTTCTGTGGGATATAGCATGTATATGATACATACTATGTATTGTGGTGATTGGATATGTATATGTATATAAAACCAAATACCTCATTAAATATTAAGTTTTAGATTCCTTCCAAATGCGACACACGTGAAAAGCTTGATCGACCAAGTGTGGGCACGCCCTAGCGTGGTGCACCGTCTATCTCGTGGAAGCGTGAAGGATGAATGTGTGGGTCTGCCCTAGCAGGGTGCATATTCATCGTGTTTGCTTTGGGTCGGACTTAACAAGGTGACCTAGATAGGATCTAGCACCTTGAAGCATGGAGATGCTAATGGCAAGGAGTTGCATATGACATCTTATCAAGAGTTGCATATGATGCAATTGGCAAGAGTTTCCTACCTGAGAGATCTAAGTTGTGGGCGATCAGCCAAAGCTGACTCATGACTTAGAGGATTTCAGGATCTTACCCACTAGAAGGTTGTACATTGCAATCTTCCGAATTGATGGTAAGGGCTATCAATTTGAACTAAAATAGTGGGACCGATAATTAATTAAATGCCTAATTATATCGTCAACTTTTCAAATCAATCAAATAAGTCAAAAGAGTTTTGGACTAAAATTGCATATATTTCCTTTTGTTAAAATAAATGGTTAATCAACAAATCACTTTATTTGCAATCGGTCTTTGAGACCAACAAATTAAATGGGAATAATTCCACGACTGGTTAGGATGATGACAAGTGTTCTCAAAGAGCGAAAGCTCTAAGTCCTAGTTTTACCAAGACCAGATGAACTCAATCCCACCACATCAATGGCTGAAAGTATGCTTATGGAAGCATACTGAAGATGACATTGATGAGGAGTGCTTGATGTTGTGTTCTCTGGACTATGAGTTGTAGAGACAACATGAGAGATATGATGTCTCAAGGACACTGTCCTAGTATGTCGTGATAGAAGGAGATCCAGTAAGGTATTCACACACTCAATGTGATTGGGTATATGGTGAAAACCTGACTAAGAAGGATTCCCTCTGAGCCAAGAGTTGGCTATTGGTATGATACTGCAAATGTTGCAAGAATCATACAATTCATGATAAACTACAACATGAACAACTTTGACAAGCGTTGACAAAGTTGTTGGACATGTTGAGGACAGTAGAGGCAAACATGAAGAAAGACTAATCCTAATCTTTGATGAGATCAATGAAAGGTGAGTCTTAAGGGCAAGGGAAAGGGCAAAGCAAAGAAGTGTTCTGATGCTAGCCAGCAGCCCAAGCCGTCTTCAACCTCAAGGCACATGGGGAAAGGGTGTATGAGGAAACTGCCTTCTATATCTGGAAGAACAAAAGAAGATGAAGGAGGGGATGGAGATCTCCACCTAAGGTATCATGAAATGAACCACTTCTTTATCTAAGGTATATGATACTAAGATATGGATATGTCATATATGATATGCAAGATCCGCAAAGAAGTGAAGGCCTTTGTGAAAGGACCAAGAAAGAAGTACCCATCATTGGAGCAAGTGTTGTTGCCATAGATAGGAGTATCTTTCAGTTTATTTCAGCCTAAAGGGCACGGAATAGAGTTGAGAACTGCTATTTCATATATTGCCAATAGATAGAAACACTTTATTTTTGCATATTGTATGACAATGATGGCAATTAATAAAGTTGATGTTTCAATCTTAAAGATATGATCTTTGTGGCAATGCCTTGTTTATCTTGTGATACATAGTATGCATAAGATAAAATGATACCTAAAATTTATAGATAACTCAAACAATCAAATTAGCATCAATAATGAGAAATTCATTTCTAATTTCCATGTGATGGATAAATCTAGACTCTTTTGGTTAGAAAACCAGTAAGAGACATGAATATCTTGGACATGATTAATCAATCTTCACTAATGGTAGTGGGAGAATGATCATCCAATTAGGTATAATACATGTGATGTATTTACATACCTATTGGAGTAAGTGCTAATACTTCAAATGGTATTTAGAGAAATACCAATATGAATATCTTGAAGTGTTCAAGATTATCATAGATGAAGTGAAAATTTGGTAAAGTGTTAATTCTTGAGGAGATCAATGAATGAAATACTTGGACCAAATGTTTGAGATCCTTGTGAGTGATTATGATAGTGTATCATAGTGAACTCATGATTAAGGCATGGTGATGTCTAAATCAAGAAGGAATCATACTCTAAGGAGTCAGAGAATGATTATCAAATAACTGAATTCTTCTTATTAAAAGAATACCCCACACTAATAAAAGAAATTAAGAATCACAAGGGTTGTGAGTTCTTATATCCTTAACAGATACACCTCAATTATCTATGTGATAAGTTGTTCATGTGATGAGTCAACTATCTAGATGAATATGAGGAACCGAATTTTGAGTTATGGTTTATGCCCATTACATCCTCAATGACATCCATATGAACCATAAGGTATGACCTTGATGGTAGCACTCATTGGATCATATCCATAAGTGCAAGTGAGTCTTAAATGTTAAGACACATGGATAACATTTGAGAAGGATGATGCTTGTTGATTGCAGCTTAATGACTAAGACATTTGGCATATGGATACTAAAACTGCATTCCTATGAGCAATAAAACAAGGATGTGTACATGACACAACTTATAAGGTTTATGAATCCATTAATGCAAATGAAGTCTATAAGTTACAATGAACTAATCAATGTGATTGATTGAGTACAAGCAACTCAGAATTGGATCTTTACTCTAATGATATAGTCAAAGGGTTTGACTGATACATCAAAGATAAAGAGGGATCTGTGATTTAGTGGGGGAGTATTCACATTTCACATGTTGATGTGAAATGGAAATGTTCTAAGAATGGAAATCTAAAGGTGGAAATTATCTTTAAGGAAGAAAGAGATGTTTCCTATGTGATAGGAATAGAGATCTATAGAGATAGTTCTCGAAAAATCTCTTAACCTAAAAAGAGAGAGCATACATTGGCAATCTGTACTGAAGTGTTCAGTATGCACAGATTCAGTGGGAGAAAACTTGTCCATGTTACATGGAGTTAGTATCCCAAGGCCAAGTGTCCAATTCTTATGAAGAATGGGAACACTAAGAATAGATAAGGATCTATCATGTATGTAATCATCCCATTATCTTGCATGTATAGACATGGCAAGAATAAAATGCATTCATCATTTTGTATGTATGACATGACAATATGATGTGCTCATCCTGATAACTCGTATGTGGGACATGATGAGTGGATGTCTGTCTACTTCCAATAAGGGTTACTAGAATACCATGAGAACTTGATAAGTACTTGGGAAGTACTAGTTCTATGGAGATAAGGAAGAGTTCAATGTAAAGAGTTACATTGATGCGAACTTCCGAAAGGACATAAAATTAATCGCAAAATATATATATAGGATATATAAAAGTGAAGGTTTGTTGATGATTGGAAGTGTTCCAATAAAACCATTTAAAAAGGAAATGTCGAGTATCTATGCATTAGAGAACAACAGTGGATATTATATGGATCTGGAAGTTCATGAGATGAACTTATATTTCGCTCATTGATGACAAGTATGGAATCCTTGATCATGCAATGTGGCTAAAGGTTAGCAAAGGAATACTAGATTGCATATTACGACAACTCCATCTCATACGTGTGACGTACAATGAAGAGATGAGAGACATGAAATTTATACTGACTTTGGCAAGGTGTTGCCATTACTCACTATGTTGGCACTAGAGCATAGTAACATGTGGGACATGTTTGAAGATCACTATGAATATGATTCAAGGGTGATTGGCTCACAGTGCAAGTGGGAGTCTGTTGGTATGTATGCCCTGAGAGCCAATCATGGGATGATTGATGGGATACATTAAGATTGATTTGATAAACATCAAAGGCAAGCTTCCAATTCTTTCTGGTTCAGTCATATGAGATAGTGATAGAACATATTGAATGTCTAGAGAATGACAATACTCAATGAAGTATGCCTTCAGGTTCATGACCAGAACGATGAGATCATACGGATGCTAAGAGTCTGTACATTCTTGTTATGTCCCTAGTCGGATGTCATTGTGGAAGGTAGATAGACATCAATGACACACAAGACTAGATTGTGGTGTTGGTTGATGACAGAATCTCATTAGTCATGATATAGAGATATCAAACCAAACACATAGGTACTTGTTAGAGAACAAGTGTACCGGACAGACCCACCGTGAGTTTGACACATGGAACCATGATATGGTAGTCACAGTCAGTACTCACAGTGATGGTGGTGAGTGTGATTCTTAGACCTGAAATCACTGCACTCAACACATGTCGTTGGGCACACTTTGACATCATCAAACACAATCCTGAAACATGGGTTGTTATAAAGGTGATGATTGGGTGGCTTTGACACATGGGGCTTTTGAGGGGTGAGTGATAGATATGGGATTTGTCCCTCCTGAGGGAGTTTGATATCCAAAGCCACTTGATGAGTAGAAGCGTGTGCACGCATTTGTGAATCAGTATGTGATATTGATGTCATACATATCTCCTTCAAACTACTCTGAGATCAAGAAAGTTAATGAACGTTGACAGGATGACTGTTCCATGCCTTGAGTTCATTCGAGATATCAATAATAAAGGAATTATACATTCACTGTAACACCATTCACGGATTGTAGGATGAAAGTTATTCTCCAACTTTCTACTTTCACTTGGGTATCAATGATGTGTGACTAGGCACCGCTCTTTGCTTGTGAAGTCATAAGTGTTATGGACTTTCACTGCCAACGTGAAATGGACCTGCAGGGTCACACACATAGTATTTAACCTGGAAGAGGAGTTTTGTCCACAAGCAATGTTTAGATTGATTACTAAAGGAGTTTAGTAGTTCAATTAAACACTCAATTAATCGATAGCTCAATATCATATTGTTCAAGGTGTTAGACGCATTGATTGGAGTATCGGATTGATTGAAATCGCAATTGACTGATTCTGCACAACCTGTACTCCCAACCGATCGGCTCAAGTGTTGAACCGGTCGGCTGAGGTTGCTGAATCGGTCGGCCCAAGTGTTGAACCGATCGGCTCAAGTCCAGGGTGAATCGATTGCTTCAAGTGTTGAAACGATTGATTCAACTGGTGCAACCGAGCAACTTGGGAAAGTAGGATTGGTGAGAATTTTCCTTTCGTTTCAAGTTGCCCAATTTGATTGGGAAATAGGATTGGTATTCGATACCAATTGGAAACAAAAGAAGGAAAGTTAATCGGGAACCGACTAGGAACCCCAACCGACCGGTTCACTTGTGAAACGACCGGTTGAGGTGTCCCAACCGACCGGTTCACTTGTGAACCGATCTGTTCAAGGTCCCAACCGACCGTTTCAGTTGTGAAACGATCGGTTCAGGCTGCGAGTTGGTTGCTTTTTGTGGAAAATCTCGAACCCTTCTACTCCTGCGTTTAGTCCCGTATTGCCCGGGATAGAGAACCCTGTCCCATGACCCTCATATATATATAGGGGTAGTGGGGGCTTCTCAGACAATAACTCAGTGCAACCAGTTGCTCTGCAAAGTTGTCGTTCTCTCTGGTTTTGGTAACCGAGAGAGAGCCTGAGCAAGTGATTCCCACAAAAGGGAGGTGCAGCAAGGGAAGGACAACTGCAGTTGCAACTGGAGGTAGGAGAGTGTGTTGGTGACTAGTACGTCAATAGGAGGGTGCGACTCCTTCCACTTCCTTGTGGGACAAGGAGTGTGGAGTTCTAGGTGGTCTGTGTGGACTACTACAGAGGCGGGAGGACACTGCCGCTCAAGAGGACAACTGTCATCCGACAGTCCGGTAGGAGGAGGAGGAGTCAGTCCCGGTGCGACCAGGAGCTACACAGACACCGTCCAAGACCGGAGTTGAAGATCATGCATTGCGCGAGGTATTGTCGCCGACCAAGCCTCGGGACAAGGTATGATTCCACAAACCATCCTTTCCTAATATATAGACATTGACGCGTTTCCTCGTGCTGGGTTTGGGGGAGAAATTTTTGTTTCCGCTGCCTTCTCTGCCTCCCCTAAAACCCAACAATATTGGCTTAGTCTAAGTCTTCCTCTACCTAGATCCTATGTTTTGTATAAAGTTGTACTTCCTTTATGGAAATTTTTGTAATGTACTCTTTATACATTTTGAATAAAGTCAAGTTTTATTTCTTCCGCTGCCACACATTGGTGTTTTTGTTTGCCATGATTTTTAGTAGAGACTTGGTCTTTACAACATGGTATCAGAGCATCAAGGTAGTCGGATTCTTGACTAATTCAAATTGTCTCCTAGATAGAA
This sequence comes from Alisma plantago-aquatica, assembly GCA_963693085.1. Classification (NCBI taxonomy): domain Eukaryota; kingdom Viridiplantae; phylum Streptophyta; class Magnoliopsida; order Alismatales; family Alismataceae; genus Alisma; species Alisma plantago-aquatica. The sequence continues at coordinate 325,991,614 of OY856415.1, forward strand.
CCCTTATCATATATAGTTTCCCTTTAGTTAGTTTTTCACCTTAAAGTTGACCTAGCATGAAAGTTTCATTTAGTATCATAATAATAATTAATTAAAAATAAAATTTGTCAACTTTTTGGTGAATTGTCTATTGAGATGCTACTAGAGCAAGAAGTTGAAGTGATGGTGTCTAGAAAGGGTCAGAGCTTGGGGGCTGACAATATTTTCCTCTGCCCCACTAGCTTGGTCACGAGGACTCCTGAGCTCATATGACCTGGCCTGGCCTGATCTGATACAGACAGCTCAAAATAGTCTATCTTTGGGCATGTTGCCTAATTGTTGAATACCTTAGGAAAACCATAAGTGATGATTTGATCTCTTACACAAAAATCATCCTTAAATACCTTATACTCCTATCTTTAGGGTTTTGTGTACCCTATGTTACACCCTGAAGCTTGGTTAGTAAATCCTTTTAGTGTTGAACCTTATGTACCTTTTACCCTTAGCTTAGTTTGACTTAGTTGACCCTTTTTAAGGGTTGGAGTGAGGGTAATGGTGTTAGTACCCTATTTGGTTTTGCAAATCTGATTTCGAGGATGAAATCCCTTTTTAGGGGGATGAAATCCCAATTAAAAGCAAAATCAAATACCTTTGGAGTTAGAAACCCTATCTATGTGGACATATGTACATAATAACTTATGTGAACAAGAGTTTACTAAACACATTACACTTGTAATTCAACTTGTTTGTTTATACACACATGAATATGTAGTAAGTCATTTAGAAATAATTCATATGTTTGAACCTTACTATAGGCTTGATGCACATAATAATGAATTACTCATTACTAATTGTGAATATACATAATGTTGACTATGCCACCCTAATGGTAAAATGTGTATGGATAATGCACCCTAAGGATGCTTTAACATGTAATGATCATGTTGACCTAAACCCTAATATGTAATCATCTAGCCTTGACAACATATACATATATATACCCTTAATGCCTTTCATGATACATTAGTGACATTAGGGGTCATCATCACATAATATACCTTAATGCATATAAATGGATTATAGTCACAAAGTTATCAATATACATATAAGGTATATCACCTTGTTCCCTAATGAGCACCACATCATAACTTGATATATGAATTAATTCATTAATATTTAATGAGTTACATCCTATTCACTAAAATGCATATAATGACTCAAATATGATAATGAATAATTGGTTTCACATAAATATTCATAAATTGCCTATTGTGAAGTAAAATATGTATAATTTATAATATGGAGTGTAATGGAAGAAAATGATTAATGATGTCATTAATATGAGTATGAAAGATGATATGAAAATGTGCAATATGAACATTATTTGGAACTATTATAGGCTTATAACGTTTTGGACAATATTAACTCTTTCTACAAAATAATTTGTGATAATTCTACATGATAGTTTTAAGAGGATAATGGAAAAATGAATTCATGTTATTAAGGTTTTTGACCTAATACATTAATTAATGTTGAAATGGATTAGTAAACCCTATTTGTACTTAAAACCCTTGATGAGGAAAATACACATGATATAATGTTGAGATATAATTGTTTTGAATAAAATGTGGCACAAGTGATAGTGTAATAAATATGATACCTCTTCATGTGGAGATTATGCTAATAAGGCAAAAATGTTAATTCCAGTTTCATAAAAGGCTATAGGTTTTGTGGAAACCTTAGTAACACCCGACTTATGTAGATTTTGTGTTGTACCTTAGATTAAGGGTTATAACCTAGTGTTTAAGGTTGGGATGTTGCACACCCACCCTCTCTTTTCTCTTGTTGTGATTTTGGGGACGAAATCCTCTTTAAGGGGTGGTGTGTTGTAACATACTAAATCTCAGGGTCTTTCCTGCAATTTACCCACTTTTGAACTTTTCTTGGCCTTATAGTCCCTTTGGACCTTTTTCATAAATTTCCCTTCTTTTATATTCTTTTTGGACTCCTTGTGCAATTTGAGCACAATTCAAGATTTAAATTACCTTTTTCCCTCATTTATATAAATGGAGGGGTGTTTGCACAAATAGCCCACTTAATGTAATAATTGGGGTCTTAATATGCAAAATGTACACTTATGAGAGATAATAAGTGGAAAATATTAATTTGGAGCTTTTTGGATAAATATATTAGTAATAATATGTATTTGAGTGATTAATGAGAATATTACTCCTTTTACTTTCTCTCTCCTCCAATTTGATGATAAATGTGTGAAAACATATTTTATTGTTGATATTTTGCTCTTAATACTCATATACATCTATCACCTCGAATTTGACTCACTAATTGCATTAATATAGTTATTTCATAATAATTCACACCTTTTAATGTGTTAATATATACTTTAATGAGTAATATATTTATTAAGGGCCATATTATGACTAAAATGAGAAAGTAGTTGCATACCACTGTTCTAGACTTTAATTTGAGCTAATGGTTCAATTTTGGTGATTTTTGGAGTTGGTTTGACCCCTCCAAATTATTTTATACGCTTTTGATATAGTGTAAATTAAAGTGGTGAATAATAACCCACCTTCATACCTCACTCTTAATATGGGATAATTAAAGTTGAAAATGTATGCTATTAGTGAGTGGAGGACTCTTGGACTCCAAATCTCAGATTTGGGAATGAAAGGTTGCTTATAAAAGCAATACATAATTATTTGCCCAAACATTATATTAATATATGCTTTAATAATCAAAATAATTTTTTTGGAGGCCAAAAATTGGGTGAAACGCAAATACAATTATATATCATGAATCTAGACGTCATTATCAACCTGGGGTTAAAATTTGAGGTCATTTGGAGTTCGTTTGACCTTCCAAATGCATTAAACAAGTTTTTAATAAAGTGTGATATAAAATCAATCAATACATTAGTTATACACATCATTTAAGACAAAGTTGGGCTTAAATGAGTGTCACGCAAGCAAGGGCCGCGCAGGTCCACTGTGGACACAGATCCAACGGCTATTGTTTATCCCGATCACGATCCAAGGGACAAGAGTTCATCTTCCACCTCCGACAGTTACACGTAGAACTGGCCTAGACTCCTCAACTTCGATCTCCTCGTATACTCGATCATTTTGCGAGATTTCTTCTCCGTTCGCTTCGTCTCCTCCTCCCGGTTCATTTGAGCCAATACTCATCTAGCGAGGTGCGGCGTAGCCTAAACGCCAAGGGGCACCGGCCAAGGCTCTCTCACGGCCACCTCGGCTAGGCCAAAGCACACCTCCACACCTATAAATAACTCCTCACACAGTTGCATCGACCACATAGCAACCTACCAATCCCCTCAATTTCATCTGAAATTGCATGTGTAGCTAGCGACATGGAGTTTTTCTAGCTGTGCTTGCGGCACCTCTCCCCGGAGCTAGAGTGCTTGTGCGTTGAAATTTATTGGCTAGGTGAGTTCGTCTCTCGATCCTCTTCGTTTCGAGTACCTGAACGTCGAATTTGGTGGAGAAACACAAAAACACCCAAAACACCTTGCTACACCCATGGCCCATGGTTGTGCCCCGAGCTTGAAGAAGCTCGGGTGATTTTTACCGTTTTCCCTCACGCGCCCTTCCTTCCTGATCCTCTCGCCAAGGGCAGATCCGTCATCTGAACTTGTTTTTTTTACCCTTTTAGCAATTAAATGGTCAATCTTGTTTAATTCATAGAAAATCGCTCGGTTGTCGGAAAAATACAAAAAAATACTCGTTGGAAAGATAAAATCATGTAGAATCCGATGTTTCAAGTTTTGACCCTGTTTTCCATTACAAACCTGTTAATTAATTCAAACACTAATTTAAATGTATAAAGTGATATAAAAATGATAATAATAGTGTTTTAACTCTGTTTTTGGTAAATAAATATGTTTTCTCAAGTAGAAAAATATTAGGAATCGTTTGGCCCTATTTTCAGACCCAAAATATAAAGTTTTAATCCATGGTTTATAAATATGGACATTTTACACTTCAAGTACCTTTAAGTAACGTAATACATGTGTAATATTTGAAACTAGGGAAATATGGATGGTGATACAATCAGATTGGTGAATGTGATGGTAAATAATTAAAATAGGTATGTGAAGCCTATTTTAGTATGTGCGCCCTATTTTGTATGTGAATCCTATGTTAATGTATGCGACTCCTATTATGTGGACCCTATTCATATATGTGATCTCTATGGATGAATGTGAATGTTTATTGTGCAAACTACCTATCCTTCAGTTGGGTCTTTTCCAATCCCACAATCATTATTGTGCTAGCCTTGTCATCCTTCTAATTGCATTTATTGGCTCTTTCCTTATTTTATGCTTCTAATGCCATTGTGGCTCATTCATTTGAATTATGTGAATCTTGCTACTACATATGTTGCCTCATTTACTTGGAAATGCTTAATCTTGATAATGCCAATGTTGGCTCATCCTTTTGAAATACTTGGAAACATTGTATAATGTTGTTTCTTTGTTGGCTCCTTTATTTCTTGGAGTTCTTGGATATTGTTGTTGCCTATGATGGCCTATTTGTTTATTTCTTGGGTTTTATTCCCAATGCTATGTTGCAATCTTGTCATACTTTTCACTCTACTTCCAAGTGAATGTTTATGCATGATATAGTTATTGGCCAATTGACAATATAGTTTACATGAGTACAAACCACCCATAGGGCACTGGGGTTTTAGTCCCCCTGCCGGGCACTGGGGTTTTAGTCCCCCTGCCATTTTATATATTAGGCACTGGGGTTTTAGTCCCCCTGCCATTTTATATATTAGGCACTGGGGTTTTAGTCCCCCTTGCATTGGTGAGGTCCGGTAGGTGCCTCACCCTACATTGAGATGATCTTGAGTCATAATTTATATTCATGCAAATGTGATATTTGTTGATAATAAAAATGTGGCAGTTTTCGAAAATCTTACTTACTCATTTGCCTCTCACTCCTTGAAATTCCTTAGTGGAATCTTTTGTTATGAAATGCTTAACTTTATGATTGCCTTTACCTATTATTGACACATACCTTTTATCTTTCTCTTGCTGGATGACCCCAACCATCCAGGCTAGGATCAGAGTGCGCATGGAAGCTTGGTGAACCTAAGGCTAAGGATAGGACAAGAAGAAAAGGAAACATATAGCTTGCATGGACATAGTTGCCCTTATATATTAAGCTGTTTTGTTTGGAGACAATATTGGCTTAGTCTAAGTCTTCCTCTACCTAGATCCTATGTTTTGTATAAAGTTGTACTTCCTTTATGGAAATTTTTGTAATGTAATCTTTATATATTTTGAATAAAGTCAAGTTTTATTTCTTCCGCTGCCACACATTGGTGTTTTTGTTTGCCATGATTTTTAGTAGAGACTTGGTCTTTACAGCATGGTATCAGAGCATCAAGGTATTCAGATTCTTGACTAATTCAAATTGTCTCCTAGATAGAACCCTTATCATATATAGTTTCCCTTTAGTTAGTTTTTCACCTTAGAGTTGACCTAGCATGAAAGTTTCATTTAGTATCATAATAATAATTAATTTAAAATAAAATTTGTCAACTTTTTGGTGAATTGTCTATTGAGAAGCTACTAGAGCAAGAAGTTGAAGTGATGGTGTCTAGAAAGGGTCAGAGCTTGGGGGATGGCAATATTTTCCTCCGCCCCACTAGCTTGGTCATGAGGACTCCTGAGCTCATATGAACTGGCATGGCCTGATCTGATATAGATAGCTCGAAATAGTCTATCTTTGGGCATGTTGCCTAATTGTTGAATACCTTAGGAAAACCATAAGTGATGATTTGATCTCTTACACAAAAATCATCCTTAAATACCTTATACTCCTATCTTTAGGGTTTAATGTACCCTATGTTACACCCTGAAGCTTGGTAAGTAAATCCTTTTAGTGTTGAACCTTATGTACCTTTTACCCTTAGCTTAGTTTGACTCAGTTGACCCTTTTTAAGGGGTGGAGTGAGGGTAATGGTGTTAGTACCCTATTTGGTTTTGCAAATCTGATTTCGAGGACGAAATCCCTTTTTAGGGGGATGGAATCCCAATTAAAAGCAAAATCAAATACCTTTGGAGTTAGAAACCCTATCTATGTGGACATATGTACATAATAACTTATGTGAACACGAATTTACTAAACATATTACACTTGTAATTCAACTTGTTTGTTTATACACACATGAATATGTAGTAAGTCATATAGAAATAATTCATATGTTTGAACCTTACTATAGGTTTGATACACATAATAATGAGTTACTCATTACTAATTGTGAATATACATAATGTTGACTATGGGTGGTAGGGTGTAGCGATCTTGTGCTTAACTCCATACTTTCATAGGAGTGCTTCGAACTGTCTTTCTCTGAAATGCGACCCTCTGTCGCTTATTACAGTGCGTGGTACACCGAACCGAGGGAAAATCATTTTCTCGAACAGCTTGATCACTGACTTGGCGTCGCACGTTTGGGTTGCCACAACTTCTACCCATTTTGATACATAATCTACTGCCACTGGGATGTACTGATACCCCCTTGATGGGGGAAACGACCCCATGTAATCAATCCCCCATACATCGAAAATCTCTACTTCAATCCAATTTGCCATCGGCATCTCGTTCCTTTGGCCTATATTGCCCATCGACTGGAATTCTTTACAGACCTTTACAAAATGTGCGGCGTATTTGAATAAAGAGGGCCAATAAAAACCTGATTGTAGCACTTTGGCAACAGTCCTTTCGCTGCCCAGATGGCCTCCATAAGGGGAGGCGTGGCATTCCTTCAGAATGTTCGGGGTTTCTATTTCGGGAATGCATCTCCGGTATAAGTTATCAGCACATCTTATGAAGAGGAGAGGATCATCCCAATAGTAATTTTTCACATCTGTGAATAGCTTCTTCTTCTGGTTATAGGTGATGTCAGGGGGAAGTTCTCCATAGGCAAGATAGTTACAGATATCTGTGAACCAGGGTAAGTCTTCTTCCTTAGATTCAACCAACATTAAAGCTTCATCGGCATAGTTGTCATTGATGGGCGGTTCCCCCTGTCCTTCAGCCACGATCCTTGATAAGTGGTCAGCGACCACATTTTCAGCACCCTTCTTATCGATAATCTCATGGTCGAACTCTTGTAGTAATAAGGCCCACCTCAACAGTATGGGCTTTGTATCTTTCTTTTGCATTAGGTATCTTATGGTCCCGTGATCTGTGTATACTTTGACCTTTGCTCCAATGAGGTACGACCTGAACTTATCAAAAGCGAAGACGATCGCGAGCATCTCTTTTTCCGTAGTTGTATAATTTACTTGAGCTTCGTCTAACGTGCGACTAGCGTAGCAGATCACATGGTGCTTTTTATCCTTTTTCTGCCCTAGGACCGCTCCTACTGCATAGTCGCTGGCGTCGCACATAAGCTCGAATGGTAAATCCCAGTCTGGAGCTTGGATGATGGGTGGTGAGATAAGAGCGTTCTTCAAGGCCTGAAAAGTAGTTAGACAGTCATCAGAGAAAACAAATTCAACATCTTTTACCAGCAGATTGGATAGTGGTTTTGAAATCTTTGAGAAGTCCTTTATGAATCTTCGGTAATAGCCGGTGTATCCGAGGAAGCTCCTCACTCCCATCACGGACTTCGGTGGAGGAAGCTTGGATATGGCTTAAACCTTGCTAATGTCCACCTCGATGCCACGCCTTGAAACTTTATGTCTCAAAATGATGCCTTCTCGTACCATAAAATGGCACTTTTCCCAGTTTAAAACTAGATTGTTCTCCTTGCATCTTTGCAGAACCAAAGATAGGTTTTTCAGGTAGGCATCGAAGTCCTTCCCATAGACTAAAAAATCGTCCATGAAAAATTCCACGATATCTTCTAGAAAATCCAAAAACAACCAAAGATAGGTTTTTCAGGTAGGCATCGAAGTCCTTCCCATAGACTAAAAAATCGTCCATGAAAACTTCCACGATATCTTCCAAAAAATCCAAAAACATTGATATCATGCATCGTTGAAACGTAGCGGGCACTACTACAGAAATGGCTTATAAAGTCACTTTTCAAGGTTTCGGTTGTATAAATAAATCGACACCTAAACTCTACAGTGTCGGTTGATAACATAAACTGACATCCAATCTATGAAGGGTGACCAGACACAGGTACCGCTTTTATTAAGTGTCGGTTACTTAATAAAAAACCGACACCTAAAATTAACCGCCAAATCTAAAATTTCCAGCGAAAAAAATTACCTCCAAAATTACATATGACGTCGGTTGATAATTAAAAAACCGACGACTAAAGGTTATTCGTGAGACAGAAATTGGGCACATTTTGGTCGTCGGTTTTAATACAACTACCGACGCTTATGAGTTTTCCCGTACTGTCCGCGGGAAAATTTTCACACCATTTAAGCGTCGGTTTTAGGTAGAAACCGACGACTATGGTCATAAATCGAGAATGATTTTTTTAATCGGCATATGAATATAGACGTCGGTTTGTTTGTAGTTAAAAACCGACGACTATAATCAAGCATTGGTGTCAGTTGTTGTACATAACCGACACTGTTAGTTTTAGTTGTCAGTTTTGTTTTAAATAACTGACGCCTATGGTACAGTTAATAGCCGCGCAAACAAAACTTTTCCCCATTGTCTCTGTTTCATTGCGACGTGCGCTAGGTCTGGTGATTTCCCCCGCGCCACCATTCGTCTCCCCACCGTCGTTGTCGGTTGGCTCCCCCGCGCTGCCGTTCGTCTCCTCACGCGCCGCTCGCCGCCGTCGCCGCAGTTCTCCTTTGATCCTCGCCGTCGGCGCTGCCAGCTTCACCTCCAGCTGCTCTCCTCTGCTCCGGCACTGCCAGCTTCACCTCCAACAGCTCTCCTCTGCTCCTGCCGAGCCTTCTTCCTCTGCCCTCAAGGTACGCCGACTTCTTCCTCCTTCCTTCCTCCGCCTAGGCGTGGTCAAGCCCTACACGTGCCCTGGAGCAAAATCGTCAGGTGCCCTGCTGGGCATTTTTTTATTTATTTTTAAGTTATTTACTTATTGGTAACTTGATAAGTGTTGAAACAGTCAATAACTATATTCTGTTACGTGATTTATGATTGTATATGTGTGCAAGCTAGCAACAGACCTGGTCTTGAGGATCTATAAATACATTCTTACATTCTATAAACTGTGTAATCTTACATTCTATAAATACATATATAACACAACATTGTTGTGTGTGCTTGACAACCCAAATTACTTCTCGTTATTCTTCTTTTAATAAGTAACTCGTATCCATTGATGTTGAAGTAAGTTAGGAAGCCAGTTTGTTGACAGTGATATTTGATTATCCATCTTATATTTTAATGTGATACGGTGATCAATATGGTAGATAAAAAAAATGATTATGTCTTTGTTAGAAAAACCTTGGCTATGAGTCCTATGGACATTCCATACTAATGAATAGTTTAACTATGAAATTGGTAATTTGTTTCATTGTTGAGTATATTGAGAATCCTAATCACCCTTCTTGCTTAATGATGAACTGTAATGCACACATGTGACATGCTTGGAATGTAAATGATGAACTTTTCCCTAAATTGCCAATCATGCTTTTAAAGACATCAATAATCAACCTAACTTGAAGAACTAGGATTTTAGGTATAAGAATGACAACACATTATTTGTTGGCCTAGAAACCCGTCCAAGATTTACTCATTAGGAGTAAATCTTGGATAGTCCCCGGTTTGGGACTGTTCTTGAACACCTAATCTCGCTTAGGATGTAAGTGTATAATGTGTATTGGGTTTTCAAGAAAATTTCGGCAGCATTTCCCCGTTTGTTCTCTAAGTACATATGTACTAGGTGAACAGCGGGGAAATGCTGCCGAAATTTTCTTGAAAACCCAATACACATTATACACTTACTAGTGAGATTAGGTGTTCAAGAATGGCATAGGTGGTACACACTTATTATATATAATAATTACATCACATGTATTTGTTAACCCTAGACCCTAATCTTGTTGTAATATATACTTGTTTTCTCTTTGATCATAGAATGGATAGATCATGGATGTCCATTCGCAATCGCTGCACCCCAGAGTTTATTTCTGGTCTTGACCAGTTTATTAGATTTGCCGAGGAACTTAGGAAACAACCTGGAGATAGGTTCTACTGTCCATGTAGGCATTGCGGTAACAACTTGAAAGTCAACACTGGTGATGAAATCAAAAGTCATGTCATGTGCAACGGGATTATACAAGGCTATATAGAATGACACTAGCATGGAGAGATTTCAAACCCGAAACCAGTGGATGTCGATAGCAGTGCTTGTGTGGAAGAAGAAATTGCCTACGATGACATAGATGTGAATGAACCAGTTCCAGTAGACATCGTTGATGCGATGTTGGATAGTTGTGGGGTAGAGCACACCGATCCACCTCCCATTTTTAGAAACATTGTGCATGATGCTGAGATACTGTTATACACAGGTTGTACTAGGTTTACGAAGCTTAGCACTGTGTTGAGATTGTATAAGCTGAAAGCTAACAATATATGGAGCGACAAAATCTTCACGTCATTGTTGTCTTTGTTAAAAGAAATGCTTCCTGAAGGAAACGAGCTGCTAATCTCAACATACCAGGTAAAGAAATTGTTGTGCCCAATGGGAATGGATGCCAAGAAGATACACGCATGCCCGAATGATTGTGTATTATTTCAAAAGGACTATGCGGATTTGAAAGATTGTCCAAAATGTGGTGCGTCACGGTATAAATTGAAGACTTCGGGGGAGTCCAAAACTGGTTCTCCTGCCAAGGTGATGTGGTATCTACCTATAATGTCACGGTTTCAACGCTTGTTTGCCAATCTGATAGATGTGAAGAATTTGAGGTGGCATGCAGATGTTATGAAAAATAATGATGGTATCCTACGACATGCGTCTGATTCCCCACAGTGGAAGAAGATTGATCTATTGTACCCTGAATTTGGTGAAAAAGTCAGGAATCTAAGACTTGGGCTTTGTACAGACGGGATGAATCCGTACGGGACATTGAGCAGCCAACATAGCACTTGGCCAGTCATGCTTGTTACATACAATCTTCCTCCCTGGCTGTGTATGAAAAATAAGTACGTAATGTTGTCGTTGTTGATATCGGGCCCTAAACAACCTGGAAATGACATCGATGTTTATCTTGAACCTCTGATTGATGACTTAAAGAAACTCTGGGGTGAAGGTGTGATGACCTATGATGCTTCACGAAGAGAGACATTTCATTTTCATGCTATGTTGTTTTGCACTATTAATGACTTTCCAACATATGGGAATTTGTCTGGATATAGTGTCAAAGGAGCTAAAGCGTGTCCTATATGTGAAGAGAACACTGATTCAACAAGACTAAAACATGGCGGTAAAACTGTATATCTCGGTCATCGAAGGTTTCTTCCAAAATTCCATTTGCATCGTAGGAAGCGCAAAGCATTCAATGGATTGAATGAGGAACGGAGTGCACCTAAACCTATACCAGGGGAGGTTGTTTATGATAGAGTAAAAGACTTTGTCAATGAATTTGGTAAGAGATCACAATGTACTATGGCCACACGGAGTGACAAATCTTTATTCAAGAAGAAGTCAATATTTTGGGATCTTCCTTATTGGAGTTCTTTGACAGTCAGGCATTGTATCGATGTCATGCACGTTGAGAAAAATGTCTGTGATAGTGTCATTGGTACTTTGTTGAATATACCAGGTAAGACTAAAGATGGGATAAAATCCAGACTGGACCTACGTGAAATGGGAACAAGGTCAGAATTAACAAAATTTTGTGAAATGGGAAATCAGAGAACATACTTACCTCCCGCTTGTAACACATTGTCTAGAAAGGAGAAGAAAGCTTTTTGTGAATGTTTGGTAAATGTTAAGGTGCCACAGGGTTACTCATCCAACATCCGTAGATTGGTATCAATGAAAGATCTGAAGTTGATAGTACTTAAATCTCATGATTGTCACACTCTAATGCAACAAATATTGCCTGTGGCAATTAGATCTATATTGCCAAAGCATGTAAGGTTTGCAATCACCAGACTTTGTTTATTTTTCAACAGTCTGTGCAGCAAAGTTATTGGCCCTGATACTCTCAATAAATTGCAAAGAGAAGTGGTTGTTACCCTATGTCAGCTTGAGATGTATTTTCCTCCGTCGTTCTTTGATATCATGGTACATCTTGTTGTCCACTTGACTAGGGAAGTGAAAATGTTGGGACCAGTTTTCTTGCATTGGATGTATCCCTTTGAACGATACATGAGCGTTTTTAAAAGTGACGTTCGAAACCGTTATCAGCTTGAAGGGAGTATTATCGAGGGTTATGTGGCGAGAGAGGTTATGGATTTTTGCAATGACTTTCTCAGTGGTAATGACACTCCTGATAATGACAAGAATATTGACGAAAAATTTGGCAAAGGAATTTTGGGATCATGTGTGAATGTAATCAGCCGTGAGCAGTTGGAACAAGGTCACTTGTATATTTTACACAACATGGACGAAGTGAACATTTATATCGAGGAACATACCAATTTCATCAAGAGACAATATCCTTGAGCCAATACAATGTGGCTTGCTAGAGAACATAACAAGACATTTATTAAGTGGTTTGAAAATAAAGTCTTACATCAACTATCTCAAACACCAGATGATATTACTGAAACTATCAAATGCCTCGCCTTTAAACCAAAATTGACTGTTATGTCTTATGAAGGGTATGACATTAATGGATTCACATATTACACAAAGCGCCAAGATGATAAGAGTGTCGTCCAAAATAGTGGGGTCACCCTTCAAGCATCGACTATGTTTTTTGCAAGTGCAAAGGATAAGAGTCCACGTGAAGCTAAAATGTCATATTACGGTGTAATTGAAGACATATGGGAGTTTGACTACATAGATTTCAGAATTCCGCTCTTCAAATGTAATTGGGTTGATAACACCAAAGGAGTTATAGTGGATGAATTGGGTTTCACTTTAGTCAACTTTGAAAAGATTGGCGAGAAGGATGAACCATTCATATTGGCATCACATGTGAAACAAGTATTTTATATCGATGATCCTGCAAATGATAAATGGTCGGTTGTTCTTCATGATAAAAGACAGTTCATTGAAGATCCTATAGATGAAGAACAGTACTATGATAAGTATGATGACTCCAGTCCATTCTCAGTTGGGTTGCCAACACCAGCAAATATTGAAGCTAATGATGACTTGTATGTGCGCGGAGATCACAATGAAGGATTGTTAATTGATAAAAAAATCGCAATATTAGAGGCATGTTTATACAATGTTTTTTTATATGTTTTATTTTTCTGAATGTGAACTTTACAATGTGAATGTGAATTTTACAATGTGAATTACTTTATAATGTGAACTTTACAATGTGAATTTTACAATGTGAATTACTTTATAATGTGAACTTTACAATGTGAATTACTTTACAATGTGAATGTGAACTTTACAATGTGAGCTTTACAATTTGAATTACTTTACAATGTGAACTTTACAATGTGAATGTGTGATTACCGTGAGGGTGAGGACATCAATGCGCCGCCTCACAATGTAAGTTTTAAAAATATATCATATATTTATATCTATATGTCCATTTATAGTTATATCTTGTAAATGTGTTTATTTTGTCAAATTTTAGGTTGATGATGCACATGTACCATCTGAAGCACTTGATCAGCAACACCAAAATGTTGACAGGAGAAGGGGCATCACTATGATGAAGAAGTTAATAGCGCAAAAGGGCAATGGACCCAAACTTGTTGTGGATTTTGATAATGCAGGAAATGCATCTGGTGTGAATCGCAATTCATTTGTTTCATTTCTTGGGTATGTTACTCGTAGCCATTGCGATTGTAAGATAGATTCTTGGCATAAAGTTTCTAAGGAGAAGAAAGACGTAATATGGAAGGATTTATGCGTGAGTTATTATTAATTTGCAATTCTATTTTGTAGATTACTAATTTTTTGGATACTAGTTAATAGCAATTCTAATTTGCAGAGTATATTTGAATTGGATGAAAAGCTGCATCGTAAATGTGTGATGCAACGTTGTGGGAGAGTCCTAAGGAACTATAGGACAAATCTCACCCGAGAATACATAAAAGAAGCTGACAAGAGGAAGAAGACAACCACTGAACAGTGGAACTTCCTGGACAAAGAAGAATGGGACGTGTTTGTTGCTTCAAGACAAACAGATGAATTCAAGGTATTAGGCGTCAGTCCCAATCTCATTAATATATGTTGTATTCACCTATTCAAGATTAACATTTACTGTTACTAACCAAATCATTAATGTGCATACTAACTAGGCCCTCAGTGAGGCACAAAGATCAAGGCGTGCACTGAATGTGGTGCGAAGGTATAGGCACAAAGACCAGACACCACGGCCGTGCTGGCCAAGATGGTGTCAGTTTCTTATCTAATAACCGACGCTGATAGTGCCCAAGATGGCTCCCTTTCTGTGGTGCGAAGGTATATGGCATCGATTTCTTATCTAATAACCGACGCCTATAGTTCCCTACTGGCGCATTTTCGGTGGCGCGCGAAGGGTTATGGCGTCGGTTTTTGAACCGACACATAACGGCTGGGCTTTTAGCGTCGCCCACATAGGTGTCGCTTAGAAACCGACAGTAAAGGCCTTAAATAACCGACACTAAAGGTCGGTTATGTACTAGTGGGGGCGTTGCAGAGGCCGAAGGGCATCCTTCTAAAGGCATAGGTGTCATAGAAGAAGGTAAAGGTTGTCTTCTCTTGGTCGTCTAGCAGGATGGGGACCTGATAAAATCCTAAAAAACATCCAAGAAATAGAAAAAGTCATGATGCGCTAATCTTTCAAGAACTTGATCAATAAAAGGTAGAGGAAAATGATCCTTTTTTGTATCTTGGTTTAGCTTCCTATAATCAATGCACGTTCTCCATCCTATGACGGTCCTACCCGCTACCTCATCGCCCTTATCTCCTTTTACCACTGTCATACCGCCCTTCTTGGGTACTACGTGGATCGGGCTTACCCAGTTACTATTGTTGATCGGGTAAATGATCCCCGCATCCCTTAACTTGATTACGTCTTTCTTGACGACTTCTTTCAGCATCTGATTCAACTTTCTCTGGGGTTGAGCCAGAGGTTTGACAGATTCTTCTAGATTGATGTGATGCATACATAAATCGGGGCTAAGGCCTTTGATGTCTTCCACTGAGTATCCTATATCCCGCTGGTGGAGTCTTAACTCCTCAAGAAGTCTGTCTAGATGGTTCGTTGAAAGATTGGCGTTGACGATGACAGGGTTCCTTTCTTCTTGATCTAGGAATTCGTATTTCAACCCTTCAGGTAACGGCTTCAATTCAGGCTTGGCCCTGGACACATTTTCTTGCAGCTCCCCCTCAAGAGATGCATACTTGATAGATTCCACCACCTCATCCTCGTTGCTCAAAACTTCATCAGACAGGTTAAGAAGGCTGAGACACTCTGCAACTTCTGGACTACCAAAGTCAGAATCCTTACTGCTTATCGCCCTTGCAAGGGGGGTCTACCATTCAGATGTCTTCTTCTATCTCATCGCAAAACTGGTCGTAGGTGTCCGCAAAGCAAGCGGACTCAGACAGGGAAGATCCCCTCATCGCATCCTTCACCTTGAAGTCTAAGTGGTTGTTTCCGACCCTTAGAGTGATAATCCCCTTGGAAACATCGATCAACACCCTTCCTGTAGCCAGGAAAGGACGTCCAAAGATGACAGGGCAGCGGGGGTCCTCCATGGTGTCTATGACAACTATATCACACAGAATGAAGAAATTACCCACCCGGATTGACACATCTTCAACAACACTGATAGGTCTTGTAAAGGTATGATCTGCTAGTTTGATTCTCATATTGATTCTAACCATATCAGTCAAACCTAATCTCTGCATGAAGCCTAGGGGCATAAGGCTGATGCTAGCCCCTAAGTCGGCAAGACCTCTCCATTCGACATTGTCTCTGATGGCGAAAGGAATTGTGAAAGCCCAAGGGTCTTTCTTTTTATTGGGCAAATCCAGTTTTACGAAAGCAGAGGACACAGCTGCTGGATAGTTTCAATTCTTCCTCCCCTTCTCTTCTTAGTAATTAGATCCTTGAGAAACTTGGCGTAAGCTGGCATCTCTTCTAAGGCGTCCAAAAAGGGAACTTCAAGATAAAGTTTCTTAATTGATTCCATGAACTTTGCGTGGCACTTCTTCAGGTTTGCCTTTATTAGCTTGTATGGAAAAGGTAGCCTGGGAGCGTAAGGGCTTCTCCCACCAGGTAGCTCCTCAAAGGATCTCTGTTCAGGCTCTTTGGCATCATCTTGTCGATTTTCATCTTCTGCGGGATTCGCATCCACAATCCTCAATTCAGGTTCCGGTCTGACCTCCTCACTACGCTCTATTGTCCTCCCGGATCTTAGCACTGCCATTCTGGCAGATTCAGGGCTGGAGAGTATGTTTCTCGAAGGGTTCTTCATCAAATCGGCCATCTGAGCCAACTGTTGATCAATTTGACGTTGGCGCGTCTGCATATTTGCCATCTGGAACTGCATGGAGTTTAGGACTTCTGGATTGGGAAGCGCACTTTGTGCCAGCTGGTTAATGATTGTATCTTGTCTCTTTACAAAAGCAAATAACTGTCTGACCAAGTCTGGTTGGGTTGAAAGAGGTCTAGCTCTCCCTTGGCGTTCACCTTTTGAAAGGGGTTGTTTAATGCGAGGCGACATGTTTGATGGTGTCAGTGCTCAGTTGAGCAGAATGCCTTTCTTCTTAGTACCTGAGCATTGTGTAAAAATCAAGTTAGAAAATCTGTTATTAATAATACACATTATTCATATCAGGTAAGAATAAAATATGAAAAAGGAAAAGAGAGTGCTGCCAAGCTTATTTCTAAACTTGAGGCACTGGAGTGTAGTTAGTGGATTTAGACTCGTCAACAGTACCGTTTTGCCTTGTCCCCGGCAACGGCGCCAAAGAGTTGACCGGCCTAAATCGCGCGTCCAAAAAGTGGAGGCGGATATGAAGTAGTCGGACTTTTAAATTTATAACCCGAAACCTTCTAGGCCCCCACAACTTTGTTTACTGGGTCGAAGTAGTTATACGGGGTCGAACACAGGGACAAGGGTGCTAGTGTTGAGAGCGCGGAATTGACACGTTACACTCCGACAAGGGAAAGGAGATGGTAAAATTCCCAAAGGGAACAACAGGATAAGATCGATGAAATAAAAGAAAACTATCTCCAACTAGACCTACGAGGAAAAATTAGGTTTTAAGCATTTATCAGTTTTTAGGGTTTTCGTGCAATAGAAACAGAGAGATAAAACTATTGCATTAGCAAGGAACGAAGGAGAAAGCTTCGGCAAAACAAGCAACAACAGAAGCATCTTGTACCCCTTCTCTCGAAGCGGGTACCTCTAACTAAGTATCAACACCCCTCTCGAGGTTGTTGGACTTAAGTTAGAGTGGAAAGGTTACTACAACAACTCCGATCCTGGGCACTCTCGTACTCCAGTATCGAACCAAACACTAGAGCCACAACACCTCTCTCAAGGTTGTTGCAACGGGAAAACATGATTCTGTAGCTAATCAAAACACGATCCAAGCGTACAAGCTAGAGTTCAGATGTTAAACACAGCAATCATCCAACAAAGGTACCAAACATAAAGCAGCAGATAGTTAAACTCTTTTAAATCCATTAACATATAAGGGTCTGATTACATTGCATAAGTAAAGGAAGTAAATGACTGAAGTAAGTAAAGATAAATGTCACCTTCTTGATATAGAAGGGCGACAGGCAGCAGCAAATCCTCCAGCCCGATACCAGGCAGGGGCCTTGCCCGATACGCCTATGTCGGGTGGCACACCCTCTCGGGCGACATGCTAATGATGGGTAGACGTATCGTGCAGGGCGCCCTTGCTCGATACGATCGTGTCGGGTGGCACCCTCTTGGGCGACACGCCGCAACCGGCGATACGTATCGGGGTTCGGTATTGTGTAGGGCTAGAGTGTTGCTTCCCATATCAATCACTTGTATCGGGTATCGTTGTTGTCCGATATCGGCCTGCAGTGGTGTCCGAGACGACCCTAAGTGAACCATTCCCTCCCTATCGGGATGGGGAAGTGATCACCTAGAATTGCCCGACACACCTCTGAGGCACGATACGCTAGCTCTTGAAGCTTTCCTGAGTTGATTTGCGTAGGGTTCCGACCCGTCCCATCGGAGTCCTGTAGCTGCTATTTATAGGCAGCGGTTGGAGGAAGTTATGGAAGTTATGCTACTCCAGACGCCACGTGCCCTCCTTCAGCTCCATTATTGTGGCTTCAGGGATGCCCGATATTCATGTCGCCTGGCACAAGGATGTTGGGTTGTCGGTCATCGTGACGAGTGGCGCCTGCCGGTGGGTGGCCCGTATCGCCCGACATGCTTCGACAGTCGTGGTGGGTTCGGCTCCCTGTCGGGTAAATGGCGTATCACTCGTCCGCTTCCTCTTATGCGGCACACTCGTGTCACGCGGCAGTGTATCGTGCTGCCCTGTCGGGTAGTGAGCGTATCAACCGATTGGTTGGTAGGAAGGCCGATGCAGGTGGAACACATTTGTGGACCGGGACGGGCCTTTTAGCTGATAAATGAGTTAAAAATCGGGGAAAACTCTGCAAAAGATGATAAAATTGAGTTAAAGCATAGCGAGGCCTGTTTATTCAAAAACATGGCAAAAAGGAGAGGAAATCAGTTTAAAAGGGAAGTTTTGATAACAAAATTGGGGCCAAAAACATCACAAAATTTGGTGTTATCAACCCTAATATGGTAATTAGGACACACTCATATAAAAATCCATCCTAAACTAGAACATATCAAAACTCAATAGCGAAGCAAGTAAAAAAACTTGAGTAAATAGTTTTCTCTTCCAAATAAAGCATGTTTCTCAAAACATTTATTGAAAACTTATAATGGACATCATTAATACATGTGGATGTATCGGAGGTTGGACCAAGAACAAATCAACCAGTCTTGAAGTTAAGATCCATAGAGCATTCTATTAAGAAGCCAAAACGTCATAAAATTTCACACAACACCATATATGAATCATGGAGTAATAAACATTTTAACGAGACAACAAATTTTATAGGTGAACTCCAAGAGCTGCCTATACATGAAGGTGCTTTGTTTTCAATAATAGAAAGTGAGACTATATGGACACTCTAAACTAGACTATGTATTCTTTATTAAGTATTTATCATTTCATCTTTTCTTTTACTTTTATGATACCCAAAAAATATGGAACGTGAGGCTCATTTTAGATCCCCAACGAGAGGAAAACTCCCATCAATATAGATAAAAATTTGTTGGCAAAATATATATGAATTAAAGAAAAATGAAAGATAATCAATGTATAGTCAACATCCAATGATGACTTGATGATTCATACAAACACAATGCATCTCGTTACATGATGTACAAACATATAATTCTACCATAATAGTTAAACTATCTTATCAATTATCTTAATAAATAAACATACAATTACATATAGTTATTGGGAGAGAAATCTTGTAAGAAATCATGAATAAGAATAGTTATTATATCCTAATCAGATGTATTATATCATATACTCTTTTACTAGTTAATTTGAAGTATTAAAAGTACATGCTTATGATTGTGTAGTCTATAAGAATCATAAAGGATCTCAGGAGTATCCACTCTCACTCAGATCCTATGATGTCCTAGTCATTGTTGGTATAGACATAGGGCCTCGTAATCCTGCATCATACATAAATATCATGTCCACCCTAGACGCAAATGTCATGACACCTATCATATTTCATAGGAAATACTATCTTAAATACATCACAATTATAACGCATCAATCACATTGACAAAATTTCATAAAGCAAAAGGGATACAACCTAAATTACACTCATATAGTAGGTGATCTCAGGGTGTCAAGGGGGACCATACCTCATGTATATTCTTGATCTTCCGTGTATATTCAACAATATATGACTTTGATTACCTTCTTATGATGTTTGAATCATTACAACAATACTCTTTTCTTTTCCTCATCTTTAAACATTGATGAAGTTATGCGGTGCTAGAGCATACCTTACATAATTACAATTTTATGCACCACTTAATAGAATTATTCATCTTTCATGATGTTTCCATAAAATAGATATCATCTTGCTTATCCTAACTCAACTAGAGATCTCTAACTTATCATCGCTATGATGAGACAACAAGAAGTAGGTAAATACTAAGCTTTACCCAATATGAACAAGTAATACAAAAGGAACATCTACTATAAATGTGATCCTAAAAATTCGTGACAAGCTGGTCTTAAGCATTTAATCATCAACATGATCACTTTGATTCTTCCCTATTGCTTATCACCTGGGCCATATGCCCCCTTTATGCCACATATACTCAATGCATGCCTTAAAAAGACATCAACATTGTATTACTCAAGTCATTTTACATGTTCTTCAAATCATGTAAGGATCATACATCATGGTACCATTTTGTAACATTAAGAAGATCTAAATCGTTATAACTTTCAACAAAACATGTTTTGTTCAAAGGAATAACCACTTCTCTAACGATTGTACTAAATTAGTTAATTGACTTATATTTCAACTCACAAGACCTTTTTAAATAACAAATCAATGTATGGAAACATTTTGAACATTAGAATATGAAAAGTACATAACAACCATTCTATTATTTTAGATGAAACATCCCTTATTTTTTTAATCTCCTTATATCTATTTATATTTGAAAGATTCAATTATCCTAACTTTGACCCATTGTAAAAGTCTACTAGAATCAAACTTAAAGCAATGACCTAAATGTATCAACTTTAAGGCATTATCATATATATATATATATATATATATATATATATATATATATAACCCTCAAGAAAATATTTATCACATAGCAATAAGTTTTTCATTATCCGCAACAAGTTCGTTGAAGATCATAGGAAGTAACAAAAGTAGAAGTAGAATAATTGGTGGCTCTCTTAGGAGGAAATATCCCAAAATACAATTGGTTTCATATAGGATTGACCTCTTTTAAGATGCCACACACTATTACTTCTAACACAAAGAATAACTCTTTCACATGATATCTTATTGTTATATTGCATTATTATATATCATACAAAACCCTAGAGCCATCATAAAAATAATATTACGCTCAGTCCTCCAATTTCTTGCAATTTTATCTTATATGCACAAGGAAATTTGGTTTTTAGAGCATTTATAACCATTATTATCTGATCAAGTATGAATAAAACATGTTTTTTTAGATAAGGGATAGAAGATCATCCATCTAGTAATCACTTAGTTTAAATAAGGAAGCATTTAGGGCACCTGTGAGACCCCTGCCCTTGCTTAAATGGTTGAACATGCTTAATCATCATAATTAAATGATTAAAACCTTAATCAAATGATAATAGGTTTTTTGGCATCATGTGACAAACTTAAGATTCAAGTTTGGACATTGTTTGAGCAAGTTATAAAATTTTGTGCATGTTTTTGACTTTTTTTGCAATTTACCCATATCTGAGGTTTTCTTCACAATTTTTCAGATGCTTGTCGTTCCTTATATGTTTTCTTATTTAGCTTGATCTTGTTGTGCCATGAGGCACTTGGTTGCACCTTGGTTTGCTGGTGATGGCTCTCGAGGGTTGAATTAGGGTTTAACCTCTCATGTATGAGCTACCTTTGAGGCCATAACTCGATGGTCCTCTTATTTGGTTGGGATCTTATGGTCATCACCAGGTGGGACAACTGATGGTGATATCTAGAGGTGGTAGGTTGATGGTTTTCTCTCTTGGGGTCCCTTGGATTGGTGGTTTGCTTGGAAAGGGTGACCAAGCAATGGTTTACCACCTAGTGACATATGTCTTCAAAAAATGATGGTCATCATGTGTTGGAAACTGATGGCCACCCTGGGAGGTCATCATATGATGACCTAGTAGACTCCCACAACTGATGGAGCTACTTCTTGCATGGACGTGACAAGTATTGTCCATGGACACATGGGAAACCTACTAGGACACCTCAAGCTTCTCTTCTCCCTTATCCATAAGCTTTATATACCCTTCCTTTAGCACCCAAACGAACGCTTTGGATCCTTATCTATTCCCTTCTATCTAGAACTTTTTTCTCCCCTACTTGGTGATGAAGAGGGTTCCCAAGGTAGAAGAAGGTGGTCAAACTTCTTGCATGTATGGCTAGATCTTGGATCTACTCTCCTTTCGAGCTTGTGGAGCTTTCTTTGCTGGTTCCTGACCTAGGCATATAAGTTCTTTCTTCTCTCCTTTGTTTTCCTTGTTGTCCTATCTTCTCCTACCTACTTCTTCATCAAAACCACGGTGCTTCATGGTAGTTATTTCTCTAAAGCTTAAAGAACCCTTCTTTCTTGCTTCCATGACCTAGGGTTTGCTTCTTTGGTGGAGAAGGAGCTAGGTTGGCCATGTGGGGAGCTAAAACTAGAGTTTTCTTCTCTTTTCTTCAGGCCTTCTTTCTTTTATAAGTTTCATCTTCTTCCTAGAGGTGATTAACCTAAAATTTGGTTCACGACCTTCCTGAGGTGGAGGAATACTTAGACCTTTCTTCCATATGCACAAACAATAGTTTTCCTTAACAAACGATGGTAAAAAAATTAGGGTTTGTGAGCTATTTACATCCCTTTCTTAGCAATCTAATGGTTTGGTTCCTTTGATGTTTTTCTTGGACTTGATGTGCCAACTCATGGTGGGTACCTTGGTGCTTTTTGAGCCTTATTTTGTTGCTTAGAAATTATGGCTATGTTTCCCTTGAGTGGATGGCTTTAATTCTCTCATGATGTCGTTCTAAATGATGGGTTTTACTTAGGTTCTTGAGGTTGTCTTCCATCTTGTTTTATCAACCAATGGTTTGTTATCTTGCTAGAACCGGTGGCTCATTCTTGGTGGGTTTTGGATTCCTTACCTATGCCAAATTATGGTCATGTCTTAAGTTCTGTTTCAACTGTCTTGGTGTTCAAGGATCGATGGTTTTAGTACCTAGTGATGGCCACATCTGATGATTACCCTACCTTCACCAAATGATTATACCTCTTGAGTCAACAAGTGATGGTACCCCTTGAGTCAACAACTGATGGTTCCCCTTGAGTCAACAATAGATGGTACTCTTTGTGTAATCAAATTATGGTTTATCTAGGATTGGATGGTAACCCTTCTAAGGTCACAACTCGATGGTCCTTTAGGTTGTTTGTTCAGGGTATTTTCTTATGTTACAACTGACGGTTTTACCCTTTCACATTCGATGGTTAAGATGATGTTCAGGGCATGATATTTTGGTTTTAATGATGTAGAAGCAATGGCAGTTGCCTTAATCAATTAGTTTTCTATTTTCCCTTGTATGAAGGAGATGGATAGTCACCATAATGAGTGGATGTGTAAACGTAAGGTAGCATATCTTTTTACACCTAACCTTAATGCAATAAGTGATTGTTAGGCATTGTGTATGAATGGGTCCATAATTGAGGATAGTATGGGATTTGATGGACCTTATGCATCCATGACCCGATGGGGATGCTATGTGTTAGGTTTTGTATATAGTGTTGATTGTAGAATCAATGTAACTTATCTTGTTGAACGTAACCCTAAAGCAAATAGATGTGGATGATTAATCATGCTTTTCTTCCTTGTATGAATAGTATGATGATGGAATTATAACACCCCTGAACTGGGTTATGGCTTAACCCTAGAAGTTTTTCTTAAATAAGTTACTTACAAACTTGTTCTAAACTTTTGAAAAATAATTAAGGCTCTTGGTGAAGTTTATTTTCAAGTATGAGGTTAATTGAAAACTATTTGTGCATTATATGATAGTCTAAGTGAAAAGTGCAATTTGCCCAAGATGAGGGGTTACATTTTAATATGCCACATGTTGAATGTGTACTAAGTGTTTAGTATCATAAGAGAGAGAATGATGCTAAGTGGTGGATTTTGAAAAGCCTAAATACCAAGTTATAACTTGTTTAAACAATACTAGTATTTTGTGCACTAATTTTGGTACAATTTGTAATTTACCCAAAATATAGGGTAGAAATGCAAAATTACCACCTCTAGAGTGTCCCTACTCCCTCTATGTATCTTTTAGAGGAAATAGAAAGAAGGAGACATTATGTTTGAAGCATCTTTGAATGATGATACTATTGGTGATGAATAGACCAAGAAAGAATTGAAGGTAAAGCCTTATATGTGTTGTATCGAGTTGTAGACTTGATATAGGAGCCCTATCAGACAAATAGCCATAGTAGAAGTCTCCTATTAGTTTGTTGAGCATTGGAAAAGTCCATGATGGGAAAATCACCTTAAGGGGGTGGTCCATGATGAGTTACAAGCTCCTTGCAAAAAGTATATCTGTTTGGTTTATTGATAAGATAAAGATGAGATAACTTACCCAAAAAGATAAGGAATGGCCGATATATTGTCTCTAGATTATCATCAAGATCCTTTAATGGCAAGATATATATGTGTGCATGCATGGACATGTGTCAACCATGCATGGACACATGTCATCTAGTAGCATGAGGTGAAGACACCTCTTATATACTTTTATCTCATGAACCCAAGTATATAACCTTCACCTTCGACCTACTTGTGGAAGTTTACGAACCCCACAACCCTCTTCCTTGGATATATTGTGCATATCCTCTTAGGTATAGTGCAAAGTAGATCATGGAGCAAGGGGAGCTTGAGCACCAAGCTTAAGGTAAGTCTTTGGTCATCTTCAACCTTGGTTGAAATGGGATTTTGGGTTATGGATATTCCTTTCTTTCCTTCTTCACCAAGTTCTTAACTATGGTGATTTCTTATCTATGGAGGAATTGTGAACGAGCCTTAGACCTTTGAAAAGTTCATATTCAACCTTAGGAACGTAAAGCTTTGGGGCTTGGAGCTTTGAAGTTGTTCATAAGGAAGATTATATAACTTGAACCCAATCATGTTATTATTCACAACATATCTTTCTATACTTGATGATCTACTTTCAATTCCGAGACTTTCTTGAATACTTGATGAATCTATGAGTTCTAGTAGTTTATTAGAACTACTATCCATGCACTATAACAGTTAGAACTAAGGTCTAGATCTTGAAGAAGATGGTATCACTTTATAAAGTGATATCAGGTTCAAGCATACAAACAAGTACCTCTAACCTGATATGGTTATGTACATACAACACTAGCATGATATGTTTAAGAGTTTTTACCTTCTTGCATGATATGGAGATGAAGTTCACACTCTAAACACGTTATGGTGTTAGCCTTACACCTTTTGCATGATAGGAAGTCAAGTAAAGACTCTATGCACGATACAGGGACAAGTATATACTTCTAAATTGATATGCTAAAACCCTAGTTTGGGTAACCCGATTTGAGTAATATAAGCAAGTACCTCTTGCATGATATGATCATAAAGTGCACACCTAGTACATGATATCTTGAAGCACACATCTTGTGCATGATATGATTGATTGAGCATACACTTATGCACAATATAAGACATGGATTCAAATATATGGTATAACCTGATATTGGTTGAAATACCTTAAACCCGATATGAAACCCAAGATGGGGGTTAACCTGATATGGAGATAGATGATAGCTCATATATGATATGAGCCATGTCTTATTAACGATATGGGAGATACCCACTTGCACCTTATACACGATACAAGTCTAAGACTATACCTCTTACACAATATAGAGATAGTGAGCACTCTTAACAATATAGAGTTGGAAACTCAAGGTGATGAGTAGACTGATACAAGTGGTGAGTGATACTACATGCATGATATGATTGATATTCCATGGATGATAGGAATAGCACCTACTTCTACCTTGTGAATGATATGAGGTCCAATTCATACCTTATGCACGATATGGTCCATTCTTCCTAATATGGTTGATAACCCTAGATGATGGATTGAAATCTGATATACCCTATCCTTTGTGTAATGGATTGTGATAAGAGAATTCAATTAGACACCTAGCTTGTCATGTAAACTATATGCTAGGGCTGATCCTTGAAGGTGTAAAGAGGTTATGAGCCTAAGGGTCTACCTAACATGCTAACCTCATATGTTACCCAACATGGAGACCCTATATGATAATCCTAGATGGGAAACTGATATGGTATCTTGTATATACCACTTAAACAATACATGATGATGCATGCACTCTATGCCTGATATGGTGCACACCTTGTGAACGATATGGTACCAATCATATAGCTTATACCCAATATGGGGTCAATCACCTAGCCCATACCCGATAAGGAGCTAACTTGAAATCATAAGAACTAAGTGATAATCAATCCATTATGGATACACATATGATATAAAGATGTATCTTAAAGAATAATATGATAAGACACAAACATCTTGATACCTGATATGGAAGGGACACTTCAATCACACATCTGATTGAGTAACATATGTTGAGTGTTGTGATAATTACAATATAAAAGATAATGAGATTTGATAATGGTACCCTAATGTTCCTCAAGAGGAGGATTGAACCAACTTAGTAAAAAGTATGATGCAATCAATATCCTAATAAGGATAAGAGAGAGAATTTTACATATGTGATAAACATATTGATAAGAAGACATTAATACTCCTAATATGAGTGGAGTATGAATTAGGGTTTGATTCTAGATATTATGATCTTGAACCCATAATTTGATAATAAGAAGAAGACCCAACCCTATTGAAGGGTGATGGTATACTCTTACAACCCTAATTGGTTAAGATGGAGAAATCCTAACCCTAATAATAGGTAGGATGTATTTCTCTTGAATGGCATAATGAGGTCATGAGCTACTAAAGTTTTTACCATGAAGTGCAAACTTCAAGAAACATGAGATGATGGGCATAGCCCGGAATGACCTATGATGTTGTATATGTGACAAATTTAAATGACCCTTGTGGGCCATGTTATATATTTGTACAATAAAGTGTATTGATTCCATAGTATGATATCTTAAAAGATAAGTTGTTACCTAGTAAGAGTTGACAAGATGCTTTTAGCTAGTCTTCAAGGGCGATGATTTGGTTCTTTTTCTGTTCCTTTGCTGCTCCTTTTTTGAGCCAGGAGGTGCTCTTTTGTACCCAAAGATTTCTATACGGGTTCCTCTTTGGGCGATTACTGATCCAACCCTATTCTAGGGCTGTATCTCGTGTCATTTTGTACTTTTATCACATTCAAATGCATTAGAATTACAGGTTATTCTCCCCAATATGAGTATCATTGCAAATATGCTTATGGATGTTCTTTGCACTATTTTTCAGGTACTTGGACCATGCTTAGATGGACGAGAGAGAGGGAGGGACCCAAAGAAGTCCCCAAACTCTCCCTCAACCTACCTCCAGTGGCCAAGAATCATCCCCCATCAAAGACATCTGAAATTGACAAAGTAAGAAGCAAAATCAAGAAGTCAAGCCTCACCACGGCCGTGGCCCCAATGCCACGGTCGTGGCTTTATTGCCAAATTCCAACAGGCTGCAATAGGGAAATCCACAGAATCCCACGGCCGTGGCCACCTGCCACGACCGTGGCCCTTGAAGACACCACGGCCGTGGCCATCAGAACGGTCGTGGTCAGTAGAAGAGAACACGGCCGTGGAACCCTGCCACGGTCGTGGGAATTAGATTGCGAAAAATCAGTTTCTAACAGGGAAGTTGCCCAGAAAGCCACGACCGTGGCCAAGTCGCCACGACCGTGGCCGATGCTGATCAAGACGCCCGTGGCCCCTCCCCACGGTCATCTCCAACTCCTCCAAAATGGCCGTGTTACCCAACACGGCCGTGGTGCATGCTACACACCACGACCGTGGCCACCACCCTACTTTGCTTTTTCACCACTGCCTTCACCCCACGACCGTGTTCACCACCCCACGGTCGTCCCCCACTACCCTCACCACGGCCGTGGCACACCCACCACGACCGTGGTGATCACATACCCTACATAACTTTCCACTGTTATTCCTATTCTACCCCCACTTAACCCTAGCTCCTATATATGCACTAGTTGCTTCTAGGGCTCGAGGTTAAGCACTCCTAGCCGACCCTAGTTGCTGCTCTTGCATCCCTTGCTCCAATCCACCCATTTCCTTGCAATCTACCCCATTTCCATCCATTTTCCACTCATTTCCACCATAGAAACCTAGTTTCTCTAGGTTTCTATCCATCCATTCCACCATTTTCATGCACCCCTGCACCTTTGGAGGAGGGAGGTCATCTGCAGCTGCTTGGAGGTGAAGAAGGAGGCCACTACATCGAGCTTCATGGCGTTTTCCCTTCTTCTACCCCTTTCTTTTCCTGTTTTCATGACTATGTCTAGCTAAGCCCCCTTGTGGTGGGCTGTTTGGGATTAAAATGTTACTTTGATACCATGTTGGGGGATAAATTCTTGTAATGAACTCAATTCATATTTATGATGATTACTTCTTGCTTCCATCTCTTTTCCTATCTTATTGCATGTGGTTTGTGCTTCCTGTATGAATTGCTTGTTTTGAGGTTTTTGATGACACTTCATTTCTAGGAGGAATTGGGGTGTATGTGGCAATCTTAGGAATGGCTCCTAGGTCCAATTAGTGGATCCCTAGCTAGCCACCTGTGTTCCTACATACACTTCCTTCCCCCCTACAAATGAGTGTGAGATTTAAGTGGCTAGTGCAAGTGAGAGTGATGCAATTGCATAGGGCCTTCTAAAGGCTAGAGTGGCTAGTGGCATGAGGTTAAACCCCTTCATCTCCACTCCCATCTCTACCCTTAACCCTCAATTGTCCACTATCACTTACCCTAGAAACCTAGATTTGGCCAATCTCACTAGAACTACACCTAACCCTAGTCTTCTACTAGTAGTATAGGGTACGTTCTTACGGCATTGCCCTTGTTGTTTGGTTTGGTAATCTAGATATGAATTGAGCACCATGCATGTTTAATGAACTCCCCCAACTAAAATCAAAGTGACATTTCCCAAACGGCCCACCCGCCTTAATCATCTTACTTAAAACCCTAATCGCATAGTTTGCTTGTTAATGCTAGTGTAGTCCTAATTGCTTTAGTCACCTTAGCTAATTGCCTAGTTCTGCTAGCTAGTGTTAATTTAGGTCTTTGATCTTGTTTAGTAGTTAATTCAGTTCTTTAGTTGCTAATTTCTTGCTTAGTCTAGTCCCTCTTGCCCTTGCCTTAGTTTAGCTAGTTTGTCACCTAGATTGCTAGTTTAGTCTTTTGATAACTTAGTTTCATCTTGCTTTTCATACTCACTCTCTTAGTTTAATCAACCAAAAATCAACCTTAAAACCCTAAAAACTTTACTATCCGCACTAGGAACATAGCTCACACCAACTAACTCTAGCGCCCCCTCTATCTCTGAGGTTCGACCCCTTACTTGCCGCCTCACCTATACTACGACACGACCCCGTGCGCTTGCGGGCGTAGTGTCTTAGTAGACGTAGGTAGTTAGTGTGGGACCATACAAATATCGAAAGCTAAGATCCCATCTCATCCCGTGCCTCCCGACCTCGTGGATTGCACTCGTTGCAAGCCGCTAGCGGGAGCACACCGAGCTTTCTGGCGTCGTTGCCGGGGATAGAGGCGCTCGGCCTAGTTAGATAGCGTAGCTTAGCCTTTCCTTTTGCCCTCAGCATTGCTATTCTTTATTCTTTGTGTTACTCTTGCATATTGGTTCGCTAACTTGGCTCTTTGTTGTTTGTTTGTGATTTGCGCAGGTGACAGCTGTGCATGCGCAACACGCGTTCGACTTGCACCGACTTGGTGGTTTACGACCCCGAGATTGGGAGAAGAAGACGTCAAGCATGCCGCAATCTACACTGAGGGGCTGAGATGGTCGATAACAACCCGCCACCGGAAGTTCCTCCACCACCGCACCGCCCGCTTCAGAGTATTTCACGCCGGGGAACTACAATTCCCCCATCGCCACACTAGTTGATCAAATACCCGGACAGTAGTTTTCCATCCCACCGACACTCTTGGGGCTTCTTCCCACGTACTACGGAATGGAGAACAAAAATCCTTATCACCATATATATGCATTCTTGGAAACGTGCTCCACATTCCGTACGCCTGCCGCCAGAGACGACTCGATTAGGAGGACGCTCTTTCCCTTCTCTCTCAAAGAGAAGGCCAAGGAGTGGTACGTTTCGAGGCCCGAGCTCGTCACATGGAATGAAGTAAAGAATGAGTTTTTGAAGAAGTTCTTCCCAATAGCCAAGTTATCCTACATGAGAAGGTGCATCACGTCCTTCACCCAAAAAGAGAACGAACCCTTCCATGAGGCATGGGAGCGGTTCCAAAAGTTGCTTCGTGACTGCCCTCACCCTGAGGTTCCTCATTGGCAGCTAGTTCAGGCCTTTTACACTGGGCTTGAGGACCAGAGTCAAAACAATGTAGATTCTTCTTGCGGGGGCACGTTCATGGCAAAGCCACCCGAAGACTCATGGCCGCTGTTTGAGCATCTAGGCAAGAACTCTCGCCACCGAGCTTCCACAAAAGGGGGGCATTGCGGCCGGGACTACACCTCCCCACCCTCCTCCGTGGCTCCCGCACGCAACACCGCCAACCCCGATATGATGAAAATGATGGCAGATATGATGCAAATGATGAAGAATCAAGTGGGTGTCTCTTCTAACCAGCCCACAAGGGCAGTTGATACTGTAGACGAGGAGGTCAATGCTCTATATTCCTTTGGTGGCCGCAACAAACAGGGTCCGATGTCCCAATCCTACACTCCCGAGTGGAGGAACCACCCAAATTTCTCTTGGAAACAACAGAATGAGGATGGGCAAGGACAGGGGCAGCAAAAGCCACGCTACAACTCAAAGTTTGAAGAGGAAGTACTCAGGAGACTGAGGAATCTAGATGAGGTAAAGAGAGAGGTGTCTTCTCAAGGATAGAACATCAGCCGTCTTGAGCAAAGGCTCGACCAAATTTCTATCTCACTTGCTCGCCGTGAAGAGGGGAGACTGCCATCTCAACCTATGACAAATCCTAACAGCGATGGTAGTTGTGTGACTGCCGCCCAAGCCGCATACATCCCACCATGTGGCCAAGCAACCTCACTTCCACAATACCAAGGGCCACCGCACCCATATGCTCCGCCATCCCACCAACCCCCGCTAAACTACCAATACTCACCACCACCTCCACATACTTACCAACCTCCACCTCCACCACAACCAACTTGCATACTCCAAAATCCTAATCCTCCCCAGCAAAGACCACCACCACCTCTGTCCTCACAAGCTCCCCCTTCTTCACATGAGCAAGTGAGTATGGTCACTGTCATATGGAGTGAAAGGTTGCGGAAAAAGGGAAAAGAAAGTGATTGAGGTTGGAAACAAAGTCCCGATGCTTGAGGGATCTAGCAAAGATAAAGAATACTCTGAAGAAAGTTCCGCCCAAGTACCACCAGGGAATGATAAGTGCACCCGGATTGCTACTGCGCCGGACGCGAATGTAGAGGCACTCTCATTGGTTCCACCCTCACTCGGGGATGCGGAAATTACCATAGACATAACAGTGCTCGAGGCCATATCCTTATGGGAACCAAGACCTTTACATGAGACAAGTGTCACCATCAACCCCCCCCCCCCCCCCGCAAGTTCCAGCTAGTACAGTGGAGATAGTTGATGAAGACGGGAAGCAACCCCATGAAGGTTCGACTCTCCAAAAAAGGGGCGGAAATGTCATGAATCTCCTAGGAAATTTGAAGTGGGGAACAATAGGCATTACATCACTCTTCTCATTGATGAAGGACATATGCATGGGAAGGAGAAAGTTAGTGCTACTACCGACCGAGGAGATTGTTGCCTCAAAATCTGTGAACTTCATCTATGACAATGGCTTCCCAGAAAAGAGAGGTGATCTGGGAGTACCTCTGATTTCTTGCTTCATTGGCACACAACCCGTCCAGCACGCTCTCATCCACTTAGGTGTAGGGACAAGCCTCATGCCATGGAGCATGTACCTACGGCTTGGCCTAAACAAAATGAAACCAGTGGAGTGTGCCATTATCTTGGGTGACGGAACCAAGAGAAAGCCCTTGGGAATCATGCAGAACACAATAGTGTCGATCGATGAAAGGGTGAACATTGCATATGTGACTGATTTCTTGATAGTGGATACCTCACCGATTGATGGAGAAGAATACCTCATATTGGGTAGGCCCTTCCTATCCTCCGCATGCGCAGAAATCAACATATGCAAGGGCACGCTGACGGTTACTTACAAGAGGAAAAAGTTTGACTTCTTCATGTTCACCAAAGAAGAGAGAGACGAGCTGGCCAATGAAGACTTCGGTGAGAGTTTGTGCTATCGTGACCCTCTAGAGCTGTGGAGATCGAGCCCATACTTTTATTCCATGTACACTCCTTGGGACGAAGCACATGTCGTCAGAACGCTCGACAGGATCACCGTAGAAGAGAAGGAGGGCACCGTGGGTGTCAATACATGATGAAAAAGAGCAACTAGCCCAGCTGAAGGCTATAAATTTAGCACTAGTGGGAGGCAACCCACATGGTTTGAGATTCTCGAACCTTGTTTTTACCATACTTTCTTTTGGTTTCCAAGAAACACACACACTATACTTGATAGTTTTTCTGTTTGTGAATCATTTTAGCACAGGCACAAGAAAGAAAAGACGATGCTGAAGGGTTTAGCCGAGACGGAGGTCAAAGTGGAAGAAAAGATTGCAACTCAATGGAGGAGCTACAGGAAGAAAGCCAGAACGGCCGTGCTGCTCAGCATGGTTGTGGTGGCCCTGTCCTGCTCACCTAAAAGTTACTTTGACCGCTCCAGCTCTCGCCGGTTGCCTTTCGCAACCCCACGCATTTTTACCCTACTAGTCTAAACTTCTATTTCATGATGAGGACATCATGAGTTAAAAGTTTGGGGTGGTAGGGCGGTAAGCCTTCTTTCGCCGCATTTTTCTCTATGTACCTTGTGCTGAATTTTTGCAAGATGATCAAACAGTTTGACTGACTTACCATACTCGATTACATTGACCTTGTGTGCCTGCTTGCATTCACGCATTCATGTAGTTAATTTCTGCATTTTTGAGTAATTTTTAAAAAATTTTGCTTCTTCAGCCATGCATTGCATCTCATGTAGGTTTTTGCTAATTTTTGCATGTTTTAGCTAGGATTTACTTGCTTTTTACCTAAAATTGTGTTTGAATGTGATTTAGTACAATGTGACACATTTTTGGCAAATTTTGCCCAGATTTGATGTTTCTTGTCCAAAAAGCGTGTTTTGACTCAATCTTTACCATATTGAATGAAATTGCTCATCTTTGACGAATACAAGATGATATGCTATGATAAAGTGCTATGTGGTATCAACGAGTGACTTCTTACATGCTCGTCACCTCCCTTGGGAATGTGTTGGTTTGATTGAATTATGATTCGAGCAAGCATAGAACGTTTAATGTTTGTGGAGTTACTTGATTGATATATGGATTTCATTTGGTTCATTCATGTGATGTGATATCTATGGTGGAGTGTCAGACTAGTTTTCATGCAGGAGACCTTATGTGGAAGATTATGCCAAGTGATCCCTCTTTGACCCGACCACTCTTTCATCATCTTCATACCTCTCCGCCTCATTAAAAGATGCCAAAGTGCACATATTAGCCGTGGCCACCTCCAAAAGTTTGGGGGTGGCCACATCTTTATCTCCCCGCTTCACTCTATCCACCATATGCCCTATCTACACCAAGGGCAAGAAAAAGAAAAGAAAAACAAAAACAAAATAAAATAAAAGGATGCTCCTGTTTAAGAGCATTCAAATAAAGAAAAGATGAGTGTGTAAAAGCACTCCAAATCTTACCGCAACCCTTTCTTCTCTTTTCATACCCATGGAGCTAGGAAACATTAAACCTAGCTCACTTTATCCCTTTTCCGCAGCCATGTGGGTCATTTGGCATAACTTGAAGCATAAGGTTGAAGGCATGAAGGTGAAACAACACTCCTCGTCATCGGCGATTAACATCATCATGAAACGGTCTACCCGAAACCTTATGGATGAGATATTGATAACTTGTGCAATCCATGCATTATATGTGAAGTTCTTGTGCTCTGTGCTCCCTTCATGGTTGGTTTGTGAAAGTAGAAGAGGAGGGAAGTGATTTGCATGTACCTAGTCACCATTGATCCCATTTAGCATTTGTCGCCCATCATATTGTATTTGTCATATCTTTTGATTATGGAAAATGGAAAAGAGATTGAGTTGGAGCATACTTGAGGACAAGTATGTTTCAAGTTTGGGGTGGTGATCCAACCCTATTCTAGGGTTGTATCTTGTGTCATTTTGTACTTTTATCACATTCAAATGCATTAGAATTACAGGTTATTCTCCCCAATATGAGTATCATTGGAAATACGCTTATGGATGTTCTTTGCACTATTTTTCAGGTACTTGGACCATGCTTAGATGGACGAGAGAGAGGGAGGGACCCAAAGAAGGCCCCAAACTCTCCCTCAACCTACCTCCAGTGGCCAAGAATCATCCCCGAGCAAAGACATCCGAAATTGACAAAGTAAGAAGCAAAATCAAGAAGTCAAGCCTCACCACGGCCGTGGCCCCAATGCCACGGTCGTGGCTTTATTGCCAAATTCCAACAGGCTGCAATAGGGAAATCCATAGAATCCCACGGCCGTGGCCACCTGCCACGACCGTGGCCCTTGAAGACACCATGGCTTTGGCCATCAGAACGGTCGTGGTCAGTAGAAGAGAACACGGCCGTGGCACCCTGCCACGGTCGTGGGAATTAGATTGCGAAAAATCAGTTTCCAACAGGGAAGTTGCTCAGAAAGCCACGACCGTGGCCGATGCTGATCAAGACGCCCGTGGCCCCTCCCCACGGTCAGCTCCAACTCCTCCAAAATGGCCGTGTTACCCAACACGGCCGTGGTGCATGCTACACACCACGACCGTGGCACTCCGCCACGACCGTGGCACTCCGCCACGACCGTGGCCACCACCCTACTTTGCTTTTTCACCACTGCCTTCACCCCACGACCGTGTTCACCACCCCACGGTCGTCCCCCACTACCCTCACCATGGCCGTGGCACACCCACCACGACCGTGGTGATCACATACCCTACATAACTTTCCACTATTATTCCTATTCTACCCCCACTTAACCCTAGCTCCTATATAAGCACAAGTTGCTTCTAGGGCTCAAGGTTAAGCACTCCTAGCCGACCCTAGATGCTGCTCTTACATCCCTTGCTCCAATCCACCCATTTCCTTGCAATCTACCCCATTTCCATCCATTTTCCACTCATTTCCACCATAGAAACCTAGTTTCTCTAGGTTTCTATCCATCCATTCCACCATTTTCATGCACCCCTACACCTTTGGAGGAGGGAGGTCATCTACAACTGCTTGGAGGTGAAGAAGGAGGCCACTACATCGAGCTTCATGGCGTTTTCCCTTCTTCTACCCCTTTCTTTTCCTGTTTTCATGACTATGTCTAGCTAAGCCCCCTTGTGGTGGGCTGTTTGGGATTAAAATGTTACTTTGATACCATGTTGGGGGATAAATTCTTGTAATGAAGTCAATTCATATTTATGATGATTACTTCTTGCTTCCATCTCTTTTCCTATCTTATTGCATGTGGTTTGTGCTTCCTGTATGAATTGCTTGTTTTGAGGTTTTTGATGACACTTCATTTCTAGGAGGAATTGGGGTGTATGTGGCAATCTTAGGAATGGCTCCTAGGTCCAATTAGTGGATCCCTAGCTAGCCCCCTTTGTTCCTACATACACTTCCTTCCCCCTACAAATGAGTGTGAGATTTAAGTGGATAGTGCAAGTGAGAGTGATGCAATTGCATAGGGCCTTCTAAAGGCTAGAGTGGCTAGTGGAATGAGGTTAAACCCCTTCATCTCCACTCCCATCTCTACCCTCAACCCTCAATTGTCCACTATCACTTACCCTAGAAACCTAGATTTGGCCAATCTCACTAGAACTACACCTAACCCTAGTCTTCTACTAGTAGTATAGGGTATGTTCTAACAGCATTGCCCTTGTTGTTTGGTTTGGTAATCTAGATATGAATTGAGCACCATGCATGTTTAATGAACTCCCCCAACTAAAATCAAAGTGACATTTGCCAAACGGCCCACCCACCTTAATCATCTTACTTAAAACCCTAATCGCATAGTTTTCTTGTTAATGCTAGTGTAGTCCTAATTGCTTTAGTCACCTTAGCTAATTGCCTAGTTCTGCTAGCTAGTGTTAATTTAGGTCTTTGATCTTGTTTAGTAGTTAATTCAGTTCTTTAGTTGCTAATTGCTTGCTTAGTCTAGTCCCTCTTGCCCTTGCCTTAGTTTAGCTAGTTTGTCACCTAGATTGCTAGTTTAGTCTTTTGATAACTTAGTTTCATTTTGCTTTTCATACTCGCTCTCTTAGTTTAATCAACCAACAATCAACCTTAAAACCCTAAAAACTTTACTCTCCGCACTAGGAACGTAGCTCATGCCAACTAACTCTAGTGCCCCCTCTATCTCTGAGGTTCGACCCCGTACTTGCCGCCTCACCTATACTATGACACGACCCCGTGCGCTTGCGGGCGTAGTGTCTTAGTAGACGTAGGTAGTTAGTGTGGGACCATAAAAATATCGAAAGCTAAGATCCCATCTCATCCCGTGCCTCCCGACCTCGTGTATTGCACTCGTTGCAAGCCTCTAGCGGAAGCGCACCAATTACGCCCACTTAGAAACCTATTTTCGGAAGCTGAGAAGGTCTGCGGCAACGAGGCTAGCTTCAGGCAACATTTCTAGTTGTTGTTCTATGTCAAGATGTTGTTAATACTTGTGGGTACACAGAATGCTTGTAATGGCAGCTTGTTATAGTCTTCTCCTGGAAGGTTTGCTTGGTTCTAGCTTGGCTTGTTAGATAGGTCTTCTTAGTTTTGGCTTTTCATTTACCTTTCATGTATCTCCCCTGTGTGGGGATTTGTTCCTGGATGAGTTTTTTAGCTCCTTTCGATGTAATGGGGTACTTAGTGCCCAACGTTTTTTGGTATTAATAGAAACACGCCTTTTGACCGACCAAAAAAAGAGTTGACAAGATGTTTAATGAAACCATGTGCGCTATGTGGAATACTTGTACAACAAGTGAGATGAATACCTTGGTCTGAGGACCTAGAGGTAATGGTTACCTGTTACAGAGGTAACAATGCTATGTGGTGATGTAAGGGTTTGAATACCCAAATCCTGTAATCATGATGATGATGATGTGAAGGGATGAGAGTTCCCAGTGATGTGATAAGGGACTGAGATCCCAAGTGTTATGTATCTAAATGTGTTCTAAAGATTAGAAAATACTTGATAGATGTATTACACATTTCTTTGTAGTATTTGTTTGTGATTAATGCTTATAACTTGTTTGATGCTAAAAGAATGATGTAATACACTTAATATATCATTAGAAACCATAAAATGTAGTTGCCCTAACCATAGATCCATCAGCGTCAGAATTTGCTACATGGTGAAATGGGTTTTTCCCACGGGATAACCTGGAGCGCATATTTTTGAATATGCGAGGGTGTGAGCTTGGACGGCCATATGTGAGACGATCCCCTTATGTCCGAAATCTTGGGGATTGGCTATATGCCATATCCTGGCACGAGTGCAACAGTGGTCATAGACTCAATAATGAGCACGGTGAACTGGTCCATGGCTCAGAGTATGGCTATATGCCATGACTCAGTAATTTTAATAACTAGGGATGGTTGTGTGTCTCTTGTTTCCCTAAGAGAGTGCATGCTGTGACTATAAATATATAGCAAACATGCCACTATACCCCAGCATAGCTAATTTGTAGTGACATGAGATGTCCTGCCAGCAGATGACATGAGATGTCCCGCAGAATTTGTGTGGTCTCGTACTGACAGAGACAGGTGAGGTCTTGGCATCCAGCTCTTCCATTGACATTGTATGGTACCGACTTATGAGAAGGTTGTGGTCGTTTGGAGCATGAACTTTATACTTCATCTCCTTAGGTCATAAGTGTGATTGTAAATGTAATCAGTCGTGTAGCGTATTTGCTTAAGGATCGAATACGGAAAACATTGGATGATGCGTACTTCAGTTATACATCTTAGTTTATAGATGTTATTTATGTTTCTTTACATTCCTTGTAAAGTGGATAGATGGTTTATTACTCTATCATGGATAAATGCATCATTTTTTTAAGTAAAGAAATACCCAGTCTTATTCATACAGTGATTAATCCTACTAGTTAATATAAAAGAACCTCTGCTTAGTTTTATAATGTTTATCTTTGATCATAATATGATCGGCAGAGAGTTATATATTTCACTGGGACAATTGTCGATCCACAATTTTTAGGTGGACATGCACGAGGAGGTAGACACTTTTCTACAGAGGGAGAGCAACAATAGGGGCAACAGTAATAGCTCAGGTTGAGTATAATGTCTGTCGTGTTTTGTAGATAGAAGTCCTATGTATCGTCTCTATACTCTCAGGTCCTTGGAGTCAGTTCGTAATGGTTTCATGATCGACCTGAGGATTTTGGCTTGTATGCCTCGAGGTTTTATGTTGCTTCAGTATATGTGTTGATAGAGTAACTATTATATGTTGTCCTCAAGATGAGAAGAAACAATATTTGTATAATGTGAATCATGATATGTATAAGTTTTGGATCTTTTAGTAAGAGTTTCCTAGAAGAGGATCTCCTTGCAAAAATGGTTTTAAATTTTAGTGATTTTTTTATTCCGCTGTTTATGATTATTCCGCATAATTAGTAACAATTTGGGTGTTGGTTTGGTGATGGTCGTTATAGGAATATTCTCCCTAATGTTGTTGTAAGCCTAATGTGTTAACTAGTGCTTTTCATAGCCTCATAGTTGATGCTTTCTTATGCTAAACATGTGCACTATAAGTATGATGATGGTCAATCATACCTAGCCTTCGTGTATATTGGTATAATGATGGAATGTTCTTAATGCAAAGATAACCCTACTATGCTATTCAATGAACACCTTTTATATTTTTAATGCAAATATCCTATTGAGCCTATATATCACATGAATGGTGATGGTTCATTGGGCCTTGTTATAATGAATGGAAAGATAATGATGATCTTGCAGGAAATAATTTGATGGTCTTAATGACCTTTGGGAATGGTTGAGCCCTGAGTAAGGTGTAACCCTCTTCATGATGTGACAAGGGTTAGAACCCCAGAACAATATGATAATAAATTGTGTATTGCGGTGAGTTGATGATAAGTGTGATCTCATGTATGGCAATGGATAGTACCATGTGGTGATTGTGATTAAGAATTATACCTCAACTTAGCCTGTGTCAACGCTCTTTGGAGCACTGATGAAAGAACCCCGTGTCAGACATTTCACTTGTTGTGAGCTCTGCCTAGATCTAATGTTCGGGTGCAGGTAGACTGTGTTGTTATCATTTTATAAAACCCCATTTGAAAAAAGTATTTGCCTAGGACAAACCACAACTCAGATATATATTAAAATTTGGGAAACTCCCTCTTCGATGAGTAGGTGGGGACCCATGACAAGAGGGAATGAATATTTTCCCTCTTCTGAAGTTGTTATACTATTGTGCTTGCTAGAAATAAATTAGGATTTGTATACCACTTGTTTGATACATCATTAATTCACCAATTTCCAGTAACTAATCAAGAGAAACTCTAATCATGTAGTACCTTGTGCTATAGAACCATCTTTAGTGTCATAACTTGTTAAATGGTGAAATGAGTATTCCTCATGAACACTCAGAGCGCATACTGTTGAGTATGTGGGGTGCTTGTCACTGTGACCCCAAGTGTTAGGGAGGATGACTGCATTCATGCCTAGCCCTCTTTTTGAGAATGGTTGTGATCATGTATTGGTGATTATAATGTGATGTGATTGGAGGACAACTGTAGTTGTACCTCAATGACATGGTTTTTCCTAGCATACCCTGGTGTCTAGTGATGTGAAATGTACCAAGGGAGGACTAGGTGTTTTATCTTGACTATACATTGATGTTGATAGTTTGACTGATGTGTCACTACAGTGAAGACTCATACAGACCGAGTGTAAAGAAAATCTTAGAGTCCATCTCTTCCTAGATCTTATATGGATTTGATTGCGACCAAGCGATGGTTAGTTGTACTTTGAGTGGTATGACTCAAACTCCCTAGGGCTCAATAAAAGATGTAATACATCTGGGTAGCATATCAGTTGAGGGTTATCTAGAATACTTCACATTGGCTAATAACCCTTGTTTTCTCTCTTTTCACATATAGTTAATGTATAGCGAAATAAGAGAAGTAGCCATGATTATGTTGGTAGATATACTGCCACTGTTGGTTATGCTTATGATGTTGGTAGATATACTGCCACTATTGGTTATGATTATGATGATATTTATCACATGTTTTTATCTATGATTATGCTATTAGCTCAACTTATGATGTAGATCTGCTCAACCTATTAGACATGCTAATACTGTTAGCTATGCTTATGCTGCTAGTCTTATTCATAATGTAAGAGATGCTCATGGTTCTAGACAACTTAAACTGTTAGCAAGGCATATGATGATAGTTAGGTTAATGATGATAATTGTTATCTACACCTTTGTGTATCTTTTTAACCATATGCTTTGCTATGCCTGTATGTTTAACATGCTTAATCTTCTTAAACTATTTAATTTCTTAACTTGCTATAATCAATAAGTGGTGTTGAGAGTTATATCTCTCGCTGGGACATGGGTCTCACCTCGTGGGTCACCACATATTTCTAGGTGATCGGAAGCAGTGGCTGTAGACCCGTGGCAGAGAGGAGGAGCTAAAGTGATGGACCTTAGAAATGGTTTTTTAGTTGTCTAGTGTGTCCTAGATTCATCCCAATACTCTCAGGTCTGGGATGGAAAGTTTGTATACAATGCTTCAATTAAATCGAGCTTTTATTAGTGTTTTGATGCTTGTACATGTGGTATATGTGGATAATGATCTCCTGTGTATATGTTGTGGTTGAGGCCACAGAGCAGTTGTAAAATATACTTGACATGTTATATGAAATAAAGCAAGATGTTGGGATCTTATGCAAATGTTTCTGAGCAATTTAGTGACATTGAAATTCATTTTAATTCACACTCTTTTTTGGGTATGTGATAAATTAGTGATTGATTGTGTTTTGTGTTTGGAGTAATCTCATTTAGTGTGACAAATTCTCTCAAGTTGGTATTATAGATCTAGGTTTGTGGAGTCTATAGGGACACTAAGACTCAGGAGTAGGATGATGCTTAAGAAGTGAACATGACATGAAAACATGATGCATACTTCCTAATCTCAGTACTTGGATGCCCTAGCCAGGTATTCAACTATTGAAGAAAAGGTAAGTTTGGAACTCTTAGTTTGTTATCTTTTTTATTACCCTAATCAAGTAGTCATTTTGAAACAATCTAAAAAGCATAATAAATGAAATCATGGTGAAAATAGCTTAATCTTACCCTAAAGAAGATGAGAATTACATCATAATAATAAAAACTTGAATGTTTGGTAACAACAAGAGAAAGATATGACACCTTAATACCCAAGTCTAAACACAAATAAGTGAAAGAGGAGTTCTTGAAGTTGTAATTCCAGAAGATAATGATGTAAAAGAGAGATGAACCTATGTTGATGAAATGATTCCAGGTATAAAATCCACGTAAGAAGAAGCAAACTCCTGAGATATGTATGATATGAGAAGATGGATAAGAACAATGATAGATGAATAAATTGGAACTTGAGTTAAACTCAGACCAACCTATGTGAGTAAGGAAGTTTTAATGTAAAATTTGCATGACATATGAAGAAATTAAAGGGAGATAATCCTTATTTAATGAAGAAAATGTGAAATATGATGATCTACCCCTTAATAAGTGGTTGAAAAACATGACAACACATGAGGACATGCACAAGAATGATGAACAATTAATGAGAAAATACAAATGAGATATGGTAATCATGATAATTCTTGTGTTGATGGCAAGGAACCCTAGATGAAAAAGGTAAAATGACACATAAAAATTTGTAACCCACATGATGAAGATAAATCAGTAACCCCTTTCTAGTAACCTCTGGATAGTGTTGATGTGTTGTGGGAAGTGTGTTTCCCTTTGTGTTCTTTCTTTTCAGGGTGCATCCATCAAGTGGATCTTATGCCACTTGGTACACATGGATTCATTGTAATCCTGGGGGTGGATACATTGATATGACATGTGGTTGTAGGGACTATGGTTCCAAGATCTTGATGTTTGTGATGAGTATGCTTTTTGAGCCTTCCAAGAGTTAGGAAGACTCCACCTATATGTTCTTAGTCAATTATGATGTTGAGGAAGTGGATGAGGCCAGGATGTGAGTTCCTCTTGAAACATGAATTGGATACCAAGGTGATGAGTTCTAGTATTCGAGGTGTACTAGTAGTACGTGAAGCTTAGAAATGTTTATGTCGCGACCGACAATCAAATCGTCATTAATTAAGCGGAATGAAACATAAACAGTGGATTAACATAAATCACTAGAATTTAAAACCCTTTTTCAAGGAGATCCTTGTATGGAAAACTTTTTATTGAAAGATTCAAAACTCATACATATCATAATTTACACTGTACAACATTGTTTCATTTCATCTTGAGAACAACATATAACAATTTCTCTATCAAAACACATACTGGAGCAGCATAAAACCTCGAGGCATTCAAGCCAAAATCTCATATATTTCATAAAACCAGTACGAACCAACTCCAAGGACCTGAGAGTACAGAGACGACACATAGGACTACTATCTACAAGACACGACAGGCAGTACACTCAACCTGAGCTGTCACTGTTATCCCTGCTGCTGATGATGTACCTCTGTAGAAAGGTCTTCACCTCCTCGTGCACGTCCACCTAAAAATTTGGATCCCACGGGGGTGAGACAATTGTAATTGTCCCAGCGGGAGATATAACTCCTCGCCGACCATATTATTAACTCATATCAAGAAGTAATAAACTGAGCAGTGGTTCTTTCTATATTTACATGCAGGATAAATCACTGTATGAATAAAATAAAGTAATCTTCTTTCTTAAGGAGAACATTGCATTCACCCATGGTAGAGTTATCAATCATCTATCTACTTTGCAAGGAATTTAAAGAAACATAAATAACATCTATCCACTAAGATGTATAACTGAATTGCACATCAATCAATGTTCCTCGTATTCGATCCT
The DNA here is from genome assembly GCA_963693085.1 of Alisma plantago-aquatica. NCBI lineage: Eukaryota > Viridiplantae > Streptophyta > Magnoliopsida > Alismatales > Alismataceae > Alisma > Alisma plantago-aquatica. Next base: position 326,034,974 of record OY856415.1, read on the forward strand.
TAAGCAGATATACTACACGGCTGAATATATTTTAACAATCACACTTATGCCCTGATCATATGCAGTGTACTCTACATATGAGATTCGCAGTGCACTATGACCACACCGTACAAGACTTAGCGACACACCCGGGAGATGCTAAGTCTGACGCCAGTCCTGTTCTGCTACAGGACCACAGGCTCATCGGCCTTCAGGCTCATCGGCCTCACTGCACTACATCGAGTGCTCTGAACTCCTCCTCTAACCTGAGTACACATGCTCAGGAGGTCTGGGTTACCACCGTGACATCGCACGCGTTGTTGTTGAATAACCCCTATTTACTCCAGTGCCACCGTGACATCGCACGCGTTGTTGTTGAACACTGGCTTTCCATCCTCGTGCCACCGTGACATCGCACACGTTGATGTTGAACACGAGTTTCACCCCTAAGAAGCAGACCTGTCAAAGGGGTTCTACGGTGTTCAGGGCACCTAAGTCTAACATTAACATTATAGATACATTTAAAACAGAAATCATAACTCATTTTACATTTCTCACAAGGCTCACATGGCCTGCCATATCATAACAATTGACATGACACACTTCATACACTAAAATCATGCAATTGAACTATTAAGCATCACCATATCTCACACTAAGAACTTTGATATCACAATTACTTAATTCATCACATGGATCACAAGGCCATTACACATCTTGTCACCTCTCACTAAGCAACAACTTATTCAAACACATGGCTCACAAGGCCATTACACATCTTGTCACCTCTCACTAGGCAACAACTTATTCAAACACATGGCTCACAAGGCCATTACACATCTTGTCACCTCTCACTAGGCAACAACTTATTCAAACACATTTGAATTATCCAACCATTATCAATTAATATGGACCCATCTCTGGTTGAAGCATTATTGATATAGGATTAACCATTACCAACCACTTTAGGTGTTTCACCTATCAATGTATTAGCCACACCATTATTTGGTGTTACACTCATTACTCTTAAGAGTGTCTTACCCTCACCTTTACAAGGCATCTCAGTTTAGAAATATACATATGTTCACCATATCGGGTTGTATGTATATGAGCACTTCCCATGTCGGGCTAGAAGTATATACACACCATTCATATCGGGCTAGAGGTATGTATATATATATTACCCATGTCCTGCATTAGGTATTAAGCCATCACCATGTCGGGCTATACATCATCTAGGGTTTTGTATCGGGCTTCCATATCGTGCATTAGCATTAGCCTAAATTAGGGTTTCATGTCAACTTACAAGTATTCATTCAATCTTGCATCATGTATGGAGTCTATACTTGACTCCCTATCGTACAAGGGGTGTATAATACACCTATATATCGTGCAGCAAGGTATACAATCATATCCATTTCATTTTAGTGAAGCAGGCGCATCATCATATCGGGTTAGGGTTGCTTGCTTATGTGCTTGCATCCGATATTACTTATTTAAATTGATACCATCATCTTCAAGCTCTAGACCTTAGTTCTAACTGTTATAGTTCATGGAAATAGGTCTAAGCAACTACTAAAACTCATAATTTCATCAACTATTTCAGGAAACTTTGGAATTAAAAGTACTTCACTAATTATAGCAATTTAGGTGAAGAATAATAACGTGGTTGAGTTCGAGTTATAAAACCCGCCTTAAGAACCACTTCAAAGCTCCAAGCTCCAAAGCTCCATGTTACTAAGGTTGAATATGACCTATGATGGTCCAAGGCTCGTTCATAACCCCTTCATAAACAAGGAATCACCATGGATAAGCAATTGGTGAAGAAGAAAAGAAAGGAAGATCAAAACCCTAAATTCATGCTTCAATCCAAGGTTGAAGATGATCTTTTCCTCACCTTAGGGTCAAGTTTTGAGTTACTTAGCTCCTTGGACGACACACTACCACTCTTGGGCGATATGGACTTCTTCTTGGCCGACACAACTTTGCTGGTGGCCGATACCCTCTCACTTGTGGCCCAAACTACTTCAATTGGCCGATATCAATTTGCTATGTGCAATATCAACATAGTATGGTCGATATGCTTGCCATGGCCGATACCCAAGGCCTATGCACGATACCCTTGTGCTCTTTCACGATATGCCACCCCTCTTGCACGATATGACACTCACTTGGACGATATGGTACTCACTTGGGATCAAAACACTTCACTCCATGGCCGATATCACCCCAATATGACCAAAATCACCTACTTGGGCGATATGATCATGCCATGGGCGATATCCCATGACCCATGCACGATACCATAGCCTCCCTTCACGATATGGGAGCTATGTGCACGATACCACAAGGTAGGAGGGTGGTAAGGGTCGTAAAATTCCATTAAGGGGTCAAACTAGGGGTATATATACTTGCTGATCATGAAGGAGAACAAAAATGAGGTGTCAACATTTTGAGCTAGTAGGTGCCACGTGTCATGCATGGGTGACACGTGTCCAAGCATGCATCAACATTTATATTGACGTGCAAAAAGGTTGAGGATCATCTAGGGATGCTAATTCATCTATTACTTACCCATTTGGATAAGATATATCAATTAAATCATCATTTTAAGTCGAGCCGATATACTTTTCCTAAGGAAACTTGTTGGCCGTCACACCTCACCTCCTTGAGGTGCTTTGCACGATATGAACCTTGCCAAGAGTTCAAAAAACGACATGGGACACCTCCTTGGGCTCCCTGGCCGGTAGGCACTCATATATAAGCTTTTCAAGTTGATACAACTCAAGTTAAGCCTTCAAATTTAACCCTCTTTCTTGGTCATTTCATCACCAACATTACCATCACTCATAAGTGGTTCAAACATGGTGTCTCATTCATTCTTTCTCCTCTAAATAATACATAGAGGAATTAGGAACACTCTAGTGGTGGTAATTTGCATATCAATCCCACATTTTGGGTAAATTACAATTTGTACCAAAATTGGTGCACAATGCTCCAGCATTGTTCAAACAAGTTCAAACTTGGAATTTAGGCTTTCCACAAGCCACCATTTAGCATCATTCTCTCTTTTATGATGCTAAAACATACTAAGCACATTCAACATGTGATATTTTGCATTATAGCCCCTCAATTTGGGTAAATAGCACTTTGGTCCAAAATAAAGGAAAATTGCTCAAACAACATTCAATCGGGACCAAACTTGAAACATAAGTGTGTCACATGATAACAAATCACATTATAGTATTTCATTAAAGTTCTAAGCAACTTTATTAGCCAAAACAAATAGGGTTACCTTATAACCCAGATTAGGGTTGTTACAGTTTATTAGACATGTTTCCCGATGTTTCTCTTCCTTAGAGAGAGAGATGGATGTTGAGATCCTCTGAGTGTAGTACATGGGCTACTAACAGCTGGATACGACTACTACCAAAAATAAGATGGTTTATTGATTAGTAAACATGTGCTATTGTTACAACCCCAAATTTTGGGTTCATTTGACGAGAAATGTAATTTCTCATATTAAAGATATTTGAACAAATAATGATATAGTTTGTTTCAAATAAATGGATTTTGTTTACAATAGACTTGATGATTGTGTTGTGGGCTTTATTGGCTATTGGGCCCAAATAACAATGAAATTCAAGTAGTAAATGGATAATTGAATTTTTAAGAAAAGAAATATGTAGAAACCTCTAGAAGGAAAATCCAAAGAGGATTTCGTGCCTCTTGGGTTCCTTGGGTACCAAGGAGACCAAGGTTGCAAAAAGAAGGCAATTAGAAAAGAAAAGGTTAATTAAGTATTTCTTTATTAAGAATTAAAATTGAAAATAGTGATAAAATGTGGAAAATGAGTGGAAAGAGGCATGAATGAGATTTCTTGGGGAAATTTCATATCCATGAGGTTGCTTATATCAAAAGGAATGCCAATGAGGAAAATAAAAGAGAAATAAAAAGAAATCCTCAAAAAGGAATATTTAAATGAGAAATAAATAAGATAATGTGAAATAATGCATAAAGATGCATCTAGAAGGATAATAAGTATCCAATAAAAAGAATTTCGAAATAATGGAGTATCTTGGGATCCAAGGAGTCCCAATAAATAGGAAAGAAAGAGAAAATACTAAAGAGGCAAAATAAGAGAATAATGTGTTGCTTTATTAATGAATTATGTGGTTTTGTTAAGAAGGAAGTGTTTCCTACTTAAGGAAATATATTTTCGTGGCTAATATATTGAAAGACATGAATAAAGAGAATAAGAGAGAGAATTTTCATATTTGTTGATTATTCATGCAATAAAGGATATCAAAAATATGTTTAGAAGAGAGAGAATCTTGCTTTCCTATATAGGAATTAGATTCCTATTGGGAAAGAACCATGTTGCTTCGTAGGCAAGCAACTTAGGGCATCGTTACCCTCCCCTATTTAAGGGGTAGGGCTTTTGGCTCGAGTTTGAGAAATCCCTCACGTCTTACTCTCTTCTCCTCCTTCTTCCTTGTTCAAACCCTAGTCAAGGAGGGCACATCTAACCCTGGGGCAGTGATGACTTGTGGGGATGTCACAGTTGATGGGAGAAGTTCCACGACGTAAGAGGGGACCTCAGCCATCGTCCCATGCTCGGACCTGTGCGTGACAAGGAAGCACGGGTGCAAAAGCTACTGGTGGTCGCGGACACGGCCAGCATGAACCAAACCCCCTAGATGCGAGCTGAGGACCGCACTGAGTGCGGGGAAGGGCGTCGGAGGTAGGGGCTTCGTCCCTACTGGTCACCGGCCTTCGGAGAAGAAGGGGCGCACGCGGACCTGCTGCAAACCGGCAGCTAGGGCAGCAGAACGCGTCCTGCCCGAGGTTGAAGAAAGGATAGGTCGCTTTGGACCGTTCTGTCCTCCGCGGGCTGAAGAGGCACACAACTAAAGGGAGGGTAATATCGTAAATTAGTTATAAACTCAAGCGAGCCGCATTGCATGGAGTTGGCTACGTGGCAGCTCCAGATTGGTCCAAGTAAGATTTTATTTCAAAAATCATATCTAGCAAACCGTAACTCGGATAGACATAAATAATAGATGAATTTTGATCCTCAAAACGAGGGGAATTCAATAAAAATATGTGTAGAAGCTAATTCCTCTTGCTATGCGAAAAATAGTGTAAATTATCATCTTTAATGAATTAAAGATTTAGAAACCCTATTTTGAATAAATAAAATGTTTTATAGGGTTTAATGGATCATTAGAGTTGATATTAACCTGTTATTTGTAAAAAGGTACATTATGTTCAAAAAGGAAGAACTTTGCACATGATTAGTCTAATTTGGAGTTTATTTGCATAAATATGCGTGAAATGTGAAAAGTACATAAAGTTATCATTTTTAATGATTTAATTAAGGAAAAACCCTTAGATTTGATGATAGATGGACTAAATGATGTTATGTTGGATAATTCAAGCTGAAATTAACATGTTGTTAATAAAAGTGAAAATAGGATCTACAGAGATGATCTTTTTATATAATTGGCTTAATTTAGGGTTTCGTGCGTAAATATGCATTAATGAGCTTGAAAACCCTAATTTAGGAGAATATGTCTTTTAATTGTTTTAATTGTTCAAATCCATGAATAAATAGGGATAGGATGATCCTAAGTCAAATTGGGTATAAAAGACTATTAAAATGGGTAGTTGAGCAATTAAGGTTCATATAAACGGAGAAGAGTATTTTAGGGTTTGTTAACCTAAAAAGGGATAAAAGTTTGAGAAATTGATCTAAGAAACCCTAATGAATGCTAATGAAACCTTAATGCGGATTAGAAACCCTAGAAAGAGAATCCAAGTCAATAAAGTAGATTCTTGGTAAAGTGTGTAATAAATAGAGTACATATTCTTTTCAGGAATTATGTGATGATTGAATTACTTGCTTGGATCTATTGATTGGCTTGATTGTATATACATGAAGTATACGTTGAATAATCTGCATGACTCATCAAATCAGGTATGTGGTTACGCTTATGAATAATCGCTCTAGTTTTACGACGATTCCCGAAGTTTTAATCGGTTGCTTGAAAAATAACTGTTGGATGTTTATTTATTTCATGCAACTATAAAGTGACTATGATTATCACTATAAATGTGTGTATATAAGTGACTAGATCCGGGTCCACCTCTATTGTTTTGAAAAGGCTAAGAAAAAAGGGGTAATCCTAGAGCAAGGTCTAGGTTACCGAGAGTTAGAAACTGGGATACCTACGTGTAGTGCCATGAGACTCATTAGCCTGCCATGAGTTAAGGAGTGGGCTACTTACGAGTAGTGCCATGTGACTCAACCCTAGAAATTGGTTCACTTATAGGTGGATCATGAAGGGTTTCATGGGGACAACATAGAGGATAGGGTACTCTTGGATCGCGGAGTTATATCTAAAATGTAATCTTGGTTGTTAAATGATTAATTGAATGATTACATTGTTAACGTAATTACATGTTTATTGTTTACCCCACATAGCAGCTTCGGCTGACTGACGTTTTGTTTATCGGCGTTTTAGGTACAAGCCAAATGGACAAACAGTAAATCGTCATACTGTGTAATACATGAAGTAAAATACAAGGAGGATTAGTTAGAGTAGAATCCTTAAGTGGATAGAAGTTTAGAGATCCAAGTTTTCAAAAAGGTATGCAAAAATTTATTTTCTTACAACTTTTCAGTATAGTCTGTTAAATTTTGATAATTATTTTTGGTTAATTGCCGAACCTTTGATCCGGAAGTTATGGGTGCGGCTTCGACCTCTCTGTCTCCCTTAATTGGGGGTTATCAGGAGGTGGGGTTGTAACATTTGGTATCAGAGCCTGGGTTCCTCAATTAACCATTAATAATTATTAAATTTTACAAACTCCATAGAACCCAAGGGAGTTATTAGAGGATTATCCGAAAGATGGAGGTGTCTAGATAAGGATCACGATCGGGGGCTGGCAATATTTTCCTCCGCACCACTAGTTGGAATACGAGGACTCCCGGATTTGTGAGACTTCCTGGCCAAAGTCTTAGGGTATGAATCGAAATAAGATACCTTTAGGACTTCTCATCTTATTCATCCCTTCTCATCACAAAATTCTGATAAGGACCTAAAGGATTAGGGTTTTCTTTCTTCTCCTCACCCTCTTGAGGTATGGGTAAGGTTAATAAGGTTTAAGGAATCCTCCATCAAATTAATGAAATGCATGTAAATAAGATGTCATGGACATAAGATTAATAGTTTAAGCACAAATTAAATAATAGATGCATGCTTAGGTCGTATGACATAAGTTGTCATGTCCTCAGAAGAGACCTGAGGCTAGACCTTCTTGTCAGGAGGATAAGTCAGTCTTGGAGATAGAGATCTCCATTGCTAGTAGAGACCTAGCACATCCTCTGAGGACGATGTTAACCCTAACCCTAAGTGAAGGTTAGAGAGAGATGAGTTGGACCAGGTGTTTGAAAGGACATGCCTTTGGGATGCCATATGTGACCTAGCACCTATGCCAACCCAACCCTGGGAAGGTCGTGCATGTTAGGGTAAAGGATAGCTCCTTAGATAATGATGTTAGTGAAGGACCTTAGAAACCCTATGGGCTTGTGCAAGTAGGGTATAGCTGGCATCTAGGGCACGTCATAGTGCTTCCAGTAGGATGAAACCCTAGATAAGGAATCATGATGGAGCATAAAGGGTTGTGGATGATCTTGAGAAAATATAAATCTAAACCTAGGCTTCACCCATGTTGAGGATGCTTTTGAGGTTGATCCTTCACGAAGAGAGGACCTCTAAATGGTGAGGTTAGTTGTAGGGTTAGGTCTAGAGAGAGAGCAGGAAACCCAGCAAGAAGGTTGGAATTCTAGACTCCAGGATATGAGGAGAAGTCAGGAGTTGAGGATGATGCGACCTAACTGGATGATAGTGGACACCACATGCTTGATCCCTAGAGGTTGATGATGTCTTGGTTTCCATGGGACGGATCAAACCCTAGAGAAAAGATGAAGCTTCTGGTACCTATGTGCCCATGGTATAAGTGTTTACCTTCTGAGAAAGGAAGAAGATGTTCTATATACCCTGAAGTGAATTTGTAACATGTTAGGAGGTCTTGTACCTTATGGGTTGTCTTTGAGGAAGATCCAACTCTAAGTGTTGCTCGAGTTGAAGGATGACAGGAAGTGCACATTATGCCTTTTGCAAGCTTGATTCATGGTTAAGAGATAGAGCATGCAGCTGGACACCTAAAAGTGAACCTAAGGTTCCTAGGACTAAGAGGGGAAGCGGTATACCTAATGCTCATGATGAGAGTTAAGTTGATATAGTTTCGAGCATGGTACGCCTCATGTATAGAGGAAAAGGGAAGCCCCTTCAGTTTAAAGTATGTTTGATGAACCCCTCATAGCTAGGTTGTTGATAAAGAAAGGTACGATCTTAAGGAAAGAGGACAAGTATGACCTAGCATGGTTCAATAGGTGATCTGCTTATGCCTTAATAGCTTACTAGGGTTAAGTAGGCTCATGTGGATGTAAACCCTAGACCTAAGATCTTTTGTGACCTTGCTGTCAAGAGATAGTTTTCCTCCCACCCTGGGATAGGGACACCTTTGGTAGGGTGTATACCAGTTTGGTTAGTTTAGGGTAACCTAAAGAGGTCTCATAGGATCTTGAGAAGTTAAGTGAAAAGTACAGGGTATGAGAATGAACCTGTAGACCCATAGATATCCATCTCTAATTGCATATAAATGTGTTACCATGGAGGTAACTGGTATGGGGCTTGACCAAGGTAGGCAGGCTGCCATGATCCCTATGAAAGGATGAAAGCCAGCCCATAAATGCAGAAAGAGAGATGATGAAGACTTGGGTAAGGTTCTAAGCGAACATGTACTATAATGGAGAATCCTAAGCCTATCCTAGGGTCAGGTAGGGATAAGAACGATGAAAGTAGGAGTTGCCTAATTCCTCAGTTGCACATGACCATAGGGTCGGGAGGTAACAACTATCATTGTCTGAGGGCCATGGGTTAGGAGATTGATCACCTTAATGAACTCATGGGACCCAAAGAGAAGATGAGTAGGGCACTCTCTTGATGCATGAAGGAAGAGGGATGACTCCAAAAGAGCGGGTACCCTATTGACCTAGAGGAGAAGACCAAGGATATAAATCTCTGTAGGTTTAAGATCAGTTTGTTTTCATGATGTCTGTGATGTAGAGACATATGTGGCACGTTGTAACTTAGATGTAAAGGTGTGTTGGTAAGGTGGGATGTATCATCTCTACTTTTGGAACAGGAAGAACTCTCCATTTGGACTGCAGCCAAATGCTTATTTTCTCTTGTTATGGGGGTGAGAGATAGGACATTACACATGCCATACACCAAGGATAAGAGATGATTGGAACGTTGCCATGAGAAATAGGGATAGAGAAGATAACCTCCTCTAGTAAAGTGAATGATACATGGATGGTTTTCTAACACTAAGAGGAATGAGGTAGTCAGCTTATGAGGATGTTTTTTTTATCCTGCGCTAAGTGGAACTTACAAGTTATACCAGGTTGAGTTTGATCACCGTGATGATGAACTCAGAGGGTGTTCTTAATGAAGATAGACATAGAGTTTGAGGTGAGATGATAAGTGAAATACATGGAGGTGTATGTCTTCAATGTTACCTAATACCTACGGATGTGAAGTGGTAAGGGATGCTCTGGTTGAGATACATATGACTTGTTTGACTAGAAGTTAGAAGAGGTCATTTGGCTAACCCTATGTTTGGAAAGGAGAAGTGTTTGGATAATTCTCAGATGTAACAAGATACGTTGAGAAGTTAAGAGTTGTTTGGTTAGCCAGTCTAGTCCTTGATACAATGAAAGGATGGTGGTAGAACCTCAGATGCACTTCTTTGGAAGGGAAGGTGATGAAACCCCGAATAGAGTGGTTTAGGGTTTATGAGGAATTGATCTTGAGGAATCATAACCTACATGAAATCTTGATTGAAGATCACCATACACCGTGGTAAATGGCAATAGCACTTTGGATGCTTAAGATAAAGTTGCATGTGGTATATGGCCATGCAAGCCAAGGGTAAAGGATGAACACCAGTAACCCAGTGCATTGATATAAAGGATAAAAAGTCCCAGAAAGAGAAAGGGAGTTCATCACTATGGATGTTGTAAGTCTCCCCTAGACCAAGGAAGGTCAAGATGCAATGTGGGTTATGGTAGTTCTCCTTACCTAGATGACATGAGAAAGAAGGAGTTCTGTCAAGGGACAGATCTAGTTGAACTACCCATGAGAGAGAGATGGTTCAACTATGAAGCGAGTTCAAAGTTTTTTTTGAGTTTGACCTAAAGGTTCCCTTCCAAAAGGTGGAAGTGGGTACATGAAGAATGTGATGGTACAATTTATCACCCTTAGCTAATGGTTAGTATGATCCAGGATAAAAGGTCTGATGAGAGCATATGTGCTCGTTCAGGGTGATAGCTAGAGACAGTTCCTGTGCTATGAAAGATGTGATTATGACCACCATAGCCGGTATCAGGATTCTAAGAAGCTCTGTAAGGGAGGTTGTGTCGGTTACCACTTCAGTAAGGTGATGTTGGTGAAAGGACCACATGATGATTAGAAAAGGACCACAGTGCATGAAGACAAAAGTCACTTTAATCGTGCAATGGCTAAAAGGAGCCTAGAGATGACTAGAGTCGTGAGTAGAGGCAAAGTAGACTAACATATAGTACATTGTGGGAGAATATAATGTGAGAGTCCGACCCCTCTGAGCTGCAGTTGAGAAAGCTGAGTCCCCGATACATGGGTCCATATGAGATGGATGGGTGGAGATGGTTAGGTTTTGACCCTACCCCTCAGGATAGAGTTATGTGAGATGTTTTCCATGTGTCCAATTTAGAGCACTATGTGAGGTACCCCGACCATGTGCTGAGCAATGAACCTAGTGAGCCCCAAGGGAGGCTGAAATGGCCTGAGTCACCTGTGTAGTTTATAGACGCCAGGATGAAAGAACTCAGAGAATAGAATATGTGATGACAAAGGTTCTTTGGAAGTGCCATGAGTACGGTAAAGCCACATAGGGGCCAATGATGGACATGGAAAAGTCTTATCCTGAATTGTTTGTTTGCTTGATGGAATTTTGAGGACAAAATTCCTATAAGAGGGAAAGGATGTTACAACCCCAAATTTTGGGTTCATTTGACGAGAAATGTAATTTCTCATATTAAAGATATTTTAACAAATAATGATATAGTTTGTTTCAAATACATGGATTTTGTTTACAATAGCCTTGATGATTGTGTTGTGGGCTTTATTGGCTATTGGGCCCAAAAAATAATGAAATTCAAGTAGTAAATGGATAATTGAACTTTTAAGAAAAGAAATATGTAGAAACCTCTAGAAGGCAAATCCAAACAGGATTTCGTGCCTCTTGGGTTCCTTAGGTACCAAGGAGACCAAGGTTGAAAAAAGAAGCCAATTAGAAAATAAAAGGTTAATTAAGTATTTCTTTATTAAGAATTAAAATTGAAAATAGTGATAAAATGTGGAAAATGAGTGGAAAGAGGCATGAATGAGATTTCTTGGGGAAATTTCGTATCCATGAGGTTGCTTATATCAAAAGGAATGCCAATGAGGAAAATAAAAGAGAAATAAAAAGAAATCCTCAAAAAGGAATATTTAAATGAGAAATAAACAAGATAATGTGAAATAATGCATAAAGATGCATCTAGAAGGATAATAAGTATCCAATAAAAAGATTTTCGAAATAATGGAGTATCTCGGGATCCAAGGAGTCCCAAAAAAGAGGAAAGAAAGAGAAAATACTAAAGAGGCAAAATAAGAGGATAATGTGTTGCTTTATTAATGAATTATGTGGTTTTGTTAAGAAGTGTTTCCTTCTTAAGGAAATATATTTTCGTGGCTAATATATTGAAATACATGAATAAAGAGAATAAGAGATAGAATTTTCGTATTAGTTGATTATTCATGCAATAAAGGATATCAAAAATATGTTTAGAAGAGAGAGAATCTTGCTTTCCTATATAGGAATTATATTCCTATTGGGAAAGAACCATGTTGCTTCGTAGGCAAGCAACTTAGGGCATCGTTACCCTCCCCTATTTAAGGGGTAGGGCTTTTGGCTCAAGTTTGAGAAATCCCTCATGTCTTACTCTCTTCTCCTCCTTCTTCCTTGTTCAAACCCTAGTCAAGGAGAGCACATCTAACCCTGGGGCAGCGATGACTTGTGGGGACGTCACAGTTGATGGGAGAAGTTCCACGACGCAAGAGGGGACCTCAGCCATCGTCCCATGCTCGGACCTATGCGTGACAAGGCAGCACGGCTACAAAAGCTGCTGGTGGTCATGGACACGGCCAGCATGAACCAAACCCCCTAGACGTGAGATGAGGACCGCACTGAGTGCGGGGTAGGGCGTCGGAGGTAGGGGCTTCGTCCCTACTGGTCACCGGCCTTCGGAGAAGAAGGGGCGCACGCGGACCTACTGCAAATCGGCGGCTAGGGCAGCAGAACGTGGCCTGCCCGAGGTTGAAGAAAGGTGGGGTCGCTTTGGACCGTTCTACCCTCCACGGGCTGAAGAGGCGCACAACTAAAGGGAGGGTAATATCGTAAATCGGTTATAAACTCAAGCGAGCCGCATTGCATGGAGTTGGCTACGTGGCAACTCCAGATTGGTCCAAGTAAGATTTTATTTCAAAAATCATATCTAGCAAACCGTAACTCGGATAGACATAAATAATAGATGAATTTTGATCCTCAGAACGAGGGGAATTCAATAAAAATATGTGTAGAAGCTAATTACTCTTGATATGCGAAAAATAGTGTAAATTATTATCTTTAATGAATTAAAGATTTAGAAACCCTATTTTGAATAAATAAAATGTTTTATAGGGTTTAATGGATCATTAGAGTTGATATTAACATGTTAATTGTAAAAAGGTACATTATGTTCAAAAAGGAAGAACTTTGCACATGATTAGTCTAATTTGGAGTTTATGTGCGTAAATATGCGTGAAATGTGAAAAGTACATAAAGTTATCATTTTTAATGATTTAATTAAGGAAAAACCCTTAGATTTGATGATAGATGGACTAAATGATGTTATGTTGGATAATTCAAGCTGAAATTAACATGTTGTTAATAAAAGTGAAAATAGGATCTACAGAGATGATCTTTTTATATAATTGGCTTAATTTAGGGTTTCGTGCGTAAATATGCATTAATGAGCTTGAAAACCCTAATTTAGGAGAATATGTCTTTTAATTGTTTTAATTGTTCAAATCCATGAATAAATAGGGATATGATGATCCTAAGTCAAATTGGGTATAAAAGACTATTAAAATGGATAGTTGAGCAATTAAGGTTCATATAAACGGAGAAGAGTATTTTAGGGTTTGTTAACCTAAAAAGGGATAAAAGTTTGAGAAATTGATCTAAGAAACCCTAATGAATGCTAATGAAACCTTAATGCAGATTAGAAACCCTAGAAAGAGAATCCAAGTCAATAAAGTAGATTCTTGGTAAAGTGTGTAATAAATAGAGTACATATTCTTTTCAGGAATTATGTGATGATTGAATTACTTGCTTGGATCTGTTGATTGGCTTGATTGTATATACATGAAGTATATGTTGAATAATCTGCATGACTCATCAAATCAGGTATGTAGTTACGCTTATGAATAATCGCTCTAGTTTTACGGCAATTCCCTAAGTTTTAATCGGTTGCTTGAAAAATAACTGTTGGGTGTTTATTTATTTCATGCAACTATAAAGTGACTATGATTATCATTATAAATGTGCGTATATAACTGACTAGATTCGGGTCCACCTCTATTGTTTTGAAAAGCCTAAGAAAAAAGGGGTAATCCTAGAGCAAGGTCTAGGTTACCGAGAGTTAGAAACTGGGCTACCTACGTGTAGTGCCATGAGACTCATTAGCCTGTCATGATTTAAGGAGTGGGCTACTTACGAGTAGTGCCATGTGACTCAACCCTAGAAATTGGTTCACTTATAGGTGGATCATGAAGGGTTTAATGGGAACAACATAGAGGATAGGGTACTCTTGGATCGCGGAGTTATATCTAAAATGTAATCTTGGTTGTTAAATGATTAATTGAATGATTACATTGTTAACGTAATTACATGTTTATTGTTTCCCCCACATACCAGCTTCGGCTGACCGACGTTTTGTTTGTCGGCGTTTTAGGTACAAGCCAAAAGGACAAATAGTAAATCGTCATACTGTATAATACATGAAGTAAAATACAAGGAGGATTAGTTAGAGTAGAATCCTTAAGTGGATAGAAGTTTAGAGATCCAAGTTTTCAAAAAGGTATGCAAAAATTTATTTTCTTACATCTTTTCAGTATAGTCTGTTAAAATTTGATAATTATTCTTGGTTAATTGCCGAACCTTTGATCCGGAAGTTATGGGTGCGGCTTTGACCTCTCGATCTCCCTTAATTGGGGGTTATCGAGAGGTGGGGTCGTAACAGCTATAATGTTTCTTCAATAGACTAGAGACCAGGATATCATCAAATAAGAACTAGAGTGGATGACATCTGTTGTATAGTCACCATGAGATTAGAATTGTACCATTTAGACTAATCAATACATCAACAATGTTTATGGACTTGATGAACAAAGTGTTCAGGTCATGTCCTTATGATTTGTGGCAAGCTTTGAGTGATAAGATCTCAATGTAGTTCAGATGTGGTTAGTATCTTTTCTAAGCTTTAGGATTGTTGAAATAGCAATGAGTGGGTGTCAAGTTTACAAGGGTGATTTTGAGGTTAACTAGAGCGTCTCCTCGGGGTTATTATATATCTGCTAAGTGTATGTGTGAATTCAAACAAAGTGGAGATAGTGCAAGAATGGGAACGACCCCAGACACCTATAGAGATATGAAGCTCCTTAAGCCTAGAAGGACATTATGTGAAGTTCATTCAGAACATCAGGGTCATTGCTTCAACCCTAACAAAGTTGACAAGGGAAGGTGTTCATTCTTGTATAAAATAATAGGTGGCAGCGTTAGTGCCAACGTTCTTTCTAGATGTTGAAGGAAAAAATGACAAGTGATCCAATGTTAGTGTTGCTAAAACAGAAGGAAGGATGCATCACCTTTTATAATACTTCAAGGAATAGTTTGGGATGCATGCATATATGAGATATAGTCAAACATGAAGTCATCTTTGTCGACGTATCATGAGACAAGACATACCAATATCCCTATAGTAGGAGGATGTATAGTTGGGATTATCTCAGTTGGTAGGATCATGGACATAGCTACAAGTCAAATCAACACTGCTACTGTAGGACAAACAAGTGCATGTGGATGCTACCATGATGTAGGACATTAGATCAGAGTAGCACATTGGGGAGCATAATAGCTTCCATAGGTCAGGTGACAAGACAGTGAATGACTCTACAATCAAACAATGGTTCCAAATGTTAATGGTTGAGTAAGGTAGTACCTGAGGAGACTCAGTTTTGACACATATGATGTATCATGGGTTCAAAAATGTAAAATAGCAGCCAAGTATAATACAAAGTATAACACATGTATGGTCAAGTGTACAATTGTCAGCAAGTGAATGCAAAATGATAGAAGCCAACAAGTATAAGGACACAGAGGAAGTTCAACGCAGCCTTACATGGTAGACAAATGGTCAGTCTACCACTGAGATGATTGGGGAATCTTCTAAGACCTTATGCCTTACCATTCTTGACAGTTAGGGGACATCCACCTAACTAATTGAGTTGCTTACTACATTAACCATCAGAGGAGCATAGGACATGACACCTTGTGAAGTTACATATGATAAGAGATACAAGACATTCTATTATTGGTAAAAGTAAGCAAGTATGGCTTTCTTAGTGATATCTTGTTACTACAGGCTACAATAAAGGACATGATAATTCAATAATAGATGAAAATAATTCAAGACGATAACAAGAGTTACAAATTGGAAGTTACTATAAGAGTTGCACATGTTGCACAATATTTTCTATTTTCCATGTTGAGGAAATGTCACCATAGTACAAGACAAGTGATACAAGCAAAGGATATGGAGTTGCATGATGATGTTTTTTATGTGAAGGATTTTGTGCTAACCTAAGATGAGATATGTAGGAGTTGAGGGAGAAAAACATATTTCCTATGAGAGTGTTTTGACATCACCATAATATGGAAGTGACCATGTGGAGGTTATAGGATGAGGTGCATCAGAGGTACCCATCCCTATTGCCTTGGATTTTAGGGGCAAAATCCTTGTTAGGGGTTTATGGTTGTGAGACCCTTGACCTTACTTAAATGGTTGAACATTTTTAATAATAGTAATTAAGTGATTAAAACCTTAATCAAACCATAATAGGTTCTTTGACATCATGTAACAAACTAAAGTTTCATGTTTGGTCCAGTTTGGACACTGTTTGAGCAAGTTATGCAATTTGGTGCACGTTTTGGACTTATCTACAATTTAACCATATCATAGGTTTTATTTGCAATTTTTTCACATTCTTGTGATTAATTATATGTTTTGTTATAATTCTTAATCTTTTATGCATGGTGGGGCTTGGTTTCACCTTAGTTTGGTGGTGATGGCTATCTAGGGTTGAATTATGGTTTACCCCCTCATGGATGAGCTACCTTTGAGGCCATAGCTCGATGTTACACATGTTTAGTTGGGATCCAATGGTCATCCCCAGGTGAGTAAAACCGATGGTAATATCTAGAGGTTGTATGTCAATGGTGTTCTCTCTTGGGGTCCCTTGGACTAGTGATTTTCTTGGAAAGGGTGACCAAGCGATGGTTTACCACCTAGTGACCTACAACTTCAAAAAATGATGGTCACCATGTGTTGGAAACCGATGGAAACCCTAGGAGTTCATCATACAATGTTCTATAAGGCTACCACAATCATTATATTTCCTTCTTGCATGATCATGACAACTATAGGCCATGGATACATGGCAAACCTACTAGGACACCTCAAGCTTCTCTTCTCCCTTATTCATAAGCTTTATATACCCTTTGTTTACCACCCAAACGAACCCTTTGGATCCTTATCCCTTCCCTTTTGATTATGGATTCATCCTCACCTACTTTATGATGAATAGGGTGCCCAAGATATAAGAAGGTGGTCGAACTTCTTGCATGAATGGCTAGAGCTTGGATCTACTCTCCTTTTGAGCTTGTGGAGCTTTCTTTGATGGTTCTTGAGCTAGGCAAGTAAGTTCTTCCTTCTCTCCTTTGTTTCACTTACTTTCTTGCCTCATCATACCTTATTCTTGGTTGGAACCATGGTGTTTCATGTTAGAGATTTCTCTAAATCTTAAGGAACCCTTCTTTCTTGCTTCCTTGACCTAGGGTTTGCTTCTTTGGTGGAGAAAGAGCTGGATTGGCCGAGTGGGGAGCTAAGACTAGGGTTTTCTTCTCTTTTCTTCGAGCCTTCTTGCTTTTAGAAGCTACATCTTCTTCCTATATGTGAGGTATATAGAATTCTTCATGTTTATTTCTCACTACTGTGATGGCCCGACGAGCCGCAAATGAGATTAGTCAAAACCAAATGTGGAATTACAACTAAGGAAGAAGATTACCAGAAAACATAGGAAATTAAAACCTATTTAGCAAAAGCACCAAAAGCCAAAAATTTATTACATATAAGTCCAAAATCTTTCCACATGTATTACACATCATATCATAAGGTGCTTACATCATTGTGCATCATCATTCCTATCATCAACGTGTTACAGGAGATATTAGTTCCACACACACACACACATATATATATATATATATATTTATATATTTATATATATATATATATATATATACATGGCTCACAATCCCAAAAACCTCGTATCAATAACATATCCACAAAACACAATGAGAACACCCCCAAAGACCTGAGTGTATAAGGACGACATCTAGGACTCTGTCACTAAAAGACTAGTAGCACATCTAATGTTATCATCTATTTGTTGGTATAGTATTCCCAGAGAGCCAATCATATTATGATTGCAATGAGGCATATGATACTTGATTTGATAATGATAAAGGTAATTCTATCTATTATGTTTGTCTCACTCATGAGATGATGACACATACATGATATATGTCTAAAGAATGATGTGACTCAATGACATATGTCTTCATGTTGAGGACCTGAACAATGAGACCATATGTATGATAAGAGTACATACATTCTTGTTATGTCTCCAGTCAGATATTACTGTGGAAGAAAAATAGACAACAGTAATACATAAGACTAGAGTGTGTATTGATAGATGAGAGAGTCTCATTAGTCATGATATATGATATCAAGTCAAGCATCCATATATATGTTAGAGAATAATATATCAGACAGACCCACCATGAGAGTGATACATGGATACCATGGAATGGTAGTCACAATCGTCTCTCATAGTGATGGTGGTGATTGTCGTTCTTAGACCTGAAATCACTGCACTCATCACATGTGATTGGGTACACTTTGACATCATCAAACGCATTCCTAAAACATGGGTTGTTATAACAGTGATGACTGGGTGATTTTGACACATGGGGACTTGACTGTGAGTGATAGATATGGGATTTGTACCTCCTACAAGGAGTATGATATCCATGGCCCTTGATAAGAGAGACTGAGAACTGTATGGACATACTCATGTGATTCAGTATATGATATGTGAATTCACATGCATCTCAGATAGTCTGCTCTAGGTTAAGGAACATGGATTGAATGTTGAAGAGGACGACGTTCCATGCCTCGAGTTCAATCTGGATGTCAATGAAAAAGGAACTGTACGATCACAGTAAAACTAATCACAGATTGTAGGGTGAAGTTGTTCTCCAACTTTCTGAGTTACTTGGGTAGCAATGATGAGTTACTAGATTCCGCTCATTGCTTGTGATGTCATAAGTTGTTATGAACATTCACTGCCAACGTAAATTGGAACCTATAGGGTAGCACACATAGGATACCCCTGGAAGAGGAGATTGTCCATGAATGATGATTAGATGGAGATTAAAGGTGTTTAGGCACTCAATTAAACATACAATTGACTGATTGGAATCCGAATTATCAAGTTCAAGTGTTGAACTAGTTGGTTAGAGTGTCAGGTCGATTTGAGACTACATAGGCAATGTCAGGACTACCGCCAACTGACCGGTTCACCATTGTGAGCCGATCGTCTAGTGTGAGACAACCGATCAGTTCACTTGGTGAAATGGGAAGCTCATAGTCCTACCAACTGAGGAAATAAGGATTTTTCCGATTGGAAGATAACTTTCACATTTCACTTGTATAATTTGTTTGGAATAAGGATTAATGTTTGCATTAATTGGAAACGATTGAGGAAAGTCAATTATAGGAAAGTCTGTCAAGTGAAACGACTGGTTCACTGGGTGAATTGATCAACTCACACTCCCAAATGACTGGTTTACAAGTGAATCGATCGGCTCACCTTGCCAAATGTCCATTTCAGTTATGAAACGATTGGTTTGCCTACTGCACTACAAACTATTCATGGAATTTTTGAATCCTTTTACTCCTGAATAGACTAGGAACCCTGACCCTACCCTCTACTATAAATAGAGGGGTACTAGGGGCTTCTCATAACACACAACTTAGAACATAAGTTTCTTTACAAAGTTGTTGTCCTCTCTGGTTCTGGTAATCGAGAGAGATCAAGCAAGTGCTACCCGACTAGGGAGGCACAACGAGGGAAAGACAACTACAGAAAAGTAGTCTGAGTTCGAGAGAGCAAGTTGGTGCTAGTACACCAATAGGAGGGTCGTCTCCTTCCTGCCAGTTCTTCTAGAATGGAAGGAGTTCCAGGTGGTCCATGTGGACTATCTGCAGAGGTGGGAGATGTCTTCCGCTCAGGAGGACATGTCAACCACAATCTATGGTGGAGGCTAGAGTCCATAGTGAAGACCAGGAGTTGTAAAGACACCGTCCAAGACATGGTCTTGAAGACCGCACATGGTTGCGAGGTTTTTCACTAGGAAATCCCCAGGACCAAGTATATCTCGCTAAAACCATCCTTCCCATTACATAGTCGTTGATGTGATCCCCTGTTATGGGTTAATGGCCAACAAAATTTTTGTTTCCACTGCCTACTATGAGGCCATAAAACCCAACAATGGTATCAGAGTCATGTCAACGTATTGTGTTTTGGAATAAATTAATATGATCGAATTTTGGTTTTATTATCATTTATATATTGCATACGATGCAAATATTTAAAATAATTAATGTGCATATCTGACTAAATACCACATGCGACCACAAACTAATATACATATATAATATGGTATATATGCAATTGACACACGTCACCCTAAAATAGCTTTGATGGTCGATGTGTAGCATGGTTATGGCCTATAAACCCTATGTGTGCTTGGTTGGTTATGGTTGTTTGCACCTCAGTTTTTATATCGAGCCTCTACATTCTATTCCACATGTAACTCGAGATAACTCGAGATCCTTTCTCTTCTACCTTTGCTCCCCTCGAATGTAACTCGAGGTTTCCCAAAGATTATGTAAAAGTAGGATAGTTTATTTTCTATTACATTTAAGAATAAGACGCTCAGCACCAGACAAGTTGACTGCTTGGAGGACCGAGCAGGATTGTACAGGTGGAGCCAGATCGATCGAATGATCCCCTAACCGCTTTTTGGAGGTGTCCAAACATCGGAGGCTAGGCTGACTAACCAACCAACCAGGAGGCAAGTCGATCATGTCATAGGATGATCCGATCAACCCGAAATGGTTCAAGCACAACAGGTTGCATATGATGCAGACCTTAGATGACCGTAATTTCTTACGGCTCCAAGGAATTACAATAGGATGGCCATAATCATCACTTCTATCGATATTGCATGTTTTCTTGTGGGATATAGAATGTATATGATACATACTATATAAGTGTGGTGATTGGATATGTATATGTATATAAATATCAAACCCCTCAAATATAAATATTAAGTTTAAGATGCCTTCTAAAAGCAACACACATGAAAAGTTTGATCGACTAAGTTTGGGCACGCCTTCACGTGGTGCACTGTCTATTTGGTAGAAATGTGATAGTGGGTATGTAGGTCTTCCTTCGCAGGGTACATACTCATTATGTTGGCTTCTGGGAACAGACTTAACGAGGAGATTTTAATAGGATTAAGCACCTTGAGGCATGTAGATGTTCATGAAAAAGTGTTGTGCATAACATCTATCAATAGTTGCATATGATGCAATTAGCAAAAGTTTCCTACCTGAAAGAATCTAGTTGTGGGTGACAACACTCGTTGGTCCATAACTTAGAGGAAGTCAAGATCTTGCTCACTAGAAGGATGTACACTGCAATCTTCCAAATTGATACACGAGGGTTATCAATTTGATCAAAATAGTGGGAGCGATAATTAATTAAAGGCCTAATTAATATCATCAAATTTATCAAATCAAACAAATCAAAAATTGTTTTGAAAAGTTGCAAAAAAAATCTTTTGTAAAATCCAAATGACAAACACAAATACATTGTTGTTGCGATCAGTTCATAAACGGGATAAACTTCAAATCTAGTTTGGGACCTTTGAGAAGTGTTATCAATGGTGAGTGTAAACTCTAAAGTCCTTGAAAGTCCAAAGCCAGTTGAACCACTCAAAATGTGCCTAAGGCTAAAATTGGATGCTTACTTAAAGTATGCCAATGATGCCTAAGACATCAAAAACCTTATGCTGAGAAATATGAACTATGAGTTGCATAAACAACTTGAAGCATGGACATTCTTGAGATGGTTATACATCCTAAGAATCATGTAAATTTTGAAAGGTATAATGTCTTCAAAGCGATGTTTGAGATCAAATATGATCTCATATGCTCAATATGATTGTGAATATAGATTAACTATGATTTCTAATAGGTCAAGAGTTGACCAAAGATATGATCTACAAATCCTTGTGTGAATCATATAGCCAGTTTATCAAATGTTGAGAAACTTGGCCAAACCATTGTCTGAAGTACTTGGCATGTTGATGCCAAAGCATGAATGAAGAAAGGACAAAACCTATGATAATGATCAGCAGAGTGAATTCCATAGACTAAAGGAAGGTAAATAAGTGTTTTGAAGCCAAGCTTAGGTCTAAGTCTTTATCACTCAAGATATGGAGAGGGGTAAGTAGGAAAGGGAAATAACCTCTTTATAGAGGATCTCAGGAAGATGATAGAGATAAAGATCTCTACTTCAGGTCCTGAGAGTAAGTAAGCTAGAACCTGTGCGGAGCAAGAGTTGCTAGCATTATAGTTACATTATGATATTCATGAGCATGTAATAGAATTAGTGAATTGCTATTATATACCTGCCATCAATGAAAAACATCATACATCTTGTATGGGCAAGAGTGTTATGGACTGATGTTTCATTTTAAAGATATGATCTTTGATGACAATGACCATGTCTCACTAACTATACTTGATAATTAAAGAGACAAATGTGTATGACACATGTAATGAATGACATGATAACGCATAAATGGGATTGAATTTCTAGAATCCATATGATGGATATCTAGACTCTTTTGGTTGTTAAACCAATAGAGGCATTCTAATCTCATTCATTATGCAATATGATAAAGGTTCTTCACTAGATGTAGTGGGTGGACAATTATTCTATTAAGGATTGTACATATTGATGTATATAGACCTTTTAGAATAAGTGCTAAAGGTAATCAATAGTACTTCAATATATTTACTGATGACCTCAGTAGATATGGTAGTTTGTATTTAATAAAATACAAACATGAATCTCTTGAAGTGTTTAAGGAGATCATAAATGAAGTACATAGAAAACTTGGTATAAGTACGAAATTTGATATGATCGATATGGAAATACTATGAACCAAGAGTTTAAGAACCTTCTAGAATATCATGATAATGTGTCATGATGGACTCCATCTGAAGCATAATGATAGTGTATCATGAGAAGTGTATCAAGAAGAAGGAATCACACCTTGATAAGTTAGAGTGTGATTACTAAGTAAAACTTCAAATTTCCTTCTGGGCACATGCTTTACATTGGGAATAAAGAGAATCACAAAATGTTGTGGAATCTCAAAGTTCCATAAGTAACACACAGAACTCATAGTTCTGGTAGAACATGCCTAGAGCTTGAATGATATATGATATCTTATAGACATGAAGGCGGTGATTTAATAATATGACGAGTCAACAGTCTACCTAGAAGTTAATGAGAGACATAAACTGAGATATGGCTTGAAGCCATGAATTCCAAGATGGACTCCATGTATATCAACAAACTATGACCTTGTTTGATCCAACTGATGGGGTAAAACCCATGGGGTACTTTTGGGTCTTACATAAGAAGACTGACATGGAGGGTAATTTGGTTGCAAAGAGTTTCTAACAAGTTCAAGGTGTTGAACATGATGAAATCTTTTTAGCAGTTACCATGTATAAATCCATATGGATAATGCTTGCTAATATGACTATGAGATTTGGCATATGGATGTTAAAACCACATTCCTTAAATGAAATATTGTGCATGATGTGTATGTAACACATCCTAAAGGTTTTATAAATCCAATAATGCAGATAAAGTCTATAAAGATGCATAGATCAATCTTTGGATTGAAGAAGCACCTCAGAACTGGATCTTCAATTTGACAAGATAGTCAAAGAGTTTGACTTGAGTCAGAATAAAGATGTAATGTGTATTTACAAGAATTTAGTGGGAGCATATATATATATATATATATATATATATATATATATATATATATATTTCACATATTGATGGGGAGTATCATCCTTATACTAAAAAATCTGGCAACGAAGTGCATTCTAAAAGGTTTTTTAGAGAAGTATCCTATGTGATAGGAATTAAGATCTATAGAGATAGATCAAGAGGGCTTCTTGTCCTAGGAAAGAGAACATACTTTGGCTAGATGTTGAATGAGTTTAGCATGGTGAGAGAAAATGTGTCCATGTTCCATGGAGTTAGTCTCTCAAGAGGCAAGTGTCCCAATTATTATGCAGAATAAGGAACACATGGATAGAAGCCATATGCATTCACAATTGGATCAATCACGTATGAACTCATCTCATTATCTTGTATGTATTGGACATGATAAGAAAATATGAACTAATTATCTTGTATGTATTGGACATGATAAGAATATACAAACTCATCATCTTGTATGTATTGGACATGACAAGAAGATATGAAATCATCATCTTGTATGACAAGATGATATAAATATCCAGTTATCTCGTATATTTTGGACATGACGAATGGATATCTATCAAACTCCAATAAGAGTATTTGTGTACTTGTAAAGTATTGAAATGATTAGTTCTTTAGTTATGGTAATAAGGAAGAGTTGGGTGTAAAGAGTTACACCAATGCAAGCTTCCGAAATGAAAATATTGTGTTTGACCTTGGAATAAGAATTGTTAGTTGAAAATGTTCCCACATAAAACAATTGATTAATTCTACAATAAGAAGTCGAGTACCTTAGTGTTACAAACACTATAAAGGATATTGTATGCATCTAGAAGTTCATATGGATGAACTTATAGGAGGTTCCGACCATTGGTGACTCAGAAGTAATATTGTGACAACAATGGAGCTATTGGTTAGGCAAAGAAATTTTAGATAGCAAACTACGAGACTTCCATCTCATATGAGTTGTCGTACAGTGAGGGGATGTGAAACATGCAATATACTGACTTGAAGAAAATGTTTCTTACCCACTATAAAAGCACTTGTGCAGCAAAAACATGATGGACATGTTAAGATCACTTGGAATATGATTCATGGGTGATTGGCTCTAAGTGTAAGTGGGAGTATGTT
The DNA here is from genome assembly GCA_963693085.1 of Alisma plantago-aquatica. Taxonomy (NCBI): domain Eukaryota; kingdom Viridiplantae; phylum Streptophyta; class Magnoliopsida; order Alismatales; family Alismataceae; genus Alisma; species Alisma plantago-aquatica. The sequence continues at coordinate 326,059,825 of OY856415.1, forward strand.
GGTATAGTATGCCCATAGAGCCAATCATATGATGATTGCAATGAGGCATATGATACTTGATTTGATAATGATAAAGGTAATTCCATATATTATGTTTGTCTCACTCATGAGATGATGACACATACACGATATATGTCTAAAGAATGATGTGACTCAATGACATGTCTTCAGGTTGAGGACTTAAACAATGAGACCATATGTATGAGAAGAGAACATACATTCTTGTTATGTCCCTAGTCCGATATTACTATGGAAGAAAAATAGACAATAGTAATACATAAGACTAGAGTATGTGTTGACTGATGACAGTGTCGCATTAGTCATGATATGTGATATCAAGTCAAGCACACATATATATGTTAGAGAATAGTATATCAGACTGACTCACCGTGAGAGTGATACATGGATACCATGGAATGGTAGTTACAATCGTCTCTCATAGTGATGGAGGTGATTGTGATTCTTAGACCTGAAATCACTACACTCATCACATGTGATTGGGTACACTTTGACATCATTAAACGTAGTCTTGAAACATGGGTTGTTATAACAATGATAATTGGGTGACTTTGACACATGGGGACTGAATTGTGAGAGATAGATATGGGATTTGTCCCTCCTAAAAGGAATATAATATCCATGGCCCTTTTATAAGTGAGACTGAGAATTGTTTGGCCATACTCATGTGATTCAATATATGATATGTGAATTCACATGCATCTTAGACAGTCTGCTCTAGGTCAAGGAACATGGATTGAATGTTGGAGAGGATGACGTTCCATTCCACGAGTTCAATCCGAATGTCAGTAACAAAGGAACTATACGATAATAGTAACACTAATCACAAATTATAGGTTGAAGTTGTTCTCCAACATTCTAAGTTACTTGGGTAGGAATGATGAGTTACTAGATTCTGCTCATTGCTTGTGATGTCATAAGTTTCTATGAACATTCACTACCAACATAAATTGGAACTTGTAGGGTCACACACACAAGATACCCCTAGAAGAGGATATTGTCCATGAATGATGTTTAGATTGAGACTAAAGGTGTTTAGGTACTCAATTAAACATATAATTGACTAACTAGACTCATAACTATCAAGTTCAAGTGTTGAACTAGCTGGTTAGAGTGTCAAGTCAATTGGAGACTACATGAGCAATGTCAGGACTACCAATCGACCGATTCACCCTTATGAGCTGATCGGTTGGTGTGAGCCAACCGACTGGTTCACTTGGTGAACTAGGTGGCTCACAGTCCTTCCAACTGAGGAAATAAGGATTTTCCTGGTTGGAAGAAAACTTTCACGTTTCACTTGTTCAATTCAATTGGAACAAGGATTAATCTTTGCATTAATTGGAAACAATTGAGTAAAGTCAATTGCAGGAAAGTCTGGGAAGTGAAACGACTGGTTCACTGGGTGAACCGATCGGCTCACACTCCCAACCGACTAGTTCACTAGTGAATCGATCGGTTCACCTTGCCAAATGACTGTTTTAGTTATAAAATGATCGATTCGCCTGCCACAGTACAAACTATTCTTGGAATTTCTGGATTCTTCTACTCCCGAACAAATTGGGAACCCTGACCCTGCCCTCTACTATGCATAGAGGGGTGTTGGGGGCTTCTAAGAACACACAAATCAGAACATCAATTGCTCTACAAATTTTTTGTCCTCTCCAGTTATGGTAACTGAGAGAGCCTGAGCAAGTACTACCTGACTAGGGAGGCACCATGAGGGAAAGACAACTGTAGAAAAGTAGTCTGAGTTCGGGAGAGAAAGTTGGTGCTAGTATGCCAATAGGAGGGTCGTATCCTTCCTTACAATTATTCTAGAATGATAGTTGTTCCAGGAGGTCCATGTGGACTATCTGTAGAGGCGGGAGATGTCTACCGCGTGCTCAGGAGGACACATCATCCAAAGTCCGTGGTGGAGGCTAGAGTACATGGAAAAGACCAAGAGCTGCACAAACATCGTCCAAGACATGGCATTGAAGACCGCACATGGCTTGGAGGTATTGTCACTGGGCAAGCCCCATGACCAGGTATATCTTTCTAAAACCATCCTTCCCATTACATAGTCATTGATGCGATCTCGTATAATGGGTTAACGACCAGTAATTTTTTTGTTTCTGCTGCCTACTTTGAGGCCATAAAACCCAACACTATTGCTATTGCTTCTACTCTTCCTCAGTTGTAAGATCTCTACCTCTTTGTGCACGACCACCTAAAAGATGTGGAAACCTAAGGGGTGAGACCAAACATCCCAACGAGATATATAAATCTCCACAAATGTCTATTAAAGCACATATACTAAGAAGGTAGCTAAAATACTGAGTAGGTTGAGAAGATTCAACTAAATGATATGTATCAAACAGATAAAGTAGGTTAAGCAAAACTAGGTGGTTACCACTGAGCAGTAGAACAATTAACATTTTATGAAGGAATATGAAGAACATGTATAACAATTGACTTATTGTACCATCTTGTAATTCAAAAAGTTAGTAAAAAGATAAGGCAAAGGGCTCAACAAATGTTATTCACATTTGACCCTAAGTAGAAATGCTCTACACGTCTATATAATGTCTTTTATTATTGCCCTGAGGATTTGATTCATACCACCCAAATCAAATCGACCATTTCTTAGTAAAAATTAATGCCATATAAGGTCAATGGAAGAGCTGAAATCCACAACCTCCCAAACACCTCTTGGTCAACACAACAAAATACATCGCAAAGACATATTAGTCAACTGCATCAATGACATATAATCAAGTTGAAGGATTGGCTCACACATTTTCATCTATATATATGTATATATATGTATATATATACATATATATATATATATATATATATATATATATATATCACACCTAGCCCACCTTAATATAGGCACGACGCTAGTAGAACAGGCTCTGACATGGCCATCCATATCATAAGGAGAGAGGATCAGGATTGGCTCACACCACCTGTAATTTTGGACGTAAGGAGATACTCGACTTGCACCCCCACATATTAAAAAATATCCGCTCTGAGTTTCCTGTTGGAATGACTCGTTTCACCATCCATCACTATGATTGACATTGGAATGGATCTATGGATCATGGTACCTACATGATTAGAATTTCACTTGATTAATTAAGAAAATTGGGTATCTTTTAGCATCAATCAAGTTACAATGTACAATTCCAAAACAAACTCTACAAAGATAAGGGAATAGTTCTACTCCACAAGATATTAAACATATAACATGTGAGCTAGTCACATCATCACGACATGATACTTGTACCGCTGCCATTCACAAGGTCATCACCAATGTCACATCACTATGGGATATCAATCACTCAATCACATCACTAGAGGATGTCACCTCACAATAGGCATCATGCCTTTACCAGGTAATAGGACCCATCAAATCTATATGATTTCATCATCTCTCATCAAGGCTTATAGGCATCACTCTGTATCACAAAATAATCACCATAGCATACACCAGCCATGGCATTCATGTTCACATAACCTACAAGATTAGGGGTTTATAAATAGGAGAGAGAAACAACATAATATGATTACCACTTAAAGAGAGAGACACAAACACATCATATGGACCAACATTAGGGTTAGGGTTGCATGCATAGCCGATTAGGGTTTTATAGCTTTATTCAATCACCAAACCCTAGGTACACCATCTCCCACTTTCTTGGAGAATATTAGGGTTAATTAAACAATCATTTAAACATCATTATACATGGATCATTACTCGCTCTCTCATACATGTATGGATTATATGATCAAGTATGTGTCTCAACCACCATGGATGATCCATGGTATAAGGCTGAGAAAAGAGAAGGAGATGGGGTAGAATATTTAAGGAAAATGTCACCAAAGAAAGGCATACACTTACCAAGGTTGAAGATGACCAAGAATCACCACAAGCAAGGGATCCGACCACCAAAGCTCCAAGGATGAGATCTCCTTGCTCCACCAAGCTCCAAGGATCTGAAAAAGAGAAGGAGGAAAAGGAAGCTGAAAGGTTCACTTGCCTAAAGATAAACGGGGTTATATAGAAAAGGAGGAGGGAGGTAGGGTGAGGGGTGATGTATCAACACCTTAAAGCACCAAAGGGACACTGGTCCACCCAATAAACACACATGCAACCACTTAAACCTTGCATTCATGAGATGGTGATACAAGGTATGCTAGGTCTTGACCACTTAGGTCCCTAACACATGGTTTTGGTCAAGACACTCAAAGGAGGTCGAAACAAAGAAACACCTAGTCGAGATAAAAGGGTCACTAGGTCACCAAGGTTAAAACACAACACAAAGAGCAACCCTCTCGACCCAAACCACCCCAAAACCATCATGGTCGAGACAAAATAATCCCAAGGAAGGTGTATCAATTGAGACATCCATAAGGGTCCCCCCTCAAGGTTGAGACAAAGGTCAAGGCACTCAACAAGGCACACATAGTCGAGACACTCAAAACCCTAGAAACCCTAATCACCTCTAAGGGTGTTACCACTCATACAAGGCCAAACAAAAGTGCCCCAATGCATAAAATTCTCTCTCATGAAGACAAGAGATAGAAAGTACACACTATATGTGGAAAATTGCAAGATAACCCTCTCAAATGGGTAAATTTCAATTTGACCCAAAACAAGCACATATGGCACAATCATTATCCAAACAAGCTCAAACTGGAGACTTAAGCTCTCCACAAGCTCTAAGAACATATAAAAGGATAAGAGAAAGGTTTTAAGAACTTAATCAAGCCAAATAAAATATGGTTAGTCCAAAACACATGTCAGGGGTCTTACAACTACTATCTTGCTTATACATGATATTGCTTAAAATTGAAGTTCTATGCATAAAGAAGCTATCTTTGCCTAGGGTTAAAGCTTAACTTTTGTTCCTTGAGAAGTTTATAACCATGGATGAACCTGAAATCTATTGCACAACCTTCATAAGGTAGAGAAATCCTTAGAATTTGCTTCCATATGCACACACGATAGTTTTTCTTTAAAAATGATGGTAAAAATTAGGGTTTGTGAGCTATTTACATCCCTTTCTTTGCAATAGGATGGTTTGGTTCCTTTGCTATTTTTCTTGGATTTGATGTACCAACCAATGGTAGATACCTTGGTGCTATTTGAGCCTTATTTTGGTTCCTAAAACCTATGACTATGTTTCCCCTAAGCGGATGGCTTTAATTCTCTCATCAAGTGGTTCTAAATGATGGGTTTTACTTATGGTATTGAGGCTACCTTCCTTCTTGTTTTATCAACCGATGGTGTGTTATCCTGCTAGAATTGATGGCTTGTTCTTGGTGGGTTTTGGATGCCATACCTATGCCAAATTATGGTCATGTCTTAAGTCTATTTTGACTCTCTTGGTGCTCAAGGATGGATGGTCTTTGTACCGAGTGATGGCCACATTTGATGGTTACTACCTTCACTAAATGATGGTACCTCTTGAGTCGACAATTGATGGTACCCTTGATTCAACAGCTGATGGTATCCATTAAGTCAACAACATATGGTTCTCTTTGTGTAATCAAGCAATTGTTTATCTAGGATTGGATGGTGACCCTTACAAGGTCACAAATGGATGGTCATTTAGGTGGTTTGTTTAAGGTATTTTCTTATTTTATAACTGATGGTTTTACCCTTTTACATCCAATGGTTGAGATAATGCTCATGGCATGATGTTTTGGTTTTAATGATGTATAACCAATGGTGGTTACTGTAATCCATTAGTATTCCCTTTGCCCTCATATGAAGGAAATGGATAGTCACTATAATAAACAGATGTCTATACTTAAGGTAGCATATCTTTTTACACCTAACCTTAATGCAAAAAATGATGGTGAGGCCTTGTGTTTGCACGGGTCCATACTTGAGGATAGTGTAAGACTTGATGGGGATGCTTTACCTTATGCATCCATGATCTGATAGGGATGCTATGTGTTAGCGTTTGTGTATGAGTGTTGATTATAGCCTCAATGTAACTTATCTTGTCGAACCTAACTCTAAAACAAATAGATGTTGATGGTTAATCATGCTTATATTCCTTGTATGAATAGTATGATGATGGAATATTCTCCCTAATGTTGTTGTAACCCTAATGTGTTAACCATTGGTTATCATAGCCTCATGGTTGATGATTTCTAATGCTAAACATGTGCACTATAAGTATGATGATGGTTAATCATATCTAGCCTTCTTGTATATTGGTATAATAAAGGAATGTTCTTAATGCAAGGATAACCTTTCTATGTTATTCTATAAACACCTTTTATATTTTTAATGCAAATATCATGTTGAGCCTTTATATCACATGAATGGTGATGGTTCATTGAGAATTTTTGTAAGGCATGGATAGATAATGATTCTCTTGCATGGAATAATGTGATGGTATCAATAACATTTGGGCATGGTTGATCCCTAAATAAGGTGTAACCTTCATGATGTGACGAGGTTTAGAATCTTGGAACAATGTGATAAGAAATTGTGTATTGTGGTGAGACGATGACAAGTATGGTCTCATGTATGGCATTGAATAGTACCATGTGGTGTTTGTGATTAATAATTATACCTCATACATTTTAAATATTCTAAAGTTGTTATACTTTGTTTGATACAACCTTAATTCACCATTTGGTAGTAACTAATTAAGAAAAACCCTAATCATGTAGTTCCCTGTACCATGAACCATCTTCAGTATCAGAACATGATGGATTGTGAAACGAGTATAACTCGAAGCACATACTGATGAGTATGTGGATTTCTTGTCACCCTGACCCCAAGTGTTAGGGAGGATGACTGTGGTCATACCTATCCCTCTTTTTTAGAATGGTTGTGGTCGTGTCTTGGTGATTATAATGTGATGTGATTGGAGGAAAATTGTGGTTGTTACTCAGTGATGGGGTTTTGCCTTGCATATCCTGGTGGCTAGTGTCATGAACTTTACCAAAGGTAGAATAGGTGTTTCGACTTGACTATATATCATTGTTGGCAGTTTGAATGATATGTCACTACTTTGTAGATTCATAATGATGAGTGTGGAGAAGATCTTAGAGTCTGACTCTTCCTAGATCTTATATGGAACTGATTGTGAACAAGTCGTGGTTAGTTGGATTTTGAGAGGTATGACTCAAACTCACCATCGATTAATAAAAGATGTAATATAGCCATATAGCATATCTATTTAGGGTTATACACAACACTTCACATTGGATGAAAACCCTTGTTTGCTCTCTTTTCACATATAGATGATGTATAGTGAAATAAGGGAAGTAGCCATGCTTATGTTGATAGATATACTGCCACTGCTATTTATGCTTATGATGATAGTTATCACATGTTGTTTTCTCTACTTATGATGTATATCTACTCAACCTATTAGACATGCTAACACTATTATCTATGATTATGTTTCTAGACTTATTCATAATGATAGAGATGGTTATGCTTCTACACTACTTATACAGTTAACAAGGCATATGATGATAGTTAGGTTAATGCTTATCCACTCCTTTATGTATCTTGTTAATCATATCCTTTTTATTGATATATATTTAACATGCTTAATCTTATTAGACTATTTAGTTACTTAACTTGTTGTAGTCAATAAGCGGTGTTGAGAGTTATATCTCTCGATGGGACATGGGTCTCACCTCGTGGATCACCACATATTTTTAGGTGATCGGTAGAAGCGACAGTAGAACCATGGAAGTGAGGAGAAGTTGTGGTGATGCACCTTAGATATGGTTGTTTAGTTGTCTAGTTTTTCCTAGAGTCATCCCTGTACTCTCAAGTCTTGGTAGGAAACTTTGTGTGTGGTGTTTTCAATCGAATTGAGCTTTTGTTAGTATTCTGATGCTTGTACATGTGGTATATGTGGATGATGATATCTTTTGTATATGTTGTGTCTGAGGCCATGGAGTAGTTATAAAAGATACTTGACATGTTATATGAAATAAAGCAAGATGTTGGCTCTTATGTAAATGTTTCTGAGCATGTTGGTGGCATTGAAATTGATTTTAATTTACCCTCTTTTTTGGGTATGTGATTAATTAGTGATTGAACATGTTTTATGTTTAGAGTAATCTCATTTAGTTTGATGGGTCCTCTCAGCACCACAAAAGAACATTTTAATATGAATGGACGAAATTCTTCATAAATAAATTTTAAGGAAGTTTTGGTATCTTCAGAATGTGTATAGGAACATATAACTTGCATATAGGAGCACAACATTTTCATATTTCCAAGGAGTCACTAATTTCAACAAGAAATATAGTATTTTTAGAAATTCAATTACCATTGACTAAGGCTTAACATGTGCATATATCTAGAGAGGGGCGAGCCAACCCCTTGAGAAAATAAACCAAACATCCAAAAAAATCCACTCTTTTATATAGTATACATCCAACTAGGCTAACGAAGGGAAAATGAAAGATTTTGAGAAGAAACAACATATGTTCCTCCTTAGATAGATAATAATTTTGATTATGCAAGGATGAAAAAAATTAACCCAACCTAAGCTTACGCAACCCCATCCAACCCAACACGACCCAATAAAATTGTAGGTTTCCATGTGTCTATTTGGGTTTTGGGTTAGGTTCTTTCAAATTTAGTTTGTTTAGGGTCGGTTTGATTTAGATCGGATTGGGTTTTAGGTTTTGTTAGTTTTTTATATTTTGTTTTTTTCCAATATCTATAATAAAGTGGTTTGAGTTGGGTCTATGATGATTTGGCGCCAAGTTGGGTTTCGAGTTGGGTCTATGACAATTTGGGTCCATTCGGGTTAGAATTTTTTACATGTTTCATCTATAGGATGAAACAAGTTTAGGTTGAAAATGTTTGGTTTGGTTCAGACTTAGCATAACCCAAACAAAAGGGAGCCACTTATTAGTTAGCATGGTTAAGGGGATTACTATAGAGATGAAGTTCTTGATGAACCTTTCACAGTAACCAACTAAACCAAGAAAAATCCTCACTTCAATTAGTGGATTTGACTCTTACCACTACAACAAAAACTTTATATTCTAGAGATCTAAACAAATCCCCTTTTTAAATATGACATGACCAAGTAATGATATTTTCATCAGCCAAAACTCACAGTAACAAAACTTACAACAAAACCATTGTTACATATCATTGCAACATAAAGGGAAGATGCCTCTCATGATGGACACAATCCACAGATTATGTCAAGATATTATCCATAAAAAGAGTTGATCTAGACACTGTTTTAACACTCTTGTCATCATCTCCATGAACATGTAGGTGTATTTCTTAGCCCAAATAGCAGTAGCACAAACTCGTAATGTCCATACCTCATCCTGAAGGCAGTCTTCAGTATGTCGTGTGCCTTTATACTCAGTTTATGACAACAAAACTTATATCTTTATTATAAGACACAATACATCCCTTCAATTAATTAATAATATCATTTATACTCATCAAAAGTTACTCAATATAAACTTGAACTATGTTAAACTTCATATAATTTATGCAGAGACTCGTAGATTTTTCAATCTAGACAAATAGAGTAGGATCACCCCATGGTAATTTACTCATCTATCTAAAAACTTTGCCCAACATGTCCCAAATCTAAGTATTCAATTCCCTCAAGTCATTGGATCCATCCTATAGGGTGACTGAACTATGGGTTGAGTACCTAACACTAGATTAATCCCAAAAATCAATCTCTCTAGGTAGTGGAATCTTAGAAACTCCTTGATAAACACATCTTGAAACTCTCATACCACACAAACATCATATGTCTTAAGTAACCATGCATTAGTATCCACATCACAAGTAGATTCGATGTACATACCCACATCAACATCTCTTTGACATTACAGTAGATATCAAACAAGTTGGAAGGATGCTCTTATCCCCTTACGAAGACCAAATAGTATGACCATATTGGATCTTTGATACCTTGGACCTACATTACAAAATAAGCTTATATTCTTCAATCTATATTTTCCTATAAACATGTTAAATCCATAAATCACAAGTGTTAGTAGATCCACTTGAATACTATGCCTTGAGAAATCTAACAAAAATATGGACACAACTCTAATAAAATAGTTGGACCCGCCAATAATCCTCCAGAGAAAGCTTGAAAGATATACTCTTAACATGAAAACTATATTGAGATGTTACCTTCCAATTAATAAGGAATTGTGTCACTCTCAACCAACTAAAAATGATACAAAAGACGAAGTAGTTAATACAGAATGAACAATTCTATCTGACTTGCTATGACCCTTGGGGAAACGTCTCCTTCTGGATAAGTCATAGTTTAGACTTGACCAGTTGCTTTTAGGTGCTCTCTTCCCTTACTATGATTGACTTATCCACATGAACCAATAGTATATGTCTAACATTTCCCTTTTCAAGATTAAGATTATTGTTGGAACTACAAACACTATGTTACAACCCCAATTTTTCGATTCTTTTGGTGAGAAATGTAATTTCTCATATTAAAGATATTTGAACAAATAATGATATAATTTGTTTTGAATAAAAAGGATTTCGTTTACAATAGCCTTGTTGGTTGTTTTGTGGGCTTTATTGGCTATTGGGCCCAGTAACAAGGAAAAGACAAAGGAAACTCCATTATTAAATGAGTAAATAAGAAATGGAGAAAAGAAAGATGTAGAAACCTCTAGAAGGCAAGGGAATATTATCCAAAGGAGGATTTCGTGCCTCTTGGGTTCCTTGGGTCCCAAGGAGTCCAAAGTTGCAAAGATAATGCAACAAGAAAAGAAAAGATCAATTAAATATTTCTTTATTAAGAAAGAAATTGGAGACAATGATGAAATATGGCAAATAAGTGGAAAGAGGTATGATTGAGTCATCTTTAGTGAATTTTCGTATCCATAAGGTTTCTAATGTTATAAGGAATTCCAGTAAGGAAAATAAAAAGAGAAATCCTCGAAAAGAGATATTTTAATATATAAGATAATGAGAAATAATGGATATAGATGCATCCAGAAGGATAACGAGTATCCACTAAAAAGGATTTTGAAATATTAGAGTTTCTTGGGGTCCAAGGACCCCCAATAGAGAAAAAGAAAGAGAAAATACAAATAATACAAAATAAGAGGATAATGTGATACATAGTTAATGAATTTTGTGGTATTGTTAAAAAGATGTATTTTCTACTATAAGAAAGTATAATTTTGTGCCAATGGATTAAAGTCAAGCATAAATAGAATAAGAGAGAGGATTTTTGAATTCCTAAATATCCAGAAAATATGTTTTTTTAAGATGATTAAGAGAGAGAAGTTTTCTTCCTAATGAAGGAACTTGGGCTCCTATTGGAAGAGGGACTTGTTAACTCATGGATAGTCATCCTAGGGCTCCGTTACCCTCCCCTATATAAGGGTAGAGCCCATGGCTGAGCCCAAATAGATCCCACACATCTCTTTCTCTTCTCCTTCTTCTTCTTCATTCAAACCCTAACCAAGAGAAGTAAAGTTATCCCTGGAGCAATGGGAGCAGTGGAGTCATCATGATGGAGGCCCGATGTTCCCTCGATGACCTGGGGATGAACGACAATCATCCTCGTACCTCTCATCCTTGTGCAGTAGTCGCAGCTTGGCTGCAAGGGTCGGCCGCATGAGCAGGATGGCGAGATCGACTCCGGCTGCCCCAGATGCAACTGGGGGCCTTCACAGGTGTGGCGGAGGGTGGCAGAGGCAATGGGGCCTTCGTGGGTGCTTGAGGATCTAAGGATGGAGGGAGGAGACTCTCCCCCGAGCCACTATAGTCGGAAGCACCAGGGTTGCGCGAGGAGGAAGAAGGTGGGGTGGCATTGGATGAAATTGCCCTTCCAGGGTATGAAGAACCAACCACTTACGCGAGGGTATAAATGTAATTGCATTATGTTTTCTAAAATGGGCTACGTTGCATGGAAGAGATGATGTGGTGCTGGATGATTGGTCCAAGTAAGTGTAATTTTGAGAAATTCATATCTTTTTATTGGTAGATCAGATTGATACATGTAAAATATCAATTTTGCTTAGAAAAATGCGAGGAATCCATTAAAAATATATTTAGAAGCTAATTCCTCTTGCAATTAGAAAAATAGTGGAAGTTATCAACTTTAATGCATTAATGATTAAGAAACCCTAATTTGAGATGATTAATGTATTGAGAAGGGTTATATGGATGACTAAAGTTGATAATAACTTGTTTATTATAAAAAGACACATGAAGATACAAAAGGATGAACTTTACACGTAATTGGATTAATTTAGGGTTCCATGTGCATAAATGAGATTTAATGGGACTTGAAACCCTAATGTTAGCAATTGTGACTCTTAATGGCTTTAATTGTTCAAATTCATGAATAAAGCTGAGATATGATGATTCTAGCTATTTTGAGTATAAAAGTTCCTAATGGTGGATAAATACCCTTAATATGGGAATTAGGATTTTCTAGTGGATAAATGTGGAATTAGTGATAAATAGAGTTCATGAAAGATAAGTTGCTAATTTGAAAGGAACCAAAGATGATAATTGGGCCTAATGATCGTGTCATGATCGTAAAGGATAAAAATGGTAGTTTTAATGTAAAAGAGGCATAATAGACTTATTTGACATTTAATTACGCCTATGATGTTGAAATTAGGGTTTGTGGACTAAAGAGAATTAGAAGTAATAAATATGGAGGCTAAAACCCTAATTGGAATAGAAACCCTAAAAGTGGACTAGAAACCCTAGGAAGCGAGCTAGGTTTAATAGACCTTGATGGCCTGATCAACGATAGGAAAATTGGATGTATATTTCAGGATCATCTTGTGTGCTTGCTTGTTTACTGGATTTCTTGCTTAGTTGGATTATTTCTACACTCAAGTCAGCCTGATAGGTATGTGGTTAATTATGGTTAATCGCATTAGTTTCCTAAAGGTTTTCTGTATGATTCATCGCATGGAAGGCAACCTATCAGTTTGGATGTCCATACTTGCAAATAATAAAGTCACTATGATTATCACAATAATAATATAAGTGTGTATTCTCACACCTAAATGTCACCCTGATGGATGATGCCAAAAGGTCAATCCCAGGAGGGAAGACCCATGGGCACCATGAGTAATGACCCCAAACACCAAGCTCAAGATTGAGAAGGTGGTCTTTATTGCATGATTAATGGGCACCATGAGATGTGACCCCAGGCACCAAGCTCGGGATTGAGAAGGTGGCCTTAAGTCATTGGAAAAAGAGAAACCCTAATGTGGGTATGCCAGGGTTAGGGGAAAAGTGGTGGAGAATGTCACATTGAAAGCGTAAATTGTCTTATTAATTAACTTGATTTTGATATTTAGATTGTTAGCCATATGTGTAAAATTTTGGTTGTCCCCACATACCAACATATTCATTTATGTTGACCGACGTTTCATTTGTCGGCATTTTAGGTAAAAATTGAAAAAGACAAACAGTAAAGTGGCATATTGTGAAATTAAGAAATAAAGTACAAGGAGGATTAGTTAGAATAGAGTTTATATGTGGATAGAAGTTATACATCTAAGTTTTTGAAAGATGTATGCAAAGTCTGATTTTTTTTCTCTAGCTTTCAGTATAGTTTGGTAGAATTTAATAATTATTACTGATTATTTGTTGAACCTTTGATCCTGTTAATTGGGATAACGGCTCTGACCTTCGAGTCTCCCTTAGTGGGGGGATTACTGGGAGGTTTGATCATTACACACTACTTTTCCATCACTTCATAAACATATTCCATTCTGGAAGAAAGGTGCCCACATCCTAAACTTCTGACAAATTAAAATGTTTTGGACACAAACTAACATGGTTCAAGGTGTTGGATGGTATATACTCATCTCTTCATACCAAATTGAATTATAGATGACCCTATCATTGATATAAAACCAAATATCATCACCCTAGAAGATGGAGAGCCTATTCCTTTTCTTATTATATACTATGATTGACCAATTATTATTGATATATCCTGATCAGAATGAGATTATTGTTGAGTATGTTGATGTTTCACTTAAAAAAAAATTCCATTTGAAGATTCATACTACTTGATAGAGGTAGGACAATCTCTTCCTTGACTCAAGATCATGTTTCACTATTGATCAATCACATAGACTCCTAGTTAACTTACCTTTGCTATCTATCGTGGAGGTCAAATTCCATGAAACCCCATGTTAAACTCTGCCTCAAACGCCATATTCCTCTTGTTATCTATTGAAGACAAGTATTGGAAAATTCATAGAAGTTTCATTAGTCACACTTTATCTTGATCACATACATCATTATTGATGTAATTTTTCAAACTATCACATCTTGTCTATGTGCAATTGAGGAAAGTACCTATGCTCAAACTCCTTCTTGAAGTAAATCTTACAAATCCACTCTCCCAACCTCTTCTCATCTTCCATGGATCACCAATGTCCAACATTCGACTTTAGAATATATATTGCATGATTGATCTTATCCTCCTTAGTATATCTAAGATATAGAAAGCCTTTTCCAACTCTATCAACTAATGATTCTCAACTACCAGATCTACAATACATATGCCATCTATTACACCCACTCTTTTCAACCCTCATAGTGTCCTTCCTACATAATTTGAGGAGTCTACTTGTGGTGAAAATACCTATAATTAAGGGATAGAAATTGATTTTGTTAGATGCACGAATGTGGACATTAGTGTCTTGAAAATTTATTGTATTTCTGAGTCAACTTGACATACTACACTCAGGGGAGGTACTGGAGGATTAAGGAACATGACATTCAAAACCCTTGATTCTTCATCCGTTTTTGTTGTTTATATAATGCCCTTCTTTTGTAGGTGAAAAAATATACTCTCCTCCTACTCTTCTTGATGAATTTCCATATCTACATCATCATAAACATGAAAATATGCAGAATTAGTACGATCATTCACAAAGTCCTCTATCCTTGCATCTCTAACCAAATTTAGGCTTTTATACCACCAAAAGCTGAAACACTTACCTAGGGATCAACACATAAGGACACTTTCATGCTAAGCTAGAACACTAAGAAAATAAAACCTAAACTATACTAAAAAGCATAAAAAAAGCATATTCAGATTGTAGTGAAATGTAAAATTTCAACAACGTATAGACAATAAAACATATCAAGGATTATCATTTTATTGATAATCATGAAACTGTACATTTTTTAAAAAGTGGAACATGCCATAACGTGTATGATACCAAATCTATTCATGATACTTTTAAAAATAGATGCATATATATGTAAAATAACTTGTTATAAAAATTTAATGTGAATAAACAAATATACAAAACATGCTCCTTAGGGTTTGATTATACATGGAAAATTGTAGGATATCACGAGACTGAAATATATCCATTCCACCAAGTAGTGCTACCTCAAACAAGGACACTATATAGTAAAGGTGTTAGTGTCATAAAAAGGTGATAAATTGTGAGATTGAGACTAAATTATGAGAGATGGAAATTCTATAAAATATATAAGTACATAAGATCTACTATATTCCTTACCTTATGTAAGCCTAAATAAGGACTAAATATATACTAGCCAAGTTAAAGTAATGATGATAATTTATGAAGCATTAGGTAAGCAAATTATGTGCAAGAAAAGCCACTTATTTGGCTAATACTTTTATTACAAAGACCACAATAATTAGGAATGTTTTGTACAAATCACTAACTAATAACTATGGATTCCCTTCGTGCATCAATATTAGGACTATCTAGTCTCATAAGATCCCTACACTCCTCCTTTTATTTTGAATTAAAAAGTATGGTCTCATTTTTCTACAACCTATATAAATGTTTGGTATGTTTGAGGTACTATGGATATAGAACCTCAATGTTTCACATGTTAAACATCACAAGCATATCCTTTCAAATACATTATCAAAACTACAACTTGACAATATGGGCTCCATCCTCGACCAAAATCATATATAATGGTGTGAACTCAGGGAAACGAGGGGACCATACCTCATGGATTCTTGATAATGTATATATACTCTACTATATTCGACACTGAGTATCTTCTTATGATCTAGTTCTCTACAAGAATACTCATTTCACTTCCCCAACTTTTTATTTAATCAAATAGGGACCTCATAAAAATGGGGTATAATGTACAAATTGTCCTTATCTCATCATATCAAGATCATAATCATTCTACCTCAAACATAGAAAGCATGTTGTCTAGATTTCATAAGGTTGAGTTAGTATGATTTGAGAGGTCAGACATGAGTACTTAACTACAAGAGTATTTCCATTAGTCTTAATCAAGTTTTTAGTTTAAGCTCAAATCAAGGCATCATCATTATGTTACTCAAATTTTACCATTTCATTGAAATTTTAATCATTACCCTTACATAAGCTACCCAAAATCCACATATCATGTGATTGATGGTAGTAGGTAGGAGAATCACATGAGGAGATGATAATCTAACTAATAATCTAATTGGTGGATTAGGGTTGTCCTTAAAGAAGAGATGAGATTCTAGAAGACTCTTTAAGGTATGAGGAATTGGGTTGTCAAACATGCATAGAGGATATGTGATTGGTTTGACACCATTTGTCACAAAACCATTTGTTACCCTAAGTCCACACTCCTAATGGATACAATGACAAAGGCGAGTGGTCATGGGTGTCCATCCCTGGAATGGATCACATAACATATGCATGAATAAAACCACAAACAATAAAAATATGAGAGATAATAAGATATTAAAAAAAAGGAGAAAAGAGACATGTACCCCTTTCTAGATTTAACTATACCCATTGGTGTTTCATTTGAGATCTTAGAGTCCTGAGCACAATGGATCTTCATTTGAGAACTACAAATGATAAACAAAACATATTAATTCTAAAGTATTAAGTACGCTATGAAAAGGCATTCAAACAGTTTAAGAGTATAAGAAAAGTTGATTGGATAGAAAAACCATACAAGGAAGAAGTAGAACAAGGCATGAACATTTAACAACAATCTTTTATAAAAAGCATGTTTTAAGTGTATTTTCCATTATACACAACAACATATTATGGCCATTGACCAACTTCCCATTGGAAGGGTCCGTAAGGGTGCTCAACATTAGCCAACCCTTTTATCGACGTGGTCCTCCTTATCTTGACATCTTAAGTAAGGCACCCAACCTTGTGGTGCCCTTTCCCTAAAAATACAGGTAGGTACACGAGGTTTGTATAATGGACAAGTTCAATTATGTTCTAGGTTTGTTCAACATTTTTTGAGCGAAATGAACGTCCTAATCATAGGAAACAAGTAGCTCAAACAAGTAACTAACTAGCCAAGAATTCATATGAGCATACATACAGAAAAGCCAATACCAAAGTAGGGTCAAGAGAGTAAGCATACCTTTATAGGAGCACAAGATTAACCATTTGATTAAGAAAACCATAAGTAGTAACTTGACTAGATCTTGACAATTGAATCATCACAGAGATCTTGACATTACAAATGATTATATTTGGATTAATATCATCATGATTAGGTATCATTTAACCATAATCATGGTGGTTGGATGTGTCACCTAGACCTAGGAATCAAAACCTTCATTATTGATTTTAACATCTCAACTACGTCATGCATAGGCATTATCAAGCATCATAGTACGTCATGAGTTCATATAGAGCCTAGGTGACACATCACAACTAAAATATGGATCATAATATTAGGGTTTCATGATCTTATATGGAGTGATCATATGATTTAAACAACATAAGTGATTACATAGTCAAACTAGACATCTTGGGTCATAATCATTCAAATTGTCACTCCTAGAGCATAGATGGGGTATATATGAGTTAGGTGTTGCAAACATATCAAACTACTGATTTGATACCATTAAATAATATGGATAATCATTAGGGCAAGATTTGCATAAGATTAGAGACTAGTTATCGATGTGCATGCTAGGTTACATTTCAAGTCAAGATTAGGGAAATTGATCACATAAGTTCACTAGAATGTTCCATAAATCCTACAGGGACACAAGGCATGCAGTATTGCTAATTCATAGGGCCATATAAACATCTTGGTCATCAAAGACCCACATAGGGGCAAGGGTTAAGATTCAACATCAAAGTATCCACATAAGGCAAGTTTCAAGGTTCAAGGCACATAATTAAATAACAAAAAAAAAGGATGCTAGCATGAACAAGTTTGAACCCAGTCTAACATACATCAAAAATCACTACTTTAGGTCAAGCATGAGGATTTGAGGAACATTCAAAGAAAGTTAAGCATCTAAGTGATCATATTTAACTTAGAAGTCCATGTTAAGTCATTTAAGCAAGATTAGATCACTTTAGGTTTCATAAGTAGACAACATTTCAAACTTGGTGAATCAAGATGATAAAGACACTGAGATTAAGCTAACATAAAGATTTGGGGCATAAAGGAGTAAGTGTGTGCACCAATTAGTATATAACACTTCAAAAAGACATAGAAAGAAATTATTTTAGAATATCAGTAGAGGAACAAGCAAATATAGTGTCTGAAATTATTTTCATTATGAATGTATTGTTTTTATGATCAAAATGGTATATAGGAAGTCCATATTTCGAGCTAGCATTGGAGAGATATGATTTTCCAAAATTGTACCTTTTGTCAGAATATCAAGACCCTTGATCTTTAATCTTGGGGCCGAGGGTGACTCCTGGGAGGTGCTCCTTCATTCTTGGGCTTTGTGGGCCTCACCCCTAGCTCCACCATTCCACTACCACCTCGAGCCTTAGCTCCATCTCACTGTGGCTAGCCACCACTGCCTATTACCCATGCACGATCGGTAGGGTTTCCCAGCCAACTAGCAGTGCAGCTCACCGTTGCTTCTTGTTGCCAGCCTACTCATGCGAGGTGATTTCCTCTACGGCGGCACCGCAGAAATGCACCCCATAGCTGCTACTGTATGAGGGGAAGGGGGGCATGATAGGGCTGATGAAGTGACTCCCAAGAGGGCACGAAGTTAGGTGACAAGATTGTGTGTGTCGGGATGGCATGGATGCAAAACATCCAAATCTGACTAGGTGGCGGCGTTGGTGTGAAGGAGGACAAAGAAGGGAGGAGAAGAGGGTTCTAGGGTTTGTGAAGAGCAGCAAAAAGAGGGGCAAACAACCCTGAATGCGGTTTTATAGGTGGGAAGGGGACCAATTGGCGCTAAAGGTGGCGGGAGATGGTGGCACCAAGATGGGGAGGGGGGGTAGGTGGTGCCAACACCATTAGCATTGGTAAGGAGGTACGGAGGTTGGGGGTGAAATCATGACCGTCTGATGGGATGCAAGATCAAACGGTCGAAAAATGTGGCCTACTAGGACACAGCTTGCCATTGGTCCAAAGAGAAGGGAGTGGATTGCTTAGTTGGTGAGAGAAAGGGGGGTACACATGGGCCACGTGCCAAGCGAATCAGGCCCAACAAGGGTTCAAATTCAAATTAAATCAGTTAAATCAAGTGGATAAGAGTCAAAATGTGAAAGACCATAACTTGGGATATGATGGTTCAATTGAGGTTGTTTTTAGACCGTTGGATTCGTAATTAGATCCTATACATCATGAAATATATTATATACCAAGGAGAGTTCATCACGTGGGTTAAATTTTGATTAAAAGTTGATTTCACATAATAGCATGACACTTAGTTCAAAACTCAAATTGAAGGCATATATAAGTACAAAGTGATATTTAAATAAAATACAACTCATCAATTGATCATAGAGTTAGTCAAAGTCATCAAATTGAGGGCGAGGAAGATTATTGGGTTCAAAAGAGAATCTAATGATTCATGATGTATATAAATTAGATAAGAGGAAAATGCAAGTTATCATAGCTCCAAACATCCAAACTAGAATTTACTACGTCTAGATGGTCTAAAGAAGGAGAAAAATTGGAGTTTTAGGAAGAAGGTGTACTGGTACAACTACTGAACCGCCAGTTAAAATACATCTATAACTTTTATTTGTTACTGACACTTAAGTGGATAACACTATAGTTGTGGTCCTTCTATGTCGGTTTTCTAGGAATGACCAAATTGACGACATAGAGATAGTGACAGTTGCTATGAAAATAGAAGCAGACGAGAAAACTGATGACTCAGAGCATAAAGAGTCATGGAATCAATATGTGCTATCAGTTCGAACTCCATAATTGATAATTGTACTTCCTTCATAGTGTCAATTTTATAGGAAAATTGATGCTACAAGACGATTGGTAGTACAACCGTGCTTCCCAGCATGACCATTTTAGATATATTGTGTTGATTTTTTTTGGAACAATCAATGCTAAAGGCTGGCTGGTAGCACAATTGTGCTACTCAACATGAGTACTTTAGCTAATAGTACAATTTGTCTATAGCGTCGGTTTTATAAAGAAACTGGTGACAAAGACCAACAATGTAGGTTTTTTTGTAACAACTGGCACTACCATTATGCTTTTTTTGAATAGCAAGTCTGCAAACTTGTTGTCTATCTATTCAGCAAGATGTAGAACCTACAATTCATTAGAACTATAGGTTCCGTCCCATGTTCTGCTTAACAATATGCCATCACACTTGCAAAACCTACAATAACAAACACATACACATAATTCATCCTCCCACATACTTTTACATTCTTCAATTCCATTTTCTTCAACACTTAATTCCATTCACATTCACATACACAATTCATAAAACACACATACAAGATCCATTATCCAATTTCATTCTCATGACATATAAAAATGTAGTTCTCGTTGTACTCTTTCATCTTCACATTCATTCACACACATGCATATGTACACACATCATTCACATATGCACCACCAATTCACTCACATGAAATTAGAAGTTGTAGGAAGTCATAACCACCACATGTATATAGAAATAAATGACGTCAAGTTTTAGAAAAATCATGTTTTATCTCAAGCATATACAAAGTCTTCTTACTTAACATAGGAGAGTGCCCAATCTTCTCGTATCTCATCTATCCCTTCTTTTGTATAGGGATTTGTCCTATCAAACAACTAAAATGACATAATTCAAGAGTTTGATTTGATATTTTCACATATAACAAATGAGAATATATACTGAGGATGAGAAATACTATATAGATTATGTTTTGTGTACAATCCATGTCTAGTGCCGAATGTATGACAATGAGGTTCATATATCACATTACATAGTATCTGCATGCCCAACCATTGTCTTGTATTTGGCATTATAAATTTACCATTATGTGAAATGTAAATAAAAAATAGTAAGAATAGTTGGCATATATATATATATATATATATATATATATACATATATATTCATTGGAGTCAAAAAGCTACCAAAACATTCTTCCTAGTTAATCATTTCTTTTTCTTATCTACATTACCTCTGACCATTTTGAAATCTTTTATATCCCTATAAGTTAAAGTGACTCATTTAATTGGATTAGTATATAGTCATTTAATTAATGATGAAAACATTAATATATGTTGTCTGATATAATAATTTACTCACATAAAAATGTTTTTTTTGTGTTTCCCCCATTGTCTACTTCCTCATTGATGAATGTATATTCATCCCAATTTTAGTTGCATTATTAGTCTAGTTTAGCATTCAAATATCTTGATTTTCACTAGAAATAGCTTTGTTTCAATCTACTTAGGGGCTTATGCTAATTTGTAGGAATTTGATACTTTTCTTTACTCCCCTTGTAGGTTTTGAGTCTTATCACTCTACAACAAGTATGTCTAGGGGGTCCTTCTACCCTTGAGTGGGTGGATTTGAGAGGAGGATGCCTCTCACGGGGTGTGGGGCAAAACACCTAACCGAAACACATTTTAAGCACTTCTAAGAGGTAAATCGATAAAAAAATTTTGTGTTAAGGTCAAAATCAAACCATCGATTGACCTACCAATCGACCTTCAAATATCTTCAGTTATCAAGCCATCAACCTCATGTCCATCAACCTCAATTCTTTAGAGCCCCCCAACATCATTAGCCATCGATCTACAACTGACAAGACATTGATCAAAAACTCCATTGACCTTCAAGGTCGTTGACCCATCAACCTTCTAGTTTTATAGCTGCTAGGACATCCATTAATCGATGTCCATAGCTTGACATCAATGAGCATCGACCCAATTGACTATTTAACTACCCCATTGACCACCTAGATCGATGGATGGAAGTCCAAGAGTCATTATAAGTGGTTGACAACCACAACCCTATAAATAGGTCCCCAGGGCATCATTTGAAGGGATCTCAAATTTTGGAGACAAACAAGCTGAAAGGCTAACACCTCAATTAGAGCTAAATTCTAAGAGACTGTCGACCTAGCTAATTCCATCAACCTAGATTGACCATCAACCTCTAGACTTGGCTAATTCCATCGACCTTCACAAATCAACATCCATGGACCTCCTTATCCAAGGTGATCGATCTCTTCCCAGAGTCATCGTCCATCCACCTACTTCAGCTGCAAGTCAGGGTTAATACATGGAAGACAGAGAAGGAAGGAAGTCTATCGGCGCACACCACACTGAGCTACTTCAACTACCATGAGGACTATGATCATGTCCTCTTCCTCTACTAGTGATATTAGTCTCACCATGTCGTGGGGTAGCCTTTTCACTAGGGTGAGGGACTAGCCCCGATACCCATTTTTTACAATTTTATTCATATACTAATGCTGATATGAACTCATTTAATTCAGTTCTAACTAACTATTTATCACATGTCATGTGTATTGATCATCCTCTTTTCTTGATTTATTATAATCTTATGCCATAAGAACTTCAACGTATAAGGTTTGAATATCGATTAGCTTTGGTTGATGCCTTGACAAGAACTTCTGAATGGAAGTCTCCAAAGTACACTAGTATAGAAATGACATGTACCATCACTTTTGATGGTGCCGGTTACCCAAACAACACCGACTCCAAAGAAAAATTATGTCAATTAATTAAGACAACCATCACCATATGTGAAGTCCTGCCAATTTAGAAAAGACACAATACCAATTTTACTATAACGTCAATTTCTTATCATAGAAATCGACGTCTAAAATTACCCACAAAATACAAATTTTTAAGGAAAAAATTGCCTCCAAAATTTTCAGTCCAACGTCAATTTTCGTAACAACCGACGACACATTTTCATGCCATGTCTCTGTGAAAAAATGTATCCCCTCATTAGTCATCAGCTCTAACAACTAATTGACGACTAATTCCCCTTGGCGAGATATTTTTTTTTGAGGGGATGGTTCTGTAGCCTCAGTTTTGTAGAAGAAACTAACAACTAGGTGTTTACGTGCCTTTTCCCCACAATTTGGTTGATTGTCATCGGTTTAATTAGATAACCGGCGACTATGGTCCTAACATTATATGAAAACTTTTTGTTTGGATATGTATATAGACATCTATTTTTCCAGTGGTAACTGACGACTATCTTAGAACTGTATTGTCATTGTTATTTTAAACCAATGATTATGGCCCTAAAGTAGGGTCTATTTTTTGTTTGATTTACGAGTTAGTCATCAGTTCACCCTGAATAACCAATGATATAACCCTAACCCGAGGGCAGTTTTTTTTGTTTAGATTTGTACCTACTCTTCGGTTTTTGTGGAAGTAACTGAAAACTATTTCCCTTCTCTAGTGTCTATTTTTTTGGTTTAGTAGTTAGTCTTCAGTTTTTTCTAACAACCGACGATTAAAACCATAACCCTAGGGCAAATTTTTTGATTAGATTTTTACTCAGTCGTTGATTTTTGTAGAAATAATGGACGACAATTGCCCTTTTCCAGTGTCTATTTTTTTTTGTTAGGAGTTATTTATCAGTTTGGTCTCTAGCAACCGACGAATAAATCCTTAATTGTTGATTTTTTTTATAAATGACGACTATGTCCCACTTAATACCCACAAAATTTCTTCCCCTTCCTACATTCTCTATTTCATGCTTTGGCTGACCTATCTCTCTGGCGATTCTAGTTTCACCACTGCCCAATCTATCAGTCTTCTTCACTCACCACCACCACCACCACTACTGGAGTTGGCCACCGTCGACATTGCTGGAGTTGCCACCGCTGCTACTACTAGAGATGTCGGTGTTGTTGGAACTCACCACTACCGCGACCGCCGTTGTTGGAGCTTGCCACCTCCACCATCACTGGTGGAGCTGGCCACCATCGTTTCCATCACCATCATCTCTTGTTTGTTTGTTGTCACCTCTTTGGTACTGTCTAACAAGGTATGTGCCCTGCACTCCCTTCTTTGATTTATACGACATCAAAATGTATGAATATGACTTGTTTTGGATTGTAAATGACAAAAGTTTCTATATTTTTCTATCTTTTCTTCTTAATATTGCATCCATTTCTCAATTTTTCTTCTTAAAGAAATTTGTATTATCCATATTCACCACAAACCTAGATGCATAGGTATAGATATAAACCATGGGGTAGAACAATTGTTGGAATACCCTATTATAGTTCATCTAAATCATACCTTTTTTTGGGAACATAATAAAGAATGAGTTTAATTAAATGATTTTCCATAAAACCTAGGATATGAATGATGAAACTATGATCATAGGTATAGGAATGACAATATATATACATTTCTGACATTGTCCTAGAAACCCTTCTGAGGTTTACTCATTAGGAGTAAATCTTGGATAGTCCCTAGTTTGGGACTGTTCTTGAACACTTATTCTCACTTAGGATGTAAATGTATAATGTATATTTGGTTTTCAAGATGTTTCTTTAGCACTTCCCCATTCATTCTCTAAGTACATATGTCTGTACTTGGAGAACTGTGGGGAAATGTTGCTGAAATTTTCTTGAAATCTGAATACATACATTATAAACTTACTAGTGGGATTAGGTGTTCAAGAATGGGATAGATGGCACACACATTCATTATTGAACCCTAAACCCTAATCGTTTAACCCTAAACCCTAATCTTTTAACCCAAAACCCTAATCTTTAAACCTCGATCCCTAAATCTAAAATAATAAACCCTAATCTATCTGTAAATCCTTAACTTAATTTGTAAACCCTAAACCCTAAACCCTAATACTTGTTTTATCTTTGATCATAGAATTTACATATCACGGATGCCCATTATAAATCTCTACACCCCAGAGTTTATTGCTGGTCTTGATCAGTTTATAAGATTTGTAGAGGAACATAGGAAACAACCTGGAGATAGGTTATATTGTCCATGTAGGCATTACGGTAACAACTTGAAAGTCTACACTTGTGATGAAATCAAAAGTCATGTCATGTGTAATGGGATTCTACAAGGCTATATATTATGGTGTTGGCATGGAGAGTTTTCAAACTTGAGATTAGTAGATGTCGATAGAAGTACTTGTGTTGAACAAGAAATTACATCCGATGGCGTAGATGTGAACGAACCGATTTTGATAGACATCATTTATGTGATGTTGGATAGTTGTGGGGTAGAGCACACCGATCCACCTTCCTTGTTTGGGAACATTGTGCATGATGCTGGGAGACCGTTATACATAGGTTGTACTATGTTTATGAAGCTGAGTGTTGCGTTGAGATTGTATAATCTGAAGTCTAACAATAGATGGAGCGAGAAAAGCTTCACGTCATTGTTGTCTTTGTTGAAAGAAATTCTTCCTAATAGAAACAAGCTTCTAATCTCAACATACGAGTTACAAAAAATATTATGCCCAATGGGAATGAATGATAATAAGATACATGCATTCCTGAATGATTGTGTATTATTTCAAAAGGACCATGTCGATTTGAAAGATTGTCCAAAATGTGGGGCATCAAGGTATAAAATGACGACGTAGGGGAAGTCCAAAACTAGATATCCTGCCAAGGTGATGTGGTATCTACCTATAATACCACAACTTAAACTCTTGTTTTCCAATTTGATAGATGTAGAGAATTTAAGGTGACATGCAGAGGTTAAGAAAAATAATGATGGGATCCTAAGACATGCATCTGGATCTGCACAGTGGAAGAAGATTGATCTATTATACTCTAAATTTGGTGAAGAAGTCAGGAATCTAAGACTTGGGATTTGTACTGATGGGATGAATCTATACGGCACATTGAGTAGCCAACATAGCACTTGGCCTGTTATGCTTGTTATGTACACTCTTCCTCCCTGGTTTTGTATGAAAAATAAGTATGTTATGTTGTCGTTGTTGATATCGGGCCTAAACAACATGGAAGTGATACCGAAATTTATCTTGAACCTCTGATTGATGACTTAAAGAAACTCTGGGGTGAAGGTGTGATGACTCAAGGGAGGGGAAATGGGAGGGGCGGAAGGGGGAGAGGTCGTGGTGGATGGAACCCTAGAGGGAGAGGTGATTTAGGTGGAGAAGAGATGGAGACAGATATGGTATCCCCAGCTACCCCAAATGGTTCAAGCGTGACTATTGGGGCAGGGTCCTTGATCAATCCATCCTAGAATCCTTCGACCCCTATGAGTTCTATACCAAAGCCGTCTGGCTATAGTGGCGACACAACTTCTACCTCCCGTCCTTCTCAGCCTCCTCCCTCAACCCCCGAAGACCCCATTCCGCAACCAGATGTCGATTGGCTTTTAGCTAGTCATCCATGATAGGAATCGGAGAATGTGGCAGCGCTTAGCTTCATGGATCATGAAGATCACAATGGAGTCAGATGCGCTTCTATCTCAACTGAAGGGGATCCTCCGGATTGGAGCTCATCCTTGTCAATTTGGTTCACTGGTAGAAAGCCCTACCGAAGCCAACTCCAAGGTTGGGTAAGGAGGCTTGGGTGCCCCAGTGACCCTTTAAAGATAATTGTGGAGGAAAAGGATGGCTTCGTCATCTGTATGCCATCGTCCATAGAGAGGGACCGAGTGATCGATGAGGCCCCATGGTCATTGGATGGCCACCTCGTGATTGTTCAACTGTGGGAGCATGGTTCCAGGCTTGCCCCTCTCTCCTTTCGCTCTGCTCCAATCTGGCTTAGGATAGACAACCCTAGTGTGCCATGGAACCGTGACAGGTTGCAGCACATAGACAACACCATCGGGAAGCCACTCGATTACGAGGACTCGTCCCTTTCAGTTGGGTGCCAGGATGGCGCAAAGGTGTGTGTGGAAATGCCCTCGACATCCTCCTTTCCAAAGAAGATGATGGTTGAGGTCGATGGGGTGCCCAAGCTACTGAAGGTTGAGTATATTGCCATCTCGGTAGTATGCTCAGGCTATAAGTGCTTCGGACTTAGACTATGCTCTTGCCCAATGGTGATTAGTAAGGTTACTCCATTAAATGAGTTGCAGCTCAGATATGGGAAACCAACTGTTTGACGCAAGGCCAGAGAGAAGTCTGTGAAGAATGCAGAAAAGGTGATCGATAAAGCTCAAGCTTCCTCAACTACTGAAAGCACTGGAACAACATCCACTCAGCAGATGGCCAAGGGAACTGAAGCACCAAGTCGATCTCAAGGCAAGAAGGAGAGAAGTTGCCTCGAACTTCCAGAGCCTGATATGTTCTGTAGCCCTATAATTACAGATCAAGAAGGACTCAATATGGACTGGGAATTGGCCTATTCCTTCAAGCTCACCCCTAGTTGTGCTAGGCATATCCTTCAGAGCTCGGGTCTATCCCTAGATTACCAACAAAGATCTTTGCAGGGGACTAAGGATAGAGAAGAAGACCAAGAGAGTGTTAGCTCCCTGGAACTTGAACCAGACCTGATGAGAAAGTTTAAAGTCAAGGAAGGGAATAGGTAAAAGAGAAGAAAGAAGAAATACAATAAAAAGGATGAGGAGATTCCTAAATTTGATTATAACAAGTTCGTGGACTCTATATGACTCCTATTCCTTTCTCTTTCTTCTTTCTAACTTGACATATTCTACAATAGTCCATAGGAATGTATGATCCTATGTTTTTTCGTGGAGGCCTGCATTCTACCCTAACCTGGCATCCAAAGATGGAATCTTGATTGTTATGATCTGGTTTACTTTGAGGAGATGATTCTAGTTCCCCTTTTAGTTTCTATCTCTCACACATTTTAGGATTTTTAACGATAGTGGTGGGTAGGATCTGATGATGGTTCAAGGTGATTCTCCCCTGTTGTCACATCGAATTATAATATCCTTGGTTTCTCTTGTATTCTTGGTTACTGTTATTTTCTGGCCTGGTGTCTCTTGAGAAAAGTATCTCCCTGCATGGATACAAGATAGTATTTCTCTTGGTTAATTTTTTTAGTTTTAGGGGCCCATCATTTGTATGCACCCAAAGTTTTGTTTAATATAGGTGCTTGATTCACCAAAAAAAAGGTGTGATGACCATGATTCTTCACGTAGAGAGACATTTCGTTTGCATGCCATGTTGTTTTGTACTACTAATGACTTTCCAACATTTGGGAATTTGTCTAGATACAGTGTAAAAGGATCCAAAGCATGCCCTATATTTGAAGAGAACACTGATTCAATACAACTAAAACATGGCAGCAAGACTGTATATCTTGGTCATCAAAGGTTTCTTCTCAAATACCATCCTTATCGAAGTTTTCCCAAAGTGTTCAATGGATTGAATGAGGAATAGAGTGCCCCTAAACCTATACTAGGGGAGGTTGTTTATGAAAGAGTAAAAGACTTTGTCAATAAATCTGGTAAGAGATCACAATGCACCATTTCCACACAAAGTAACAAATATTTATTCAAGAAGAAGTCAATATTCTAGAATCTTCCTTATTGGATTTCTTTGGCAGTTAGGCATTGTATTGATGTCATGCATGTTGACAAAAATGTTTATGATAGCATCATTTGTTCTCTATTGATACTAAGATAGACTAAAGATGGCATCAAATTCAGAATCGACCTGCGTGAACTGGGAATAAGGAAAGAATTAATAGAAGTAGCTCGAAGTGATTGGAGAACATATTTACCTCTTGCTTCTCACACATTGTCTAGAAAGGAGAAGAAAACTTTTTGTGAGTTCTTGCTTAATGTTAAGGTACCACAGGTTACTCTTTCAATATATATAGATTGGTATCAATGAAAGATCTGAAGCTGATAGGTCTTAAATTTGATGATTATCACACTCTAATGCAACAAATATTACCTGTGGCAATTCGATGTATACTACTGAAGCATGTAATGTTTGCAATCACCAGACTTTGTTTCTTCTTCAATAGTCTATGTAGCAAATTTATTGATCCTATGAATCTTGACAAGTTGCAAAGAGAAGTGATTGTTACCCTATGTAAGCTTGAGATGTATTTTCCTCCTTCATTCTTTGATATCATGGTACATCTTGGTGTCCATTTGACTAGGAAAGTGAAAATTTTGGGACCAATTATCTTACATTGGATGTATCCTTTTGAAAGATACATGAGCATTTTTAAAGGTGATGTACAAAATTGTTAAAGGCCTAAAGGGTGTATTATTGAGGGTTATGTGCTGAGGGAGGTTATGGATTGTTTCAATAAATTTCTGAGTGGTAATGAAGCTCCAGTAAATGATAAGAATATTGAGGACTATTCTGGCAAAGGGACTTTAGGAGCATTAATGAAAGTAATCACTCGTGAGTTGTGGGAACAAGGCCACTTGTATATTTTACACAACATCGACGAAGTGAGTGTTTATATAACAAAACATACCAATATCATCAAGAAACAATATCCTAGAGAGAATTCAAGGAGGTTTGCTAGAGAGCACAACAAGACATTTATTAAATGGTTTGAAGATAAAGTCTTACATCAACTATCTCAAACACTAAATAATGTTGTTGAAAATATCAAATGCCTCACGTTTAAACCAAAAAATGAGTCTTATGTCTTATTAAGGATTTGACATGAATGGATTTTCATATTACACAAAGCGTCAAGATGATAAGAGTGTCGTCTAAAATAGTGGGGTCACCCTTCAAACGTCTTCATTATTTTCTTTAATGCGAAGGATTAGAGTCCACGTGAAGCTAAAATGTCATATTGTAGTGTTATTGAAGAAATATGGGAGTTTTACTATGTAGATTTTAGAATTCTGCTCTTTAAGTGTAATTGGGTTGATAACACCAAAGGAGTTATAGTGGATGAATTGGGTTTCACATTAGTGAATTTTAAAAAGAATGGCAAGAAGGGTGAACCATTCATATTGGCATCATAAGCAAAGCAAGTATTTTATGTCAATGGTCCTGCAAATGAAAAATGGTCGGTTGTTCTTCATGGTAAAAGACAATTCATTGAAGATCCTATAGATGAAGAAGAGTACTATGATAAGTATGATGACTCTAGTCCATTCTCAGTTGGCTTGCCAACACCAAATATTTAAGCTAACGATGACTTATATGTATGTGTAGATCACACTGAAGGAATGTTAATTGATAAATGATCTCAATATTAGAGACATATGTTGAAGTTTTTAAATGTTTTATTTTTTTGAATGTTAGATCGATGTGAACTTTACAATGTTATATTAATTTCATTAAATGTTAAATGTTTTATTGTTTTTTATATGACACTTTTTCAGATGGTTGACCATGAGTATGATGATCGTGATGATGTTCACCATAAGGGTGGGGCACCACATCACAATGAAAGTTTTACAATATATCTAAATATATGTCCATTTATAAGTTATATCTATATGTATTTTATTTTTCAATTTTTAGGTTGAGGATGTACCCCTGAAGACCTTGTGCCACTTGATGAGCAGCATAAAAAAAATTAGGGGCATCACTATGATGAACAAGTTATTAAATCATAGGGGTAATGGACCAAAATTGGTTGTGGATTTCGATCATGCAAGAAATCCAGTTGGAAAGAACCGCAACTCATTTGTTTCATATCTTGGGTTTCTTTCTCGTGGCTATTGTAGTGTAAATGTAGAATCTTGGCATGTAGTTGCTAAAAGAAAGAAAGACTTCATAAGGAAAGAACTATGTGTGATATATTAACATTAGCAATTATTTTTTAAAGCTATTTACAATTCTATTTTTTAGAACACTTAATTAAATATATGAATTTTTGCAAAGCATATTTGAAATGGATGAAAGTCTACATCATAAAAAGGTGAAGCAACACTGTGGGAGGGTCCTAAAAAACTATAGGACAACTCTCAATAAATAATATATACAAGAGGATGATAAAAGGAAGAAGTCAGCCACTAAGCAATGGAACTACCTAGACCTGAATGAGTGGGAGGTGTTTGTTGTCAATAGAAATACTCATGAATTCAAGGTATTAAGCATCACTCCCAATTTAATTAGTATACATTCTTATGAATTCATTGTTTTACGGTCGACCTTGATTGTTACTAACTAATTCAATGTGATTACTAACAAGCACTACTACAGAAATGGCTTATAAAGTCACTTTTTAAGGTGTCAGTTGTATATAAAAACCGACACCTAAACTCTACAATGTCGGTTTATAACATAAACCGACATCAATCTACGAAGGTCGACCAGACACGGGTACCACTTTTATTAAGTGTCGGTTAATTAATAAACAACCGACACCTAAACTCAACCGCCAAACCCAAAATTCCAGCGAAAAAATTGGCTTCAAAATTTTACATATGGCGTCGGTTCATAACTAAATAACCGACACTATAGGTTTAGTTGTCGGTTTTTTTAAATAACCGACACTTAGTATAGGTGTCAGTTCATAACTAAATAACCGACACTATAGGTTTAGTTGTCGGTTTTTTTAAATAACCGACACTTATTGTCAACTTAATAGCTCACCAGCCCGACCGATTCTTCCCTTTCCCTGTTTCATTCCCGATTTCCCTAACCTCCGGCGATTTCTTGCTCCCTGCCGCCACCGCCCCACCCTGTCGTTCGTGCTCCAACGTCCGTCGCCGACGCTCCTTCCTCCGTGCTCGCCCGTCGTCGCCGTCGCTGTGAGAAGCAGTCGCCGCCCGCCCGCCCGCCGGCCGCCCTCTCCGCCGTCGCCGGTAGCAGCTAGGTCTCCTAGCCTCGCCGTTGTGGGATCTGATCTCCAAAACACAAGATAAATATAGCAGAAGTGATTCGAATAACAGCGGAATACGAAATATCACAAGAAATTAAAACTTTTCGAAAATGAGATCTCAAGAACCTGAAACTCCTTTTATAAAAGCAAGATGAACTGTTTACATCTCTGATAAATCACTTCTCGAGTGATTATATACATCATGATACAAAATCTCAAGACTTCAAAATTCTCAGATCAACAAACTCCTAGGACCTGAGTGTACAGAGACGACATAAGACTATTCTATCTACAAGACTAGACAGCACAGTGTTTCCACCTGAAATCACTGCTGCTCCTGGTTTTGCTATTGCTGTTGCTACTGCTGTCCACCTGCAGATCGGTTCCTTTGACCTCGACGTCCACCTAAAGGTAGAAATCTATGGGGTGAGACAATTTTAAATAATTGTCCCAGCGAGAGTTATAACTCTCCGCTAGAAACTTTGTTAAAAGCTATCAAAGGAATATCATGAGCAGGTAACTTAGATTACTCACAGCAGGCTTGATAACAATTACTCACCTTTATTAAGGAATATGAAGAACATGTATACTAATACTTGAACAAGATATTAAATGCAAGCGATGTAATAACAATCAATGTTCTTCATAGTTCAACCTAAGTAGTTATGCTACGCGGTTGATTATGTTTTACAAACATCATTATGCCCTACGGAGATGAGGTATACCACTCATGCTCCAACCGATCACTAGTAAGTCGCATCGGTATCATACTAGGTCATCGAAAGAGCCGGATTCTCATGACCTTCAACTACCTCAGTCAGAATGAGGATAAACATGCAGGACATCTAGTGTCTCTGCTATTATAGCTCACCAGGGTATTATGGTACTTCACTATTAGAGTCACAGTGGCATTCTGCACTCTCTTCGCTATCGAAAGATTTCATGTTTATCTCTCATCGATGCGGTATAAAAGATTTCCTCAGGAGAATAGTGTTACATCACCCCGACATAAACACATAGTGATGGGTTGATGGATTAAGATATATCCACATCAACTTCTACACTAGGATGTAAGGGTATTCACATCCATATTCCCCACATACTCAAAAGTATGTGATCCAGGAGTTCCCTTAAGAAAACCTGTTTCACCATCATTTAACTCCTGACAATGATGGATCTATGATCAGGGCTCTACATGATATGATTATACTTGTTTATTAGGTACATTTCATTATTCTTTTAGCATCATACATGTTTCCAAACATTCAAGTACTAAACATGGCTATAACAGAAGAATACTAAATGTAACAGGTATTACTCATATCAGTTATCAGATGGATATCAATTCTTAATCATCTTATCACTATGATTCAAGAACATGGTTACTTACACCCTTATATCATCATAACACTTGCTATCAAGTGACATGTCAGCATCAAGTCATCTATTAGCATGACCTTGATGTCATTCATGGCCCTCAAGGCATATCAGTTTCATATGATGCCACTTGCATCTAGGCAACATAGTTATTTCGGTTCATAAGCTATTGACATACTTTCAATGGATATGATGTCATGATCCTTACCTAGATATGATTATTCTCTTATAAGAATTTGCATGATTAAATCAATTGATAATCAACAATTCATAATCAGATTAGTAGTCAATAAGACAGAATTAACCTTTCAATTCAAGGTTATACTTTTATGTCCTTACAAAGGGTAAGATTCCCTTATTTATATCATTTAGGGTTATTCAACCCTTTCATTATGATTAGGAATAATGGTTCCTCATCTCATATCTTGATCATACAATTCATGCTTAAAGGAATAACATGAGTTTAGAGTTTATTGTTCATTTCAACATATTACTATGAACTAGGGTTTACTATTCACATTACTCATGATTACCCTAGAATTAGGGTTTACTATTCACATCATAGTGAAATGAGCTCATAGTATCATCATGAATGAGAAACATCATCATTGATGCTTTAAAATTAGGTTAAGACTCATCAATTATCTTAATTAGGGTTTTTATGATCTCTCATAAGTGGATAATGCCCTAATCCTGCATATTCATATACATTGAAGGTACTTTATTTGAGTTTTAACCATAAATGGTACTTTCTCTCTCTCCTTACTAATAGATGGTGATTATATTACTCTAGATAGGGTTGGTTTAAGTCCTCGTTGATTAATATAAACCAAATCACCACTGTCATGTCATTAGAGTTTGAATAAAACAAGGTATCCTTTAATTGAACCCATTTAAGCTTTAAACGAGAGTAAACCCATTTGAGCTTAAACGAGTGTGAACCCATTTGAGCTTAAACGGGTGTGAACCCACTTGAGCTTAAACGAGTGTGAACCCACTTGAGCTCAAACAAGTGTGAACCCACTTGAGCTTAAACGAGTGTGAACCCACTTGAGCTCAAACGAGTGTGAACCCACTTGAGCTTAAACGAGTGTGAACCCACTTGAGCTCAAACGAGTGTGAACCCACTTGAGCTTAAACGAGTGTGAACCCACTTGAGCTCAAACGAGTGTGAACCCACTTGAGCTCAAACGAGTGTGAACCCACTTGAGCTTAAATGAGTGTGAACCCACTTACAAATTGAGTCAATTAGGATTAACCTTAACCAATTGGACACCAAATTGACCCTCAATTAATATCCAATTAGGGTTAAGTCTATCTCAATTAGGGTTTCAATTGGATAATCATCAATGTTCCACAATGTGAAATCAAATCAAGGTTGAACCTATCAATTGACCTCCAATTGGGCCCAAACCTGGCCCAAACGGTCTTGAGATCGTTTGGGTGACCTCCAAACGGTCTTGAGACCGTTTGCCCAAGGTTTGACCAAAAACCAAGTCAGTTGGATAAGGGTTAAACCCTAAATAGATCTAAAATCAGCATTTTTATCAATTCATCAACCTATTGAAATTGGACCCTCAAACCATTAAATTTCCTTAACCCTAGACCTCCAAACGGTCTTGGGGTGTCACTAAATGAGTGTGAGACCGTTTGGATGAACCCCCAAATGGTTTTGAACCCGTTTGGGTCCTTCAACCCAAAACTCAACAAGATCTATAATTGAAATCAGCAATTTCAACCCGATTAGGGTCAGGGTGTTGAAGTGCCTTCAACTCTCAATTGGTTAGGAATTAGATTATAATTCTTTTCAGAAATGAAACTAAATATATTATGAACAGACCCTCAAATGGTCATCCCTTGGTCAACCCTATCAAATGGTCTTGAGACCGTTTTGATCCAAACGATCTTGCAAGATCGTTTGAGATCAAACGGGTTGAAACCGTTTGACCTTAAACGGGTTGCAACCGTTTGGACCAAAAGGGTCCAAGGTCATTTGATAAAGTTACCTAGGATTCCACACCCATCATCCTCAACCTCTGTTCAGGTCAGTTACACCACCATTTTGCTTGCAAAAGTGCAAGGAAGAAGGGAGGTAGAAGAAGAACTAAGCACAAAAAGTAAGAACAAAGATATGCATAATAAAGCTAGGAGTTTAGAGTTATAAAACCCACCTCAAACGTGGTTCCTAGAGCTACAAGCTTCCAAGCTTCAAGCCTTTAATGGCGTCTTGATCTCCACAGGTCATCCAAGGTTGTTTCTTCAAGGAAAAGTAAAGAGAAGGATCGGCTAGGAAGAGAAAACTAAGTAAGATAACCATGAAACCAACCTTGTAACCTGGTTTCCTCCATGAATTCGAGCAAGATGATGATAAAAGCTTACCTAGATGAACTTGGTCATCTTCCTCTACTCCTGAGCTCTGTCCTAAGTCGGTCTAAGCAAGGGAATAAGAAGGAAAGAAAGGAAACGTTGCCTTTGGTTGCAAAGGAAAGGATCATATATACTTTGAGGTTATTTTCATCATAAGGACAACTTACTCCTCCTTTTCACAACTAGGTCCTTCCTTTCTTTTAGGCACGTCCCTCCTCTTCATATCTAAGGTAAAACTTCTTCTAAGACCAAGGACTAAAGGCAAGGAAGGTCAACTTGTCACTATGGTGCACATATACATATAAGGGTCTCCTTTACTTACAACCTTGGTGGTTTAATTACAAAGGTATTTCTTATAATATGATTATTAAAATGAAGTGCCTCCTTCATTATTATAACTTTAAATGATGTAAAAAGTCATAAAAGATTTTCTAGAAAGTGTATATCACAAGTTGCACCCCTCATTTTGGGTAAATTGCACTTTACACCAAAATTAGGGTTTTAAGCACAAGGATTGCTCCACAAGCTGCACCTTGGTGCCCAAACTTGGGAAATCCATAATACCTCATCATATTCATTCATATGATGTCTCTTCGTTAGAGGAACATCTTAACCTGTGTAATTTGCAAGTTAACCCCTCTAATTGGGTAATTTGCACATAGGTCCATGTATTACCAAACAATACTACAATCATTGTTTTAAAAAAGGTCAGAAT
The DNA here is from genome assembly GCA_963693085.1 of Alisma plantago-aquatica. Taxonomy (NCBI): domain Eukaryota; kingdom Viridiplantae; phylum Streptophyta; class Magnoliopsida; order Alismatales; family Alismataceae; genus Alisma; species Alisma plantago-aquatica. The sequence goes on from OY856415.1 coordinate 326,096,231, forward strand.
TGAAAATGTATGTTCCTTAGGAACTTAATTACATGCCAAAAGATAATCACAAGAATTTAATTACATATTTAGGCAAAACACCTAGGGTTAGTTTATAACCCAGGTCAGGGATGTTACAAATTATCCACCCCTTACAAGGATTTCGTCCTCGAAATCGATAAAACATATTAAGAGAAAAGAGCAGGGTATTTCCTTCTCATCTCTTCCTCTAGTTCCCAAGTGGCTTCTTCAACACCACGGTGGTTCCAGAGGACTTTCACAAGACTTATATCTTTCTTCTTTAGCTTTTTAATTCTGTTATCAAGGATTGACACTGGTCCTTCCTCATAAGTTATATCTTCATTCAATTCTACTTCCATAGGTTGTAGAACTGACTCAGTATCGGGATGACATTTCCTTAACATAGAAATGTGAAACACAGGGTGTAGTTTTTGTAATTCTGGTGGTAACTCTAGTCTATAGGCTACCTTTCCAACCCGTTCAATGATTGGATAAGGCCCCATAAATCTAGGATCTAACTTCCCTTTCCTTCCAAAGCGAAGGACTCCTTTCCAAGGTGAGACCTTGAGGTACACTCTGTCTCCAACCTAGAACTCTAAAGGTCTATGACGTCTGTCAGCGTAAGACTTCTGCCTATCCTGTGTAGTCTTAATCTGTTGTTGTATTACTTTAATCTTCTCTGTAGTCTGCTGCACAAGATCAGGACCTAACAACTGATGTTCACCAGTCTCATACCAGCATAAGGGTGATCTACAACGTCTGCCATACAAGGCTTCATAAGGTGCCATATCAATACTATGTTGATAGCTATTGTTATAGGAAAACTCTATCAAGCTTAGGTGCAAATCCCAACTTCCTGTGAACTGGAGAACACATGCTCTCAACAAGTCTTCCAAGGTCTGTATAGTCCTTTCCGACTGTCCATCAGTCTGTGGATGAAAGGTTGTACTAAACCTTAACTGGGTGCCTAGTGCCCTATGTAACTGTTCCCAAAAACGACTTGTGAACTGAGGACCTCTGTCAGAAACTATAGTGATAGGAACTCCGTGCAACCACACTATCTCTTGAACATACAATTGTGATAACCTCTCAACAGAATAGGTTGTTTTAACAGGTAAGAAATGCACTGTATTTGTCAACCTACCAACTATTACCCAAATGAAATCATGTCCTTTGTTTGTCCTAGGTAGGCCAACAACAAAGTCCATGGTTACATGATCCCACTTCCACTGTGGTATGGGTAAAGGTTGCATTGTTCCTGCAGGCTTCTGGTGTTTAGCCTTAACCTGCTGACACACTGGACACCTCAGAACAAATTCAGCTACATCCTTCTTCATCCCAGACCACCAATACATATCTTTCAAGTTTTGATACATCTTGGTGCTCCCTGGATGCATAGCATACATAGAAGAATGAGCTTCCTCCAGGACTAACTTCCTCAGGTTATCCATATCTGGCACTATCATTCTCCCATGATAGCATGCCACTTGATCATCTGATTCATGAAAACCTTCTCGCTTCTCATCACCATACTCAGATCTGATCTGCTGAACTGCAGCATCAACTTGTTGTGCCTCCTTAATCTGCTCTCTTAGGGTGGGTTTGATATGCATCTCAGCCAACAACCCGGCAATCCATGACATCTTCATCTGTACATTGTCTTGCCTTAAGGAGATAAGCATATCTCTCCTAGGGCATACTAAAGAGTTTAACTGTGCCCTATCAGAGGATGATGTTGCTGATTTCCTACTCAAGGCATCTTCAACTACATTGGCCTTCCCTGGATGGTAATCTATCGTACAATCATAATCCTTGATTAACTCCATCCAGCGACGTTGCCTCATGATAAGGTCATGCTGAGAGAAGATATACTTAAGACTCTTATGATCAGTGAAAACCTGGAATGTTTCTCCATATAGATAGTGTCTCCAGATTTTCAAAGCATGAACCATAGCAGCTAACTCTAAATCATGTGTCGGATAATTCTCCTCATGTTTCTTAAGTTGTCGAGAAGCAAAAGAAATCACATGCTTATCCTGCATCAGCACACATCCGAGTCCATTCTTGGAGGCATCACAGAAAACTATGTATCCTTTGCCTTGCTCAGGTACCACAAGTACATGTGCACTTGTCAACCTCTCCTTTAGTAGCTGAAAAGATTGCTGGCACTTATCACTCCAGTCAAAAGGAACTTCTTTTCGGGTTAACTTAGTCAAGGGTAGGGCTATAGAACTGAAGTTCTTAATGAACCTTTGATAATAGCCACCCAACCCTAAGAAACTACGAATCTCCGTCGGTGTCTTTGGTTGTTCCCACTGTAGAACAGATTCTACCTTTTTAGGGTCAACAGGAATTCCCGAGGCAGATACCACATGTCCAAGAAAAGATACCTCCGGCAACCAGAACTCACACTTACTAAACTTAGCGTATAACTCATGTTGTCTTAGCAAAGTTAGAGCCTGACAAGGATGTTGTTCATGTTGCTGAGCATCTCTACTATAGATCAGAATGTCATCTATAAATACAAAAACACACTGATCGAGGAAAGGTCGGAAGATTCTATTCATGAGTTCCATAAATGCAGCTGGTGCATTAGTTAGTCCAAACGACATAACTGTGAACTCATAGTGACCATACCCTGTTTAGAAAGCAGACTTGGGTATGTCACTGTCCTTAATACGAAGTTGATGATATCTAGACCTCAAATCTATCTTTGAGAAGACGGTTGCACCACACAACTGGTCAAAGAGATCATCAATCCTTGGCAAAGAGTACTTATTCTTTATTGTTACTTTATTTAATTGCATGTAATCAATGCACAACCGCATTGATCCGTCTTTCTTTTTAACGAAAAGGACCGGAGCACCCCAAGGTGAAGTGCTTGGTTGGATGAAACCCTTCTCAAGCAACTCTTGAAGCTGCTTCTTGAGTTCTACCATCTCAGCAGGCGCCATCCTATACGGTGTCTGGGCTATAGGTTGGGTATCTGGGATCAGATTGATCTCAAAATCAATTTCCCGAGGCGGTGGCATACCTGGAAGTTCTTCAGGAAATACATCTTCAAATTCCCTGACTATAGGAACTTCAGCAAGGTTAGGACTTGCCTTGGTGGTATCTATCACATGGGCCAAGAATGCATAACATCCTTGCCTCATCAGCTTATCAGCAACCATAGCAGTCACAAGACAGGTGGGTAGAATTTTTCTCTCTCCTTGAAAGATCCATGTGTTGCTCTCATCAGCAAACACATCGTGCTTGGATTCACAACCCAAGACAACTCTATACCTTTTCAAGGTATCCATCCCAAGGATTATATCAAATCCTTGCATATCAAGTGCTATAAGATCCACTTGAATGTGATGATCAGAAAAGAAGAGAATGCAGGGAGAGCATACCTCTTGCAAAATAGCAGAACCTCTCAACGGAGTCTCAAGCAACAAGCTATTTGCCCTATGACTAACTGTCATATTGCAGTTACGAATCACTCTTCGAGTGATAAAAGAGTGCGTAGCACCCGGGTCAATCAAAACAGATACAACATAGGATTTAGACATATTAGAATATAAAAGTTCCAACTGACCTGCCACAACCCGTGGATTGACCACTGCTTCTGGTGGGTTCATAGCATAGAACCTCGCTGTCGCCTGAGGTTGAGTTGGTGCTGACGATCCAGCCTGAGATGCTTGCCCACGTCCTCTAGCTGCTCCTTGAGACTGCCTTCTCTGTGATCCTTGTTGATTCTGCCTCTGAGGCTGTGTCATACTGACAGGCCTAGACCTACAGTCCTTCATCAAGTGTCCCACCTTCCCACAGTTGTAGCAGCTTCTTTCCAGTTGTTGTGGTCTGGGTGGTCCTGTCACTGACATTGATGCTGAACTGCGAGTCTCTTCTAGTGGTAGGCTTCGTCCCCTGTCTCTACTTGGGTACCACTGAGTCTGAGAACTAGATCTGGGTGGTGGAGGTGTAGGTGCAGAAAATATAGGCTTCTTAAAGTCTCTAGATAAAGAACCCTGGAACTGCGGATATCTCTTATGGGTTTGTCTCTTCTCGACTACGGATTTCTCTATCCTCCGGACTGACTCAACGAAGGTAGCAAACCTCTCTCGGTTCTCTAGGGCAGACACGGGAGTATTCAAATCAGCGTTTAAACCCTTCTCAAACCTTCTAATCCTCTCTTCTTCTGTGGCAGCCATGTGCAGACAGAATCGTAGCAACTCCATGAACTTAGCTTCGTACTCGCTAATGTTCATCATGCCTTGTCTTAATCTCTCAAACTAAGAGATCTTCTCGTCCAGGAATGTCTTTGGAAAGTATCTGTTGACAAATCCCTGACGAAAATCTTCCCACAAGACCTCCACTCCAGGCCTCTTCTGCTCTTCCATGGTCCACCAGTGACCAGCACTACCTTTGAGAAGATAGACAGCATGTCTAACCTTCTCACCTTCGGGGATGTTCAAGATTCTGAAAGCTTTCTCTAACTCGGTTAACCACAGATCGGCATCTGCAGGATCAGCTATTCCAAAGTACTCGGTTGCTCTGACACGACGAAGTCGCTCGAACGTCTTACCGATACCTTGACCCTCAGACTGGACAGGTGCCCTAGGTGTAGGCATGGGCATCCTGTTGGTGATGTGTGTCATGGCAGTCATAAAGTGCCTGAACATAGTTTGAACAGCTGGGTTTCCCATGTCAACTGGGTCAAACTGAGGTGGCTCCATAGGTGGCTCAAGTACAGGTTGCTCTATTTCTAGGTTCCTTGCACCTTCTCGAGGTGCAGCAACACTACTTTCTGCCTCGTACTCCTCCTGTGGTCCAGACATCCTTAATTATCTTCTTCTCTTGAGGAGCAGAAGACTCTATTAGATAAGAAAGAAGTACTAAGGATAGACTCGACATTCTAAGTCCTATGTCTCTGTAGACTCAGCGAACCTAGAGCTCTGATACCACTAATTGTGGGCTCTGATCTCCAAAACACAAGATAAATATAGCGGAAGTGATTCGATTAACAGTGGAATATGAAATATCACGAGAAATTAAAACTTTTCAAAAACGATATCTCAAGAACCTGAAACTCCTTTTATAAAAGTAAGATGAACTGTTTACATCTCTGATAAATCACTTCTCGAGTGATTATATACATCATGATACAAAATCTCAAGACTTCAAAATTCTCAAATCAACAAACTCCTAGGACCTGAGTGTACAGAGACGACATAAGACTATTCTATCTACAAGACTAGACAGCACAGTGTTTCCACCTGAAATCACTACTGCTCCTGGTTTTGCTGTTGCTGCTGCTGTCCACCTGCAGATCGGTTCCTTCGACCTCGACGTCCACCTAAAGGTAGAAATCTACGGGGTGAGACAATTTTAAATAATTGTCCCAGCGAGAGTTATAACTCTCCGCCAGAAACTTTGTTAAAAGCTATCAAAGGAATATCATGAGCAGGTAACTTAGATTACTCACAGCAGGCTTGATAACAATTACTCACCTTTATTAAGGAATATGAAGAACATGTATACTAATACTTGAATAGGATATTAAATGCAAGCGATGTAATAACAATCAATGTTCTTCGTAGTTCAACCTAAGCAGTTATGCTTCGCGGTTGATTATGTTTTACAAACATCATTATGCCCTGCGGAGATGAGGTATACCGCTCATGCTCCAACCGATCACTAGTAAGTCACATCGGTATCATACTAGGTCATCGAAAGAGCCGGATTCTCATGACCTTCAACTACCTCAGTCAGAATGAGGATAAACATGTAGGAAATCTAGTGTCTCTGCTATTATAGCTCACCAGGGTATTCTGGTACTTCACTATTAGAGTCACAGTGGCATTCTGCACTCTCTTCGCTATCGAAAGATTTCATGTTTATCTCTCATCGATGCGGTATAAAAGATTTCCTCGGGAGAATAATGTTACATCACCCCGACATAAACACATAGTGATGGGTTGATGGATTAAGATATATCCACATCAACTTCTACACTAGGATGTAAGGGTATTCACATCCATATTCCCCACATACTCAAAAATATGTGATCCAGGAGTTCCCTTAAGAAAACCTGTTTCACCATCATTTAACTCCTGACAATGATGGCTCTATGATCAGGGTTCTACATGATATGATTATACTTGGTTATTAGGTACATTTCATTATTCTTTTAGCATCATACATGTTTCCAAACATTCAAGTACTAAACATGGCTATAACAGAAGAATACTAAATGTAACAGGTATTACTCATATCAGTTATCAGATGGATATCAATTCTTAATCATCTTATCACTATGATTTAGGAACATGGTTACTTACACCCTTATATCATCATAACACTTGCTATCAAGTGACATGTCAGCATCAAGTCATCTATTAGCATGACCTTGATGTCATTCATGGCCCTCAAGGCATATCAGTTTCATATGATGCCACTTGCATCTAGGCAACATAGTTATTTCGGTTCATAAGCTATTGACATACTTTCAATGGATATGATATCATGATCCTTACCTGGATATGATTATTCTCTTATAAGAATCTGCATGATTAAATCAATTGATAATAATCAACAATTCATAGTCAGATTAGTAGTCAATAAGACAGAATTAACCTTTCAATTCAAGGTTATACTTTTATGTCCTTACAAAGGGTAAGATTCCCTTATTTATATCATTTAGGGTTATTCAACCCTTTCATTATGATTAGGAATAATGGTTCCTCATCTCATATCTTGATCATACAATTCATGCTTAAAGGAATAACATGAGTTTAGAGTTTATTGTTCATTTCAACATATTACTATGAACTAGGGTTTACTATTCACATTACTCATGATTACCCTAGAATTAGGGTTTACTATTCACATTACTCATGATTACCCTAGAATTAGGGTTTACTATTCACATCATAGTGAAATGAGCTCATAGTATCATCATGAATGAGAAACATCATCATTGATGCTTTCAAATTAGGTTAAGACTCATCAATTATCTTAATTAGGGTTTTCATCTCATAAGTGGATCATGCTCTAATCCTGCATATTCATATACATTGAAGGTACTTTATTTGAGTTTTAACCACAAATGGTACTTTCTCTCTCTCCTTACTAATAGATGGTGATTATATTACTCTAGATAGGGTTGGTTTAAGTCCTCATTGATTAACATAAACCAAATCACCACTGTCATGTCATTAGAGTTTGAATAAAACAAGGTATCCTTTAATTGAACCCATTTAAGCTTTAAACGAGAGTGAACCCATTTGAGCTTAAACGAGTGTGAACCCATTTGAGCTTAAACGGGTGTGAACCCACTTGAGCTTAAACGAGTGTGAACCCACTTGAGCTCAAACGAGGGTGAACCCACTTGAGCTTAAACGAGTGTGAACCCACTTGAGCTCAAATGAGTGTGAACCCACTTGAGCTTAAATGAGTGTGAACCCCCTTGAGCTCAAACGAGTGTGAACCCACTTGAGCTTAAACGAGTGTGAACCCACTTGAGCTCAAACGAGTGTGAACCCACTTGAGCTCAAACGAGTGTGAACCCACTTGAGCTTAAACGAGTGTGAACCCACTTAGAAATTGAGTCAATTAGGATTAACCTTAACCAATTGGACACCAAATTGACCCTCAATTGAAAGCCAATTAGGGTTAAGTCTATCTCAATTAGGGTTTCAATCGGATAATTATCAATGTTCCACAATGTGAAATAAAATCAAGGTTGAACCTATCAATTGACCTCCAATTGGGCCCAAACTTGGCCCAAACGGTCTTGAGATCGTTTGGGTGACCTCCAAACGGTCTTGAGACTGTTTGCCCAAGGTTTGACCAAAAACCAAGTCGGTTGGATAATGGTTAAACCCTAAATAGATCTAAAATCAGCATTTTTATCAATTCATCAACCTATTGAAATTGGACCCTCAAACCATCAAATTTCCTTAACCCTAGACCTCCAAATGGTCTTGGGGTGTCACTAAACGAGTGTCAGACTGTTTGGATGAACCCCCAAACAGTTTTGAACCCGTTTGGGTCCTTCAACCCAAAACTCAACAAGATCTATACTTGAAATCAGCAATTTCAACCCGATTAGGGTTAGGGTGTTGAAGTGCCTTCAACTCTCAATTGGTTAGGAATTAGATTATAATTCTTTGTAGAAATGAAATTCAATATATTATGAACAGAACCTCAAACGTTTGTCCCTTGGTCAACCCTATCAAACGGTCTTGAGACCATTTTGATCCAAACGATCTTGCAAGATCATTTGAGATCAAACGGGTTGACACTGTTTGACCTTAAACGGGTTGCAACCGTTTGGACCAAAAGGGTCCAAGGTCGTTTGATAAAGTTACCTAGGAATCCACGCCCATCATCCTCAACCTCTGTTCAGGTCGGTTACACCACCGTTTTGCTTGCAAAAGTGCAAGGAAGAAGGGAGGTAGAAGAAGAACTAAGCACAAAAAGTAAGAACAAAGATATGCATAATAAAGCTAGAAGTTTAGAGTTATAAAACCCGCCTCAAATCTGGTTTTTAGATCTCCAAGCTTCCAAGCTTCAATCCTTTAATGGCGTCTTGAGCTCCATAGGTCATCCAAGGATGTTTCTTCAAGGAAAAGTTGAGAAGGATCGGCTAGGAAGAGAAAACTAAGTAAGATAACCATGAAACCAACCTTGTAACCTGGTTTCCTCCATGAATTCGAGCAAGATGATGATAAAAGCTTACCTAGATGAACTTGGTCGTCTTCCTCTACTCCTGAGCTCTGTCCTAAGTCGGTCTAAGCAAGGTAATAAGAAGTAAAGAAAGAGAATGTTGCCTTTGGTTGCAAAGGAAAGGATCATATATACTTTGAGGTTATTTTCATCATAAGGACAACTTACTCCTCCTTTTCACAACTAGGTCCTTCCTTTCTTTTAGGCACGTCCCTCCTCTTCATATCTAAGGTAAAACTTCTTCTAAGACCAAGGACTAAAGGCAAGGAAGGTCAACTTGTCACTATGGTGCACATATACATATAAGGGTCTCCTTTACTTACAACCTTGGTGGTTTAATTACAAAGGTATTTCTTATAATATGATTATTAAAATGAAGTTCCTCCTTCATTATTATAACTTTAAATGATGTCAAAAGTCATAAAAGATTTTCTAGAAAGTGTATATCACAAGTTGCACCCCTCATTTTGGGTAAATTGCACTTTACACCAAAATTAGGGTTTTAAGCACAAGGATTGCTCCACAAGCTGCACCTTGGTGCCCAAACTTGGGAAATCCATCATACCTCATCATATTCATTCATATGATGTCTCTTTGTTAGAGGAACATCTTAACCTGTGTAATTTGCAAGTTAACCCCTCTAATTGGGTAATTTGCACATAGGTCCCTGTATTACAAAACAATACTACAATCATTGTTTTAAAAAAGGTCAGAATTGAAAATGTATGTTCCTTAGGAACTTAATTACATGCCAAAAGATAATCACAAGAATTTAATTACATATTTAGGCAAAACACCTAGGGTTAGTTTATAACCCAGGTCAGGGATGTTATAGCCGCCCTCTCCGCCGCTCCTCTCCTCGCCGCCGGCAGCTGCTAGGACTTGCTCCGGCCGCTGCTCCTCTTTCCTCAAGGTGCCCACCCCGCCTTCTTCTTCTTCCTCTGCTCCTCTTCTCTCAATCTGCATGCCCTGCTGCTGGGCGTTTTTTTTTAAATTTATTTACTTCTCTCAAGGTGCCTGTTTGCTCATACACATATTGATGTACATAAACCTATTAGAATAAATGCTAAAAAGGTGTGATTTTAGGGTTTAGGTACTGATTTTGTGCTTCTACTGAGCTGAATCCTCTATTGTCTATACAATACATGTTCTATGATAAGCCTTAGTTAATTTAATATGCATACTTTGTATGTAAAACATAGTAATCGGGTACTGCTGTATATCCAAGTAAATTACATGTAACTAATCATGACATAGATTTTAGAATGCATACTTTGGTTAAATGTACTGCTGTAATTTTTGATCAAGTGATGATATGTAAATGTAGCAATAAGTTAGTAAGGTATCAATGATAAGTCTGTTGTAATGTGATGCAAAATAGTTATTGTATCATGCATATATACTTAATACTTTTTTGTTTTATAGCTGTATAGGGTGTTTTATGTGTGGCAAGTCTATTGTTTAATAGTTTAGCTATAATCATTGTTTAATAGTTTAGCTATATTCTTGGTGACAATCCTAATCACCCTTCTTTTGCTTAATGATGAACTGTAATGCACACATGCTTGGAATTTAAATGATGAACTTTTCCCTAAATATATTTCCAATCATGCTTTTAAAGACATCAATAATCACCCTAACTTGAAGAACTAGGATTTTAAGTATAAGAATGACAACACATTATTTGTTGGCCTAGAAACCCATCCAAGATTTACTCATTAGGAGTAAATCTTGGATAGTCCCCGGTTTGGGACTGTTCTTGAACACCTAATCTCGCTTAGGATGTAAGTGTATATAATGTGTGTTGGGTTTTCAAGAAAATTTCCACAGTATTTCCCCGTTTGTTCTCTAAGTACATATGTACTTGGAGAACAGCGGGGAAATGCTGCCGAAATTTTCTTGAAAACACAATGCACATTATACACTTACTAGTGAGATTAGGTATTCAAGAATGGGATAGGTGGTACACATTTATTATATATAAGAATGACATCACATGTATTTGTTAACCCTAGACCCTAATCTTGTCCTAATATATACTTGTTTTCTCTTTGATCATAGAATGGATAGATCATGGATGTCCATTCGCAATCGCTGCACCCCAGAGTTTATTTCTAGTCTTGACCAGTTTATTAGATTTGCCGAGGAACATAGGAAACAACCTGGAGATAGGTTCTACTGTGAGCTTTAGAATTTGAGCTTTAGAATTTGAGTTACTTTACAAGGTGCCCGCCCTGCCTTCTTCTTCTTCCTCTGCTAGAACTTTACAATGTGAGCTTTAGAATTTGAGTTACTTTACAATGTGCCCGCCCTGCCTTCTTCTTCTTCCTCTGCTAGAACTTTACAATGTTAGCTTTAGAATTTGAATTACTTTACAATGTGAACTTTACAATTTGAATTACTTTACAATGTGAGCTTTACAATTTGAATGAGAATTTGAACTTTACAATGTGAGCTTTACAATTTGAATTACTTTACAATGTGATCTTTACAATTTGAATTACTTTACAATGTGAGCTTTACACTTTGAATTACTACTTTACAATGTGAACTTTACAATTTGAATGTGAATTTGCAGATGGCTGACCATTCTCCTGATGACCGTGCTGATGACTACCGTGAGGGTGAGGACATCAATGCGCCGCCTCACAATGTAAGTTTTAAAAATATATCATATATTTATATCTATATGTTCATTTATAGTTATATCTTGTAAATGTGAATTATTTTGTCAAATTTTAGGTTGATGATGCACAGGTACCATCTGAAGCACTTGAGGCACTTGATCAACATCACCAAAAAGTTGACAAGAGAAGGGGCATCACTATGATGAAGAAGTTAATTGCGCAAAAGGGCAATGGACCCAAACTTGTTGTGGATTTCGATAATGTAGGAAATGCATGTGGTGTGAATCACAATTCATTTATTTCATATCTTGGGTTTGTTACTCGTAGCCATTGCGGTTGTCTCTTAGATTCTTGGCATAACATTTCTAAGGAGAAGAAAGATTCAATATGGAGGTATTTATGCGTGAGTTATTATTAATTTGCAATTCTATTTTTTAGATTACTAAATTTTTGGATACTAGTTAATAGCAATTCTATTTTGCAGAGTATATTTGAATTGGATGAAAAGCTGCATCGTAAATGCGTGATGCAACACTGTGGGAGAGTCCTAAGGAACTATAGGACAAATCTCACCAGAGAATACATAAAAGAAGCCGACAAGAGGAAGAAGACAGCCACTGAACAGTGGAACTTCCTGGACAAAGAAGAATGGGACGTGTTTGTCGCTTCAAGACAAACTGATGAATTCAAGGTATTAGGCGTCAGTCTCAATCTCATTAATTAATATATGTTGTATTCACTTATTCAAGATTAACATTTAGTGTTACTAACCAAATCATTAATTTGCATACTAACTAGGCCCTCAGTGAGGCACAAAGATCAAGGCGTGCAATGAATGTGCATGACCACACAATGGGTCCAAAGGGGTATGCAGGCGTTCGTCAAAGACTACAGGCTGAGGCTACTGCTGCTCAGTCTGCTGCTACTCAGGAGTCCTCTACCATAGGTAGCACACCTCTGCCTCACCATGATGTCTGGATAGCTGGGAAGCAAAATAAGAAGGGAGAATTAACTAAGGCCGCAACTGCTGAGGCGGCTACAAAAATGGTAAAATACAACTCTTACAACAATCATTCGAATATTGATTATTTGTGTTGTTTACTTAAGTACAAATTTTTGTTTTGGCGATTAGCGGGATCTGCACGAGCTGAGGAAACAAGGAAAGTTCATCCCTGAGGGCACAAGGGATGAATTAACAGTTGCTCTGGGTAACCCAGAGCATCCTGGACGTGTTACGGCTGCAGGCGCTGGTGTGCGCATCAAAGCTTTTTTTGGGCCATCCCAGCGCAAACATGTCCCAAAAGCGGGACTTTCACAAGAAGAGGTAACATATTTTTTCCTTATAGATGTTACTGTAAAAGAGAATTCAAAAATTAGAATTTGACGTTTCTTTTATCCATGTATAGGTGGATAAGATATTTGACAGGAAACTCGAAGAAAAACTCGAAGAAGCAATGAAAAAGTGGCAGGCATCTCAGACTGCCACTTACCAGACAATACCTACTGCAGACTCTACTTCTACTCCTACTCCTACTGCAGAGGTTGGGAGTAATCCTGTAGAACCACTACCTAGCACATCCACTGTAAGTATTTTTATGACATAGTAACTAGTTTTTTAATTCAAGATGATACGTATATATGAAATTGTAGTCTTTTCAAAAAAAGATGATATGTATATATGTATATAACATTCTTTACACAAAAATTTGTAGGGGTTGAAGCCATGTCGTCTAAAAAGTAAAGAATATGTCGTGGAAGAGGCGTCGACTTACCCATCCCTACCAGGGGAAACGTGTCACGGGTCTCCAGTACCAGCTGGTTGGATTCGGGTGAGCCCGATACATATATTCCCCCAGTGGATGGATCTTCCACTCCCATATGCCCACCCAGATTGTGAAACGCTTGGTGAGGCAGTAGGCGGAGTGATATTGTGGGAAAAAGCATATGTCTTCTTTACTGAAAAGGTGTGGTAAATTTACATTACGTTCAATTATTAGTGTGTGTATATGCTGGCAGTTGATCTGAAATTATTATATATTTATATAGGTTAAAAAGAAGACACCCACAGCATCTAGGACTCCACTTCCACCTCCTGCATTACCTAGTTGGGTTCCACAGGACCTACCTGTCCCGTTAGGTCCTAACTGTAGGGGTATGGCAGTATGGTTAGGGGAACATGATATAAACTCCCCTATAACTGTTTCTTCTGATTCAGATTCTATAGGTCAGTCATACGAAACAAAACTATTTATACAAGATATTTTGGAGTTGTTTCGATATGATTGGCTAAATACATCTGTGATAGAGCTATGGATAAGGTGAGATATTCTTTATACATCCATATACCTTGTGTATGATCTAGTGATCTGGTTTCTTATTTATTAATGCATGCGTAATTAATACATATTTTGCAGCTACTTAGACAACATATGTGCAGATTTTGGATTTGAACATGTAGGGTTTTTGATTCCATCCTTGATTAGTCTAGTAGCTAAAGACCCTACATCAGTTCAACAATACTGCTGTGAGGCTTTTTCAAATTTTGCTGTAAAAAAGAAGACGGTGATAATGGCTCCATTCAATGTAGAGTAAGTTTACTTTGCTTATTATAATTTGGACTTAAGAAAATTACATTTTATTGTGGATTTTGAGTTATTATTTTTAACTTTTTTTCCTCTAGGGGTAGGCATTGGGAGTTATTGGTTATTGCCCCCGAGACGTTTACTGTGTATTATCTAGATCCTAAGGGGGGTAAATTGAATACAAGATTTGGACACATAATGAAAATGGCAATATTTCGGTGAGAAATATTTCATTTTTCATATTCGTTAACAGATGTTATTACATTACTATTTAATTGCAATGTTCTGTGTTACATTAACATGTAGGGGTTTTGAGGAGTACAAAAAGGCTGGAGGAAAGGTCCCCACGAAAAAGAACCAGCCAATAATTTGGAAGAACGTGAAAGTAAGTTCCCGACTGCAATATATGTATATATTATTTATGTGAACAATGCTTAATTAGTTGTATTTTTTAATATTTTGTATGTTTGAATTTATAGTGTGCTACACAAGACAACGGATGGGCATGTGGATACTATGTCATGCGATATATGCTCATGATTATCAAACATGTCGTACTGGATATCGAATGTATTGCTCAGGTATTATATAGTCTCATTAGATAATATGATCGAAATATATCAATCTTATTTATAGCTCATTAATTATATATATACATCATTCTCTTTACAGGTGTTTAAAGCTGACCCCATTATAGGAAAGGACTTACCAAATGTTAATGCTCCCTATACGATGGGAGAATTAAATGAAATAGTAGAAGAATGGGCAACAACCATACAATTAGTGGGGGCTTTAAAATATAATTGGGATCCTGATAGCGAATAATGACTAAACAATGATACTTTGTAAATGAATTTCTGAATTATAATATATGTGTGAAGGTTTCTACATGTCTGGATGTTTCTACATGTGTCTGAGTGAAAATGAATGAAAGTGTTGATTGCTATATGAATGTTTCTACATGTGTGAATGTGAATGAATGGAACTACAGATTGCTAGCATGTGTGAATGTTTATAAATGTGTGAAAATAAAATGGAACTGCAGGTTTCATTTCTAAATGCATGTGCTACTTTTTTATTGTTAATTTTGCAGGTTTGCGGCCTGTTGTCGGCTGATATCAATGAATGTCGTAAAACCTGTAGTTCATAACTGAACTGAATAGGTTTCTCATCCTGCGACCAGCCACAGCAGGTCTGCAGACTGACAGAAAAAAAAAACCAATAGGCGTCGGTTATTTGTAAATAACCGACACATAATGTTATAGTGTCGGTTTTTTACAAATAACCGACGTCTATTTCGTGTGGCACGAAGATATATTGCGTCGGTTATTTGTAAATAACCGACACTGATAGTGCCCAAGATGGCGCCCTTTCTGTGGCGCGAAGGGTTTGGGCATCGGTTTTTTACCTAATAACTGACGCCTATAGTCTCATGATGGCGCGTTTTCGGTGGCGCGCGAAGTGTTTGGGCGTCGGTTTTGGAACCGACGCCTAATGGGTGGACTTTTAGTGTCGCCCACATAGGTGTCGCTTAGAAACCGACACTAAAGGCTTTAAATAACCGACACTAAAGGTAAGTTCTGTAGTAGTGAAGGTTATCATCAATGCTCAAAGAGCAAGGCATGCACTAAATGTGCATGACCACATGATGCTTCCAGGTGGCTATGCAACCCTTTACCAAAAACTACATGTGTATTCAATTCAACAGCTTACTTCTCCTACTGTTAAGACTATTGAGTCCTCCACTACTCCTACACCTCTACATTGACATGATGTGTTGATAGTTGGGAGGAAAAACAAAAAAGGAGATATAAACAACCCCACAACTGCTGAGATAGTTGCAAAAATGGTAAAATTCAACTCTTAAAGAAATTAGTATTGATGATTGTTATGTGTACTTACCAATTTCTATTGATGATGATTAGAAGGAGCTTCACGAGCAGAGGAAGCAAGGCTTGGTCATCCCTCACGGCACAAGGGATGAAGTGACTGTTTCTCTCAATAACCCAGAACATCCTAGATGTGTTAGGGATGTAGCCTCTGGTGTGGACCTAAGAGTGTTCTTTGAGACATCACAGAGTGAATATGTCCTAAGAAGAGGGATTTTCAAAAAATGAGGTAACCTATTCTTTTTTTAAAAATATTATTGCAAAGGAAATTCTAGAATCAAAGAGCATTTCTTTTAGCCATGTATAGGTAGATGAGTTAATTGATAAGAGAATCCAGGAAGCAATGAGCATGTGGCAAGTGTCTCAAGCTGCCACTCAGACAGTACCTATGTCACGTTGCTCTTCCCATATGATAGAGGTGATTGGGAGTAATCATGTTGACCCACCACCTACAACATCTGTTGTAAGTATTTTTATGACATGTTTAGGTATATATAACATACTCTATGTAAATTTTAAGGGTTGAGGCCATGTCGTCTAAAACTACAAGAATACACAATTGTCAAGGAAGCATCTTACCCATGCCTTCTAGGACACACGATTCAATGCCACTATAGTACCCAATGGTGTGGTTTGTGTGAGCCCCAGGCTTGTTTTCCACGCTTGGAGGAAACATCCATTGCCATTTGCCCACCCAAATGTTGATACGCTTGGTGAAGCAGAAGGCGGTGTGGTCTTATGGCCCAAAGAAGGAGTTATCTATATTGATCATGTATGGTAAATTTACATGACATTAATTTGTATATGTATATACAAGACAATTAATATGAAATTATATATGTAGGAAAAAGTGAAGAAACCCGCTACAACTCATCCTTCTCCACCTCCACCTCTTCCTAAAGTACCTAGTTGGCTTGTAAAGGACCTATTTGACTTGATAGGTCCTCAATGTAGGGGTATGCCAATATGGATAGAGGAGCATCCTAAAAATTCACCTATTATTGTTTCTATGATGGAGGATGCTACATGCTAATCACATGATAATAATATATTTCTAGAAGATATTTTGGAGTTGTTTCATTATGCTTGGATGAATTCATCTATGATAGAACTATGGATATGGTGAGATCTTATTTATATATATGTATACCTCATTTTATATATGGTGATATGGTTTCTTATATATTAATACATACATAATATATATTTTGTGCCACTTACATAGGGTCTGTAAAGATTTTTCAATGACCCATATGGGATTTCTAGTTCCATCCTTGATCATTCTTGTAAATGAAGACCCAACATAAGTTACCTTATATTTCTCTATCGCTTTTAAATATTTTGGTGAAGCGAACAAGAGCGTTATAATAGCTCCATATATTGTTGGGCAAGTTTGCTTATAATTTTGACTTAAGAAAATTACATTTCATTGTGGATTTTGAGTTATATATTTTTTACTTTCTTATCACTTGTGGTAAGCATTGGGGGTTACTGGTTGTTGTCCCCGAGACATTGACTATTTATTATCTAGATCCTAAGGGGGAGAAATTAGATCGTCCGGGACACGATTTGAAAAGGCCATTATACACGTGAGAAAATATTTATATTTATATATATTAACATCTATTATGACATCACTATTTAATAATGCAATTCAACGTGTTACATTAACATATAGGGCTTTAAAATATTTCAAAAAAGCTGGAGGAAATGTGGACAAGAAAAAGAAAGTGATAGTTTAGAAGAATGTGGATGTAGTTTCCTGACTCCAATGCATATTTTATTTATGTGAACTATGCTTATTTTTATTTATTAGCATTTTGTATGTTCAAATTTATAGTGTGTTGTACAAGACAACGGTTGGGCATGTGGATACTACGTGATGTGGTATATGGACATAATTGTCCGATATGCTACACACAACATCGAAAACATACAACATGTAATATATAGTCTTGATCTTCATAAGTATATAGGTAGTCTCATTAGATAATATTAAAATATCAATCTTATTAATTATATATATACAACATTCTCTTTCTAGGTGTTTAAAACAAATGACTTCAATACATGAGAAAAGCTATTAGATGTACATATTCCCTATACAATAGAACAATTATATGACATAAGAGAACAATGGGCAAAAGCCATTGAAAGGGAGGCAATTTTTTTATTATGATTGGGGTACTGATGATTAAATAATGATATTTATAAACTTTTATGTCATTATTTCTATATATATGTGGTTCTTATATATGCATGTGTCAAATGACTTTTTTTAATTGTCTTATTGAAAGTTGATCTATATACATGTGTGTGAATGTGAACACGAATGAATAAATTGTGTTTCTATATGTGTGTGAATGTGAAAATGGATGAATGAATGGAACTATATGTTTCTACATTTGTGTGAATGTGAAAATGTAAAAATGAATGGAACTACAAGTTTCTACATGTGTGTGAATCATGTGAATGAATGAGTTGTCTTTCTACATTTGTGTGAATGTGAAAATGAATGACTGAATGGAACTGTAGGTTTCTATGTGTGTGTGAATCATGTGAATGAATGAATTATGTTTCTACATGTATGTGAATGACATGAAGGATATATAATCTTGATATATAGATAGTATTGATTATCTTATTATTATTGGTTTGTGGCACGTTGTTAGGCTGAATTCATAGGATGTTGTAAACCTACAATTCAGAACTGAATTGCAGGTTTTGCATCCTACTGATCAGTCGGACAATAGGCTTACAACCTAATATTAAAAAAAATGACTCTTAGTCGTTGATTATTTAAAAAATCCATCATTGTAGGCCTATGTCATCGATTATTTAGAAAATCAACAATTTGTCCTAACCCAAGACAATTTTTTTTTGCTCGGGTAAGGAGATAAGTGTCGGTTTTGAAATCATAACTGATGAAAGTTTATAGCTTTAGTGTCAGTTTAATATTGAACCGAAGACTATGAACGAAACATGAGATCACTTTTTTGTTTGAAAATGGAGTTAGTCATTAGGTTTTACTGAAATAACCAATGGCTATGGTCGTAAACCGGGCCAATTTTTTGTAAAAATATGAAGATAGTCGTCAGTTGTCTATAAATAACCAACGAAGATGGCTCCTACCGGTGTTGATTCTTTTTTAATTACAATCGGGGATGGGTCTGTGTCATCAGTTTTGGAACTGACTCCATATGCCTCTACCTTTACTTTCACCCACTTGGGTGTCACTTGGAAACTGACATAAAATGTTCATATTAACTGACGTTAAAGGTAGTATCTGTACTAGTGGTAGTGGATAGGATATGTATGTCAGGAGACATGGAGATTACAAGGATATCTACTCATACAAGTTTCTAACACTAAAAGGAGAAACCTGCATAAATCCAATTATATCTTCATACATGTTTGGATTTGAATGAATGTGCATATTTGAGTAGTGGTGGTGAAACCCAGTTCCACCTAGTGTTCCATCCATTGATAACTAAAACTTTCTCTAGCTCTTTTTATTCTTACAACTTTAGTTATTCAACCCAACTCAAACTTTGTGATAAATACTATTTTTTGATAGGTTACTTTGATCAGATAATTCTTAAACAAGTTTTCCTTTGGGATTTGATCCGCAATTATACTGAAATAAGATTTGTACTCTTGCAGGTGTCATTATTGTATTTTTTTTTGGATAAACTCTAGGAATTCCATTCTTAGTGAATTTGTAGTGCATTAATTTCCACTTCACTCTCTTTAAGGATTTAGATAATACATAATTAACATCAAGGGGACAACTACCAACATCACCCAATGATTATTACTAAGTGAAAAGAAGCAAACAAAAGAAAACTTTAAAATTTACAATGTAATGTAATTTATAAGTCAAAGTTATAAGCAAACTACCTGAAACTTATCCAACATTGAAAGGAGTTGTAATCATGCTCTTTCCCACAATACCAAAATATTTAAATGTGGTTGAGCAGTAATCGCTAATAGATTTAGGGTCTTTATCTACATAGCTAATCAATTATGGAACTAGAAATGCCACATTGGTTAGTGCAAACTCTCCACACACCCTATAGAAGTGGATGAAAAATATATATGTATGCATTAATATATATATATGAAAATAGATCAAAACATATTTCACATATATAGAATGAGGTATTTGGATATAAGGTCTCACCATATCAAAGTTCTATTACAATTGTATTTAAGAAGGCATAAATAAACAACTCCACAGCATCTTATAAGAATACACTAGTTTTGTGAGCTTGACATGCAGCATCCTCCACAACGACCCTTGTTCTAAGTTGTTTAGCCATATTGTCAACCCTCTACAACTAGGACCTAGCGACTCAAATAGGTCCTTTCCAATACAAGTAGGTATCTGAATATCTAGAGAAGGAAGCACAGGATGAACTGTAGGGGGTTTCTTAGGTGCTATGACCTGCATATATATATTCTCATATTAATTGCCAATTGTATCCACAAGTAGAAAAGAATTAAAAATACAAATGTAATGGAGGTTTAGCGTACATCGATGTAGACAAATCTGGCTTTGGCCCACACTACTATGTTTCCTTCTGCATCACCTATCATGTCATGGTTGGGTGGGCATGTGGTAGTGTTGTCTATTTCCAAGCGGGGGTAGACAAGCCTGATAGATAGACAACCCGCATTAGTGAACATTTATGATCATGAATCATGTCACCTAGAAGGAGTGGGTAAGCCTCTCCCAGTGCAATGATACATTCATCTTTAAGTTAAAGATGACACGACCACAACCCCAACAAATTGGTATACAATGTTATATACTCCTAAACACAAACATGTCATAAATTCACCAGAAAGACTTATATCATGAAAAGACTTACACCTGCATGCTAGATGGTGGGTCCATGAAATTACTTCCAACCATCTATGTCATGGGGGGGGGTCCACCTTGAATGAAAATAGGGGTGACACAATAGCTGTCTAAGAAGGTAGATAATGAGAAGCATGGTAATCTTTCATTGCATCCTCTATTCCCTTTGCAATCAAGTCTTGCACCTTCTCTTCTAACATGACTCATTTGTTGATAGATATGCACTTCTCTAATGACCCAAAAAAGGATCTTACATTAACACTAGCCCCAATGGATCTAACATGACCTTGATGATTTGGAGTACCTAGAGCAAATATCAATTCATCCCTTTGGCCCTTCGGGATGAACTTGCCTTTACTCATACAAATCCTTCTAATAATCATAAAATAATGGCTGGTAAGTAAAACATAACAATTGGTAATCAAGGTAAAAAAAATGAACACATATCATGCAAAGTTGAATGTTACAATTGTTGCATCCACCTCAACGGCTGTGGAGTTGGGTAATTCTCTGCATCAGTTTGTCTTGGAAGATATGCACTCCTCATGATGAAGTAAATGTGCATGAGTAGTAGAAGACTCACCAGTCCCAAGAGTAGGCTACTTAGAAGAAGTTTCTTCCAATCTCTTTTTCCTCTACTTATAGTAGCCACCTGGACTCAATTTACAGAAGAAAAAGTGTTAATAAAAACAAAAACCCAAAGGAATGCAAATGTTTTATATGCAAGGAAAAAGGACATTATGCAAACAAATGTCCAAATAAAAGATCAAATAAAATTAATCAATAATAATTCGAAGATATAATTGAAGAAGAACTGTCAGAAATAGAAAATATTCTTGAATTTGTTCAAGCAACTGATGGTGGGCAATCAGATGGATCAATTTATTATTTCTCAGATATTGAATCAGACTGAACAAGAAATAATAGAAGAATACCAAGAAGAAGCAAGAAACTTCTTGCAAGATGTACTGATAGATGGAAGATTATTCAATAAAATATCAAGTACTGAGCTAAAACTAGAAAATTCAGATGGGTTTAAAAAATCATTCCTTGATAAGATTACTCAAAGAAAACATATCCTATATTATGGAATTACTAATAGAGAAATGCCCATGCAAATTGAATACATTAAAAATAAAATAAACATACCCTTACTTCATAAAGAAGACTTAATCAGAAGAATGGTTACAATAAAAGTTAAATCCAAAATAGGATTGATACATATAGGTGCAATACAAATGATGATTAAAGAAACCTTTAGAGAAGGAATAGACTCTCCAATCAATATTGTATTAATGATTAATAGAATAAATGATAGAAAAGATGCATCACTAGGAATATTACAAGGAAACCTCAATCATCAAAAATTTATCTTTAATATTTATCCAAAGATAAGTGTAAATATTAGAGATAATAATATCAATAGAACTTTAAGTTTGATACCAGATTTTTGAAGAGAAGAATTTATGAGAAAGGGATCTATCCCATATTCTATAACTTATATCATTAGCTATGCTCTAAGCAATACACATCATTCTGAAAATTTCAAAGATAAGTATATTATGGCACTCCCTAATTTATTTAGAGAAGTAGAAAAGATCACAACACCAAAGATAATCTCAAAAATAGAAATAACAGAAAACATGAATATAGATGTCTCTGACAAACCTCTAGTAACAGAGAATAGAATCCCAAGAAGAATTAGTTATGAAAGAAACCAATTACAAATAAAAAATGGAGATAGGATAGAAGAAGTAAGAGAAAACACAGATAGATACATTGGGAGACTAAGACCAATATTAAGAAATTTAAATAGAACAACAAGTTTGGGAATCCTAGCAGATAATACAAATGCTAGAAATTATAATTTACATGGAAAATATTTCAATGGAAGAGATTGGAACAGGACTACGATATTGATAGATTCAGGAGTGGGAGCTTCCTTTATACAAGAAGGAATGATACCTTATATAGAAAAAATACCTATAGGATCCCCATATGCGTATACAAATTATAATGGATAAAAGCATGCAGTAACACACCAAACAATTATTTCGATTGAAATACAAAATATCAAAATAGATGCAACACTCTTCATACAATTAGACAGTCGTAATGGTAACAGACAAATTATTCTAGGAATGAGTACACTAGAACAGATATAACCTTTCTCTGTACAAAGACATGGATTATATTTTACTCATAATAATAATGAATATTTCTAGAAAAAAAGAACCAAATGACTAGTAGACACAATATACATATAAATGTGGGAGTAGTCTATGAAGAATATAAAATAGAATATTTTCATGCATTCGTACGTAGTGATTCATTAACCGTATGCATTAGCAGGAGGATAAATAGATTTCACCATGAGTTAACATTGAAGAAGGTCTACTAACCTACACTGAGCTAAACAAGTTTATCAATACTAGCCTAAGGCACAAGTACTGTTCGTCGGGACAATGACGGTCGTGGAAGCTTAGTGGCCACTGGCCAATTCAACGTGTAGTGGCCACTAAGCTTCCACGACCGTCATTGTCCCAATGAACGGTACTTGTGCCTTAGGCTAGTACTGATAAACTTTTTTAGCTCAGTGTAGGTTAGTAGACCTTCTTCAATGTTAAGTCGTGGTGAAATTTGTTTGTCCTCCTGCTAATGCATACAGTTGCTGAATCACGACCTCCCAGTCGTAACACTAAAAGTTGCTAATGCATACGGTTGCTGAATCACGGCCTCCCATTCAGTGCACGCCTTGCTCGTTGAGCATCGTTGATAGCCTATTTAGTTAGCACATTGATTTGGTTAGTAACACTAAAGGTTAATCTTGAATAGGTGAATACATAAAAACGTATATTAATTAAATTGGGAGTGGCGCTTAATACCTTGAATTCATCTATTTTTCTTTGGGTAACAAACTCCTCCCAGTCTTTGGGGTGCAAGTAGTTCCATTGTTGTGTGGCTTCCTTCATCCTATATTTATTTTTCAAAGAGAATACAAACAAAAATTATTAGTGTAGAGTTAGTGAAATACTGATCAATGTCTAGAATTGGAATCAATCAAGATTCTATTCTCAGCATTGCGTATGTAATCTCGGGTGAGATTGGTCCTACAGTTCCTTAGGACCCTCCCACAACGTTGCATCACACATTTACGATGCAACTTTTCATCCAGATCAAATATTCTCTGCAAATTAAATAGAATTGCTATTAACTAGTATCCTAAAAATTTGATAAAAAACACACTTACATAATATAATTATAAATGAACATATAGATAGAAACCTCAGGGATATATTCTTAAATCTTACATTGTCAGGCGGTGCAAGCACGTCCTCACCCTCACAGTGATCATCAGCACGGTCATCATGGGAACATAATAAAAATATAAACATTCATGCCTCTAATATTGTGATCTTTTATCAATTAACAATCCTTCATTATGATCCCCGCGAACATACAAGTCATTGTGATCCCCAACTTCAATGTTTGGTGGTGTTGGCAACCCAACTTAGAATGGATTGTAGTCATCATACTTATCATAGTACTCTTCTTCATCTGTAGGATCTTCAATGAAATGTCTTTTACCATGAAGAACAACCGACCATTTATCATTTGTAGGATCATCGATATAAAATACTTGTTTTGCCTATGATGCCAATATGAATGGTTCACCCTTCTCGCCAATCTTTTCAAAGTTCACTAACATGAAACCCAATTCATCCACTATAACTCCTTTGTTGTTGTCAACCCTATTATATTTAAAGAGCGGAATTCTGAAATCTACATAGTCAAACTCCCATATGTCTTCAATGACACTGTAATATGACATTTTAGCTTCACATGGACTTTTATCCTTTGCACTTCCAAAAAACAATGAAGACGCTTGAAGGGTGACCCCGCTGTTTTGGACGACACTCTTATCATCTTGACACTTTGTATAATTTGATAAACCATTTATGTCAAACCCTTCATAAGACATAACATTCAATTTTGGTTTAAAGGCGAGGCATTTGATGGTTTCAATAAGATTATCTGGTGTTTGAGATAGTTGATGTAAAACTTTATCTTCAAACCACTTAATAAATGTCTTATTATGCTCTCTAGCAAGCCACATTGAATTGGATCGAGGATATTGTCTCTTGATGAAATTGGTATGTTCCTCGATATAAACACTCACTTTTTCAATGTTGTGTAAAATATACAAGTGACCTTGCTCCAACTGCTCACGGCTGATTACTTTCACCCGTGATCCCAAAACTCCTTTGCCAAAATGCTCCTCAATATTCTTGTCATTCACGGGAGTGTCATTACCACTCAGAAAGTCATTGCAAAAATCCATAACCTCTCTCGCCACATAACCCTCAATAATACTCCCTTCAGGTCGATAACGGTTTCGAACATCACCTTTAAAAACACTCATGTATCATTCAAAGGGATACATCCAATGCAAGAAAATTGGTCCCAATATTTTCACTTCCCTAGTTAAGTGGACAACAAGATGTACCATGATATCAAAGAATGACAGAGGAAAATACATCTCAAGATGACATAGGGTAACAACAACTTCTCTTTGCAAATTATTGAGAGTATCAGTGTCAATAACTTTGTTGCACAGACTATTGAAAAAGAAACAAAGTCTGGTGATTGCAAACCTTACATGCTTCGGCAATATAGATCTAATTGCCACAGGCAATATTTGTTGCATTAGAGTGTGACAATCATGAGATTTAAGACCTATCAACTTCAGATCTTTCATTCATACCAATATATGGATGTTGGATGAGTAACCCTGTGGCACCTTAACATTTACCAAGCATTCACAAAATGCTTTCTTCTCCTTTCTAGACAACGTGTAACAAGCGGGAGGTAAGTATGTTCTCCGATCGCTACTAACTACTTCTGTTAATTCTGTCCTTATTTCCATTTCACGTAGGTCCATTCTGGATTTTATCCCATCTTTAGTCTTACCTGGTATATTCAATAGAGTATCGATGACGCTATCACATACATTTTTCTCAACGTGCATGATATCGATACAATGCCTGACTATCAAAGAACTCCAATAAGGAAGATCCCAAAATATCGACTTCTTCTTGAGTAAAGACTTGTCACTCCTTGTGGCCATCGTACATTGTGATCTCTTACCAAATTCATTGGTGATGTCTTTCACTCTTTCATAAACATCCTCCCGTGATATAGGTTTAGGTGCACTGCATTCCTCATTCCGTCCATTGAATGCTTTGCGCAACCTACGATACAGATGAAATTTTGGAAGAAACCTTCGATGAGTAAGATATACAGCCTTGCCGGCGTGTTTTAGTCGTATTGAATTAGTATTCTCTTCACATATAGGACACGCTTTAGATCCTTTAACACTATATCCAGACAAATTCCCATATGCTGGAAAGTCATTCACAATGCAAAACAACATAACGTGCAAACAAAATGTCTCTCTTCGTGAAGCATCATAGGTCATCACACCTTCACCCCAGAGCTTCTTCAAGTCATCAATCATAGGTTCAAGATAAACGTTGATATCATTTCCAGGTTGTTTAGGGTCCGATATCAAATATGACAGCATAACATACTTTTTTTTCATACCAACCAGGGAGGAAGATTGTATATAACAAGCATAATTGGCCAAGTACTATGTTTGTTTCTCAATGTCCCGTAAAGATTCATCCCATCTGTACAAAGCCCAAGTCTTATATTCTTGTCCTCTTCACCAAATTCAGGGTACAATAAATTAATCTTCTTCCACTATGGGGAATCAGACGCATGTCGTAGGATCCCGTCATTATTTTTCTTAACATATGCATGCCATCTATAGGATTGGCAAACAAGCATTGAAACTATGGTATTATAGGTAGATACCACATCACCTTGGTGGGAGAACCAGTTTTGGACTCCCTTGAAGTCGTCAATTTATACCTTGACGCACCACATTTCAGACAATCTTTCAAATCCACATAGTCCTTTTGAAATAATACACAATCATTCTTGCATGTGTGTATCTTCTTGGACTCCATTCCCATTGGGCACAACAATTTCTTTAACCGGTATGTTGAGATCCGCAGCTCGTTTCCTTCAGGAAGAATTTCTTTCAACAAAGACAACAATGACGTGAAGCTTTTGTCGCTCCATCGATTGTTAGCTTTCAGTTTATACAATCTCAACACAGCGCTAAGCTTCGTAAACTTACAACTCATGTATAACGGTATCTCAGCATCATGCACAATGTTTTTAAACATGGGAGGTGGATCGGTGTGCTCTACCCCACAACTATCCAGCATCGCATCAACGATATTGTCTACTAGAACTGGTTCATTCACATCTACGTCATCGGAGGCAATTTCTTCTTCCACACAAGCACTTCTATCGACATCCACTGGTTTCATGTTTGAAATCTATCCATGCCAGTGCCATTCTGTATAGCCTTGTACAATCTCATTGCACATGACATGACTTCTGATTTCGTCACCAGTACTGACTTTCAAGTTGTTACCGCAATGCATACATGGACAGTAGAACCTATCTCCAGGTTGTTTCCTATGTTCCTCGGAAAATCTAATAAACTGATCAAGACCAGAAATAAACTTTGTGGTGCAACGATTGCGAATGGAGATCCATGATCTATCCATTCTATGATCAAAGAGAAAATAAGTATATATTACAACAAGATTAGGGTCTAGGGTAAACAGATTAGAGTTTATGGTTAAAACTTTAGGGTTTATACATGTGATGTCATTCTTATATATAATAAATGTGTACCACCTATCCCATTCTTGAACACCTAATCTCACTACTAAGTGTATAATGTGTATCGGGTTTTCAAGAAAATTTCGGCAGCATTTCCCCACTGTTCTCCAAGTACATATGTACTTAGAGAACAAATGGGGAAATGCTGCTGAAATTTTCTTGAAAACCCAATACACATTATACACTTACATCCTAAGTGAGACTAGGTTTTCAAGAATAGTACCAAACTGGGGACTATCCAAGATTTACTCCTAATGAGTAAATCTTGGATGGGTTTCTAGGCCAACAAATACAACACCAGTTCCTTGTTCACAACCCCATTCAACACACAATTTTCTTATAAAAACATTTGTGGACAACCATAACAACATATCAATGCTTCCTAAATTAGTCAATATATTAGGAAGAGAGACCATGACACATTAATAGCTTATGAATGTTTAGATGCATTGATACTATCAGTTCCTAGGGTTTACTGAATTAGGTCAAGCATGAGGATTAGTAGCACAAATATATGCAAGCACAAGATTTATTCATATCCTAGGTTGATTTATATACAATAGCAACATCTAAATAAGTAAACTCAAAACATCAGATAAATAAATATAATCAGTAGATAAACAAATACAAAACAATAGATAAAAAAGTACATCTCAGTTGATAAACAAATATAAATCAAGAGATGATTAAATAATTTTAAAAAGTAGATGAATAAATACAAAGCCCTAAATTTAAATAATGTGATGAATAAAAAATCATTAGATGAACGAATGAGTGGATAAGTAAATACAAATCAGTATTTCAGTAAATACAAATCAGAGTGTCTTGCTCTGGAGCTGGGAGAGAGGGCGAGACAGAGGGTTTTTGGGGATGTTTACCTCTGTTTGAGCCCAGTCGGGCGTCTTGCTCTGGAGCAGGGAGAGAGGGCGAGACGGATGGGTGCACGTGGAAGCCGAACGGGCAGGCCGAGCGAGCAGGCGAGCGTGGAAGAGCGGTGAGTAGGTAGCCAGCCAGCGAGCAAGGAGGAGGGAGAAGGGCAGCGGTGAGCAGGCAGTAGGCAGTGAGCTCTGGAGCAGGAAGCCAATGCGTGGCAATCTCTGGAGCAGGTAGAAGGCCAGCAAGCTCTAGAGTAGGTGGTGAGCTCTCGAGTAGGAAGAAGGCCGACGAGCTCCTGAACCGGCGGTGGCAGAAGCGAGAACAGCGACTGACGGTGGCGATTAGGGAGAAGGGCGGCGGCGGCATACAAGGAGGAGGGAGCAGGCTGGATGACCGTCGGCGTCAGGAGCGGCGGAAGGGTCTATTTCTCACGATGAAACAAAGACGAATATGGAAGAGTTTGTTTCTCATGGGGCCTATTAAGTTGACAAAGGTGTCGGTTATCTAAGAAACCGACACCTGATATACCTCAGTGTCGGTTGCCAGAAAAAACCGACGTCCATTGGACAATTTTAACCCTAAAAAATTTCGCGGGGATGGCGCGCGAAACCTTATTAGCGTCGGTTTTTCCACAAAAACCGACGACCTTTGGAGGTAATTTTTTTTCATCTTTAGGCATCGGTTATTAGGTACAAAACCGAGCCGTATGTGAAAATTTGAGGGTAATTTTTTTTCGCTTGAAAATTTGGATTTGGTGGGCTATTTTAGGCATCGGTTCGTCTTAGGGAGCCGACACTTAATACAAAGCGACACCCGTATCTGACCGGTCTTCAAATATAGATGTCGGTCTCTTTAATTAGCCGACGTTGTAGGGTTTAGGCGTCGGTTTTAGGTAATAATCGACGTCTCTAAATATGACGTTATAAGCTATTTCTGTAGTAGTGTGATGACTACAAACAATAATAAGACCAAAACATCATCCATGATGTCAACAAGCAATAAGGAATGAAAGGCCCACAAGTAGCCAAATGAATGATGGAGAACAAAAGAAAAATGAAAGACACTCATTGTGCCAAGTGTATGACTGAAATGTAAGAGTTGTCTCAATGCAAGCATAATGTAAGAAAGGAGTGTCTATATAAACCCCACTAGTAGTATGTAAGAGGTACATCGAATAGAGTGAGTGCCGATAGGAAGCATAAGTGTTTCTTATATATTTCTACCACTCTTTAATAGTATAGGTACTATGAAATAAAGAAGAGTGATAGCTCTTACGTTTCTATCTAGAAATTCCCATTTCATGAAGAATCCACAATAAACATCTTCACTGAGGAAGCCAAGCTTAGTCAAAGAGAATTTTATTTGTACTACTATAGCGTAGAAAGTAAGTGCATGACCTTTTACACCCCCTCTCCATAACCTCTTTAGTAGTTGAGATTTCATCTCTCCCACACTTTATCCCAAAGGCCATTTAGTCCATCCAACTATCAAGAAAAATATGGGCAAGGATTTCTAGATGCAAGGCTATAGGATAAAAGTGATGAGTTCGAGATCCAAAACGTCTATGTCTAAGGATTGCCTCTCTTAGAAATCATTGAGAGAGGATCGACTAATACTGAAGAAGGTCAGAAGTAAGGTGGGAAACACAGGTACACATACTCTATTTTCTTGTTATGGTACCTAAAATATAATTATTTTGTAGCTAAGAATTTAGTTTCCTAAATCAAAAATGAGGCAATAAAAAATGAATATGCTTAAAAACTTTCTTATACGAGAAACAATACACAAAGATAGCACAAAGATGGCAGTTTGAGTAGGTATCAGTAATGTTCAAGTAGGTATTCGTAAATGGTATTAGAGCCATGTTTTGATCTCAAAAATATGTTTAATTTCTTTAAAACAAATGCTTAAAAAATGAAAAGAAGAAAATCATATAAATCAAGAATATTATTCAGATAATGATATATATGAAGCCTTAGATGTTAAATTCGAAGTAAATATAGATTAAGATGTATAATAAATTAGAGATACAAGTACATGAGAATAATTCAAAAAAAATTCAAAGAATTCAAGAAATAATAGTAGAATTGCAAAGAACGATTGAACATCTTATAGAAAAACAAAATAGAGAATGTATACCAAAAATAAATTTATTCGATATGATTGGAAATGATAAGCTTATATCCACTTCAGATAGAAGAAACAAATGATTTAAAAATTGAACAGTTAGAAAATAGATACTTAGATGCTAGCGTGGAGGAATTAAATAGCTTAAGCCAAGAAATAGTTAGACTTTTTGAGAAAACTAGATTTATAAATATTAAACCTATAGAGGGAGAAGCATCCAGCAGTCAAGTTACAACACCTATACCTACTACAACTCCTATTATACAATCAATCATAAATGAAACTCCAGAACAACAAGGTTCAAGATATTGGTTTAAGCCAATTTTTTTAAGAAAACCCACATATAGAAATAGATATGAAGGAATAAATTGGGCGTCAGACATGAGACCTAAAAATTTAACATTCGAAACCCCAGTAGACTATATGACTCAAGAATACATTGGACCAAATAGAATATACTTAAACCTAAACTTTGTAAGAAACATAGATGAAGCCATAACAAGATGGGAAAAAGCCACCTATTTAGCTATTACATTATGATATAGATACAGCAGTATCATTTTGTCATCTAACCTTTCAAGGAATAGTATTAGATTGGTGACAAGGATTAACAGAAAATGAGAAAGAGGCTCTTAAAGGAACCACAACAACTTTAGCACATGTAGTAAATTATTATGAAAATGAATTATGAAGAGAATTCTTAGGAGAAACTTGGAATACAAATAAAGATGTAGAAAAAGAAAAAGAAAAAGAAAAACAAAGATTTACTTTTCTTCTATATAGCTTATAGTTATGTGACATGTATCTAATAGATGACTACATATGCAAATTTCAAGAATATTTTTATTAAACATTCGAAAGAATAGATAAAAAAATATGACAAATAAAAGTTTGTTAAACCTATTTTATGTAAAAATTCCAGACCCCTGGGGATTCAAGGAAATGCAAGTATATACTCAATATATAGGACAGAGAGAGGGATACTCTAGGAGGACGTATTGAATTCTTAAGAATAAAATTAGAAGAATGGTGTGAAGAAGCTACACAAAATAGAAAAAATAAATAAATTAGTAAAGTAAGGTTGATGTTGTTCAACGTTAACTCACCCTGTCTCAATAGGATGTGAATCTAGAAGATATAATAAATCAAATAAATACAGGTTTAAAAGAAAAGATTTGGTTTCAAACCAAAACCCAAAATGAAATATTATAGAAGAAAAAGTGTTAATAAAAAAATCCGAAGGAATACACATATTTTATATGCAAAGAAAAAGGAAATTATGCAAACAAAATTTTAAATAAAAGATCAAAGACAATTAATAAAAAACAATTTGAAGATATAATTGAAGAAGAACTGTCGGAAATAGAAAGTATTCTTGAATTTGTTCAAGCAACTGCTGATTTACAATCAGATGGATCAGTCTATTATTTCTCAGATATAGAATCAGACTGAATAAGAAATAATAGAAGAATACCAAGAAGAAGCATGAAACTTCTTGCAAGATGTACTGTTAGATAGAAAGTTATTCAATAAAATATGAAGTACTGAGCTAAAACTAGAAAATCCAGATGGGTTTTAAAAATCATTCCTTGATAATATTACTCAAAGAAAACATATCTTATATTATGGAATTTCTAATAGAGAAATTCCTATGCAAATTGAATACACTAAAAATAAAATAAACATACCCTTACTTCATAAAGAAGGCGTAATGAGAAGAATGAAAAAATTATAAGATAAATCCAAAATAGGATGGATACATATAGGCACAATACAAATGATGATTAAAGAAACCTTTAGAGAAAGAATATGCTCTCCAATCAATATTGTATAAATGGATAATAGAATAAATGATAGAATAGATGCAACACTAGGAATATTACAAGGAAACCTCAATCATCAAAAATTAATCTTTAATATTTATCCAAAGACAAATGTAAATATTAGAGATAATAATATCAACAGAACTTTAAGTTTGATACAAGATTTTCAAACAGAAGAATTTATGAAAATGGGATCTATCCCATATTCTATAACTTATATCATTAGCTATGCTCTAAGCAATACACATCATTCTAAAAAATTTGAAGATAAAGATATCATAGTACTCCATAATTTATTTAGAGAAGTAGGAAAGATCAAGAGACCAGAGATAACTTCAGAAATAGAAATACTAAAAATTATAAATATAGATGTCTCTAAAAAACCTCTAGTAATAGATAATAGAATCCCAAGAAGAATTGGTTATGAAGGAAACCAATCACAAATAACAAATGGAGATATGATAGAAGAAGTAAGAGCAAGCACATATAGATACGATGGGAGACTAAGACCAATATTAAGAAATTTAAACAGAACATCAAGTTTGAGAATCCTAACAGGAATATATATATATATATATATATATATATATATATATATATATATATATATATATATATATATGGGGATGTTGGTGGGGATGATTTTGGTAGTGGTGATGTTAAGAAATGTAAAGGGCCCACAATGATGCGTAGGTTGCCGATGCTTAGGGCCAAGGGGATAAATTGGCCATACAAATTGATGACACATGAGATTTTGTAGGGGAACATTCTAGTACTTTCATGCACTATCTTAGGACGACTGTACGCGCTAAGGTGACACTAGATAAACAAAGTTGGCGTAAAGTTGATATTACTTTGAAAGATCTTATATGAAAGACATATCTGTAAGTTTAAACATTTTTCAATTCTAATTTAGTTTCTTTGTAAAGACCTATCCTTGTGAACATAACATCATCTGTATACTGTATTGTATATTTACTCCGTGTTTGTTTCATCGGATGTAAAGACGGATCGGAGTGTAATCCTTTAAATGATCCGTTCTGATGTTTGGTTGCTAGTTTAAACTGACAGATACAAATCCTTTTGGGTTAGACATCTGGCTGACGTTGCATTAAATTATTTCTTAATAGTGCATAGGTTTCCACATCCGGCTGTGCCAACCTATGACTTGGCTGACCTCTATTGAATTTGTCAATTTACAGCCCCACACATCGTTCTCCATTTTCTTAGCACCTCTCCACTTATCACGCTCTCTCTTTCCTCACTTAATGATCAACTGAACACAGATCTGGCATGTTCTTTGAAAAACAAAGGAGAGGAATCGATTCCCTTTCTATATTTATTCCTATCCATTCCTTTCCCATATGGTAATCCAATTAGGATATATTTCATCTAAATGAAAAAGTTCATGGGAAAAATATGCTACAATTGTTGTGGCATACGAAGGAGAGCTTTTAAGACCAATCTCTCAAGGGAGTATGTTAAGAATCCTAAGAAAAAGAAGGCCACCACTGATAACTACATTTATATTGATCCTATGGCATGGAAAAACTTTGTTGCATTTAGACATTCAAATGAATTTAAGGGTGTAAAGATTGTCATTTAATGGATGACTCCTTTTTATACAATTAAATATATAGTTGATATAAATATGCAATATTCATTTGAAATGATTACCCTATCCACGTGGTCCAATAAGAAAGGAGGGCAAAAAATGAACATAAATATTGCTTGGAGACAGGTGGTTATTCTTGCATTGCCAACAAAAATAGAAACAACTCTCTTATGGGAAATAGTTTAGCGCAACTCCAACTCAGTGTCCACCGTGAAATGCGATTTGGATTGATGCTAGAATAATCAAACAAGTGAATTTTCCATCCCTACAACTAATGAGGTGGCACGATAAAAATGATAATTAAAAGATTAAATCCCACAAGTACTTTTTATTTATTAAATACATAATTGATTTTTATTATTTGTTTTTATTAATTATATGTTTAGCGGGAGATCCATGAGTAAATGAAGGAAGGAAAGTCCATCCTGACTAGACACATAAATGATCAAATTTATCTTGGTATGTAGGAGCATCCTGGCTGTGTTAGGGGATTATGAGCTACATCAGATTGAGGTCTTATTTTTATCCCTCCCTGAAGCATTCAAGAGGACATCTAGAAGAGTTCTGACTCATGAGGAATCAAAAGCTATAGTAGCATATATATCAAAAGAAGTAATGTATTTATTTCAACCTAGTAAACCTTCTCAACATCCTTAAATCGTTCACCCCCAAGGTGATGAGGTACAAGCCAATGCTCCACTCATAGAAGGTCATGAGAGTACTCCAAGTGACCCACCATAGCATCCCATTATAAGTTTTTTATACATCGGTATGATAAATATGTTCTATTATTGGTATATATGCATGATATGTATTTTTTGTTATTGGTATAAATTTTTATTACTTTAGTTCTAGATGGGTACAAAGTGCAAACTTATAGTTGTGGAGCTAGAATATAATTTTGTGGAAGGCATCAAGGTATACCATCTTGGTGGAATATTGTATTGCCAACTAATGCCCGATGACATTTGTCGTGTCTCCATCCATCTTGTGTATGAGGGAATATTGGATACACCACAACCCACACCTTATATTGAATATAATATAGTCAAAGAATTAGACGGTGGTGTTATTGTGGGATGCTCTAGAAACTTGATTAACTATGATAAAGTATATTAAATTTCTATTATATTTTTCTGATTTGTTTAGATATGAATTCGTTTGATATAAATATACAATATGACAGATCCTCCTATGCCTAAGACATCTCTCATTATTCTATAATCCATGTTTGATGAGTTGGGAAGTAAATATAAATGTTTGTGTTGATACTTAGCTAACCAAAAATCAAGATAAAATATGTTTGTCCATTTAATTGGAAATGTAGTACGGTACTAGTTAGAGAATTATGTCTTTCTTGAAGATATTAGAGAGTTGGTTCTAGTATGATGGCTAAATCCTTCCATATTAGAAGTGTTATATGGTAAGAGATATCAATAAGCAAAGTCATATATATATATATATATATATATATATATAGAGAGAGAGAGAGAGAGAGAGAGAGAGTCAGGCTAGAATACACTCGAGTGTACGGATCGCATGGATACACTCAAGTGTGTTTTCATATCAAGACTATTTTTTACAAAATGTAAACTGTTGATCTTCACCGTCATACTATAACTAGGCTACATACAAATTTGAGTCCATTTGGATGAGTGTAAGTCACTCATCCAAGGGCAAAAAAATCGACGCGCGAAACTAATTTAAAATGCATAATTTTTGTTGTCTTCATAACATGAGCTATACATATCCAAATGTTCTCAAATTTTGCGTATGAGTTGTTCACAAGATGTTTAAGAAGATCAACGGATTAGATTTTCAAAAAAAAA
The DNA here is from genome assembly GCA_963693085.1 of Alisma plantago-aquatica. Lineage (NCBI taxonomy): Eukaryota > Viridiplantae > Streptophyta > Magnoliopsida > Alismatales > Alismataceae > Alisma > Alisma plantago-aquatica. The sequence continues at coordinate 326,131,937 of OY856415.1, forward strand.
TATTGCATCATGAAAAACTACTTGAGTGTATTTCGCTCCGGATACACTCGAGTGTATTCTAGCCTGACTATATATATATATATATATATATATATATATATATATATATATATATATATATATATATATAGAGAGAGAGAGAGAGAGAGAGAGAGAGAGAGATAGAGAGAGAGAGAGGGAGAGAGAGAGAGTCAGGCTAGAATACACTCGAGTGTACGGATCGCACGAATACACTCAAGTGTGTTTGCATATCAAGACTATTTTTTGTAAAATGTAAACCGTTGATCTTCACCGTCATACTATAACTAGGATACATAAAAATTTTGAGCCCATTTGGATGAGTGTAAGTCACTCATCCAAGGGAAACAAAATCGACGCACGAAACTAATTTGAAATGCATAATTTTTGCGGTCTTCATAACATGAGCTATACATATCCAAATGTGCTCAAATTTTGCGTATGAGTTGTTCACGAGATGTTTAAGAAGATCAACGGATTAGATTTTCAAAAAAATATTGAATCATGAAAAACTACTTGAGTGTATTCCACTCTAGATACACTCGAGTATATATATATATATATATATATATATATATATATATATATATATATATATATATATATATATATATATATATATATATATATAATTTCTATAAATAGGTGATAGTATATTTTTTACAACCACTTGTATACATAGACCTTAAATTTTCAAATAAAGAATGTAGGATTTTTAATTTCTTCAGTCACTAGCCATGCAAAAACATAGGTTGAAGATGTAGTTCAAATATTTTGCTAGTGAGTGAGGGGAGATCATTATAGTTCCTTTTAATGTCGAGTGAGTTTCTATTATTCAATCTAATTTTAATATTGAGTATTTTTTCATTCTGGTTTGTTTATATGTTTGTTTTTTTCTTCTCAGAGCCAGACATTGGGAATTGTTGGTGATTGTCTCAAACTTGACATTGTTTATTATCATGACCCATTGGGAAAAACATTAAGGAGACACAAAATAAAATTCCCAGATGTAGAGTAAGCATTAATATTTTAGTCATTACCAAATTAATTATTATGATTTATCTTGATATGCCTACTTAGTCAATTGTCTTAATCATTTAATTAATACGTATTTAAAATCTTTTCACGAAGGTCGAGAACAAAAACTTTCAAAATCAAAAGTTTGAAGAATGTCAAAGTATATATTTTGATGACTTAGTTTTTAGTCACCGTTGTTTACAATAATTATTAATGTTAAGTATAATACTTTATTTGTAATGTCCTATACAAAAAGATGATTGAGCTTGTGGCTATTATGTATTGAAATATATTGAAATCATTGTCAAGACATGACATCCAGACTATAGATCAAGTAATAAAGAATATCATTGTATATTTACAATTGTATTTTAATCATTTTATAAAATATTAGAATGTACATTTCTTCTATAGATCTTTAATACTCCTCTTTACACACTTGAGAATTTAAATGAACCTTTAAAAGAGTATCATATTCTTTTTGAAATGCAGTCACCATGGCATAAAATTAAATACATATTTTAGTTTCATTTATGTATGTAGTTCAAAAGTTGTACTTTTAAATATGATTTTATATCTGACGTGAGTTTAAAATATTATCTTAAACTTGGTTAATATGATTTTTCTTGCATTTTTTAATGTTATGTATTATGATATAAGTGCATTTTGAATTATGTGCAATATTTATGAATGTTACAATTAAATGTATGATTAAATTATTCTTTTTGCTATAGTGTGTGATTTGGTAAATGATGAATGTATCAATTCATTCAAATAGGAATGAACATGAAATCTAGCAAGTGGTTTTAGTATATATTTCAGGAAAGTATCTTTATATTATAGGTCTTCTTTGTATTTACAGGTTTGACCTTTGCAAAGCATATTTCAATTTTGTTGTAAAAAATCATATGTGTAACATTGATTAATGTAAAATAAATGACCTTATAGTCCTCAAGGGTAGGTTACTTTAGATAAAATTGAGACCATATTTATGTTCAAATTTTAACTAGTAATATTGGCTTCTAGGGTCACTTATTTTAGACAACACCAGAGCTATATTTTTTTTTCAAATTTTAACTAATAAGATTGACATTTAGGGTCATATTTTTTAAATGCTACCAAAATTATAGACCTATAGGGCAAGTATTTTAAATAAAATAGAAGAATTTTTTTTATTTTTATCTAATAAAATTGACCTAGGGTCAATTTTTTAAATAACCGACCTTATCGAACTTTATGGTTGGTGTTTTTAGATAAACCAAAGCCATAATATAGGCGACCTTATAGAACATTATGGTTGGTGTTGTAGATAAACCAAAGCTATAAATTAGTTCAGATTTTGACTATAGAATTGACATGTAGGGTCATTTTTTATACAATTAACATTATAGACCTATATAGTCGATTATTTTAGATAAACTAAGACTAAATTTATTTTAAAATTTTAATTTATAACATTGGTCTAGTGGGTCGCTCCTAAAATAGTAGACCTCATAGACCTCTAGGGTTAGTTATATTAGATAAAATGATGCTATCTTGTTTGAATATTTTAGTGATCAATTATGTCTACAGGGTCGGTTTTAGTAAATTTAAATGAAGTATTTTATTGCCTTCGATTTCTATTTGTGGAAAACTCGATGCTTACCTATAAGATCATTTTTATTTAGATAAAAAATTGACACTATTATGCAAATTTATAGCGTTGGCCACTTAAACATCCCTTATAAAGTGAGTTGTAGGCTTAAACAATCAACCCTACAGACTATCACTGTATTAGTGTGTGTGTGTGTGTGTGTATAGAGAGAGGCTAGAATACGCACAAGTAGTTTTTTGTGATGCAATGTTTTTTTCAAAAATCTAATCTGTTGATCTTCTTAAACATATTGTGAATAGCTCATGCGCAAAATTTGAGCATATTTGGACATTTATGGGTCATGTTATAAAGACCGCAAAAATTATACATTTCAAATTAGTTCCGCGCGTTGATTTTGTTGCCCTTGGATGAGTGACTTACACTCATCCAAATGGGCTCAAAATTTGTATGTAGCCTAGTTATAGTATGAGCTGAAGATCAATGGTTTACATTTTGCAAAAAATAATCTTGATATGCAAACACACTTGAGTGCATTCACGGTCCGATCTCCTGTGAGCTACACCCTTACAGACATATATGTATATAAATTATATATTTTTATATATATATGTTTATGTTTATATATATATATATATATATATATATATATATATACATAACATATATATAAGAAAAGAGTTCGTAGGGAGTGAGAGGTTAAACATTGAATGAAAGAAATATTGTTGTATATTGAGATAAAAAGAAATCAATCAGAACGTAAAGATGAAATTATTCATTTATTTTAGAATGTGAAATATTTTCATATCGAGATGTGGGCTTGAAATTTATATTTTGGTGATCAACATATTTTCTTTTTCAAAGTTTATAAATATGAGTAGTCTTTCTCACAAGTTGATCCAAATAAAGTGAGACAACAATTCATCCTAAACACTAATAAATCTAGTTATGCTATTCTTTGCGATCCCCATTATTGCGGAAATTGTCTACGATTATGAAAATATAATGTGGTGTAAGTACAATCAGAAGGAACTTTTTGCCACTTTTTTGTTGTTGCATCCCTAAAATTAAAACCTCTCTAAAGATATTCATGCAGAATGATGTAAGCATTCTGAGACAATAAAATATCATAGAGGATACATAAATATGACATTATATAATGTAGGTTTATTCACAAGATAGGTTTCACCCGTCACCATGCCATTGCTAGGACAACGAGGGTTCAACTCCCTTAGTTTACTCTGCCTTTCTTTCCACCGGTTTTGCGACTGTAATTCCAGATTCTATCAATGAAATATAAATTTTACAAAAATATGGTTGCATGAAATAAACCACTTCGCATATATGCTATCCTTTGGATTGATTTCTTCAAAGTGTTTTGAGCTACAACAGCCTTCTCCTCATTGAAAGGAAAACAAACCTGTACCCGATACCAAAGCATCATTCCGAAATTTATATTTGTGAAGAAGTCGACCCTATGTACGCTTCCCAACACAACGACAAAACCGTCAATTTTGAACTATATCTTGAAGACTCGAAGTAGAGGAGTTTGTTGACAAATGTGTCACGGTCCGCGCCTTGCCTTCCCTAGTTGCACCTGTACTTGAGAGTGGGAGTTGAATGCTATTATCTTGCTCTGTTGTAGTCGTCAGCATGAATGGAAGTGGAACGACTTCAGTACGGTCACACACTGACTGCGATTTAGCTCAGGATGACGAAACAGACGCGTTAACATTTACTAACGAAACTTAAATAATCAACAAGGTACAATAGATTACTTGCTAATTACCATGACTGAAATATATGGGAGGAAACGAAAGCTAGTGGTATACACTGTACAGGATAAGGACGTCCACCGATAAACTAACCACCGAACCAGAGCTAAGGCTTCTACGTAAGCAAAGTAGCCTCACGACGGCGATGGCCAACGACAGTACGGCTTTCGAGGGAGATGATATATTCGCGTTGCCGTGGCTATGTTGATAACCACCGGCTACCACAGGATTCACAAAACCGAAACACGGCAAGTTGGGAGGGTAGTAGACTAACAGAGTGCTGCTAATTAGGCTTCTAAGGCGTCATCTCTTGTCGGTCCGTTACCCGTCCAAATCCGGCGACCGGTGATCTGCAATCATGGATTACAACGAATATATATAATAAAACGCTCCCCCAAATCCAACAAACAGGCTGCATATGCTTGACAGCTACGGGGAGCTTTGTCATCTTCTTCCCTGGTCTTCGTCATTATCTCATCTTCACTGCTGAGCCGTACCCGGTTGTGAGCTTGAGGAAAGAAATATCAAAAAGGGTAAGCAGGCAAGCAGGCCGTCGGCACATGAACGTTTATGAACATTCCTGGATGGTTCCTCTTCCACATGTGTTAGCTTTATGGATAGTTTTATCAGTGTACTCGATTGCTAGGCATGGCTGTTTCCTGGAGTAGGTTTATGAACATTCCTTGACCATCTTGTACAACCTCCCACATGTCATACGGAGCTCGAAACCAAGTCAGGTTCAGTGGGTTTTCTTGGTTGGTTTGTGAGATCCATGTCCGTGCTTGTATTATTTGATTGATTTGGAAGTCGAAGTTGTTGCTTGTTAGTTAGTAGATAATTCAGGATGTCGGCCGCCATAAGAGTGGTTGGCGGCCCATCGGATTCTAGTTTTATGAGGCGTGTTTAGCATGTGGGCTGCGCCTCTTTCTTTATCTTAACATAATTAAGCACGCTGATAGAATAGAAATCAAGGCATAAGCTTACTGGTTAAGAAGTAGGCTTTACTTGAAACGAATCATGATGATTGGCGAGCTGCCAATGAGATTCATGTTGTTAACTGTTCCCTCCACGGCCTGGCAGAAATATAAGAACCGTCACGATGCCGCCGTTTTTATTTCTAGGGTTACTGAATTCAAAACAGCCTCCAACTATGGGGAATCTCTATCCATTTGTCCATCCGAAACCTACAATTCAAAAAGTGCCATTGCTACATGCATAAAAGCTAATCTCACTGTCGTAAAACCCGTATGATCACTATAATTAACCCAATAACATAGGCTCATTGATCACTCAAGTAAAATTCATAGCTGTGCAAAGGGTTTTCTAGTGCTCGTCCATGTGTGAAATAAACACACTGAATGTTTTCTTTCTTCGTTCACTCTGTCAACTTGCCCTCTTGTATAAAGGATCCTATCACAGGAGCTAGTCATCACCAAACATATTTTTGCTTCCCGCCATCTCCATTTTTCATGTGTGGCGGGCCGCCAAGGTCTTGTATACAACACTTATGCTTCATAGAGTAGGTATTCTGTGATCCACCCCAGAAATAATGACAACAGTCTTCTCGATATACAATCTTCAAAAAACTTTCTTCCTCTATCACATGTGGCAACCTTCCCCTATTGATAACTCCACAAGGCAGGTACACCTTGTTAAGCCCTTTGTTCATGGCTTTTGTTTCTCTTGTTCTTTTAACTTGAATCAGATCATTCTCTGGCATCACATCAAACTTGGACTACAAGTTTTAAGTGGAATAAAATCTTTCTTGTGGGAGGTACAACACTTATGTTGTTTCTCTTGTTTTATTGAATCGAATCCTTCTTGTGAGAGGCAATTTCTTATGCATGATGCATATTCCTGCAACAATAGCTACTTGTACGCCTTAATGATGGAACATTGAACTGTCAGTGCACCCAAATACCACAAGGATAGACATCACCTGGGTAGTTTCAAGCACAACATCAAACTTATCAACACTATAAAATTATCCAGTGAAGTCATAGAGGGTGAGTGGCTGCCAGTAAAAATCTCCATTAGGATTGAGAAACTTGCTTCAAGATTCTTCTAAACATTTTTCTTCCCATTCTCCTATGCCCGATTTTTTATTGTCTTGCAGTTTCTTATTCTGACTTTTGCATTATATTTCAGGTATATGCTCAGTGCTCTGTATATTATTCTTATATATATATATATATATATATATATATATATATATATATATATATATATGACACCACATTATAAAACTTGAGGATGTACCCATTCAACAATATCCTTTTCATTATCATTCATATAGCCATTTTTCTTACTCTTCTCATGCTATGTCATACCTTAACAAAAAAATCCATAAGGCTTAACAAATTGCCCTCAAGTATGGGTTGAATCATGCCTTGTGAATAAGATTAGGATCCCTTTTAGTTGTAGGGATTTGGAATGCTTCACCATTGACCAAATAAATTATAATGATTATAAGTGACGATTAAAATATTAGCTCAAGCTTGAATTATTTGTAAGTTTCAAGTTTCCAGTTGATAGGCATGCATGTGATGTGCACTTGCCTCACAAAAGGATATGATAGGGTCCATGTGACTTAGAAAAAAATAATATGAAGGATGTGTGATTTGGGGGGGGGGGGGGTTATGTTGTGTTATGTGTGTACATATTGTGACAGCAATGGAAGTTAATGATGATGGAAATTCTTTGTAGAATGGATCATTATAAATTGATTTACTATGTAGTCTCACATGTCATGTGTGCCTTCCTATTAGAGTGCATTACATAAAAACTATTGTATCATGTAAAAATGGTGAACTTTCGTAGAAACATTTATATGCAAGATGTGAGGTGGAGCATGACACACTAGAATATGTAGAATATGATTTCGATGCAACTGATGTAGAGTATGATTTTGGTGCAAAATGTTGTCGAACATATGAGAAAATTGAGAAATCATTTACAAGGGGACAAAGAATGTTGGTATCTATATTTTGATCTTAAAAGGCAAGGTTCAACCTCGGGGTTACTAAGTAGAAAATCCATTAAAAATATTGGATGAGGATCTTTGACTTGGCTAAAAAAAAAGCTCATATGTGATAGATTCTTGATTGTAAGATTTTTATTTTACTTGTCATGGAGGTGAACTCATTGACAATAAGGAAAACTCATTAACAATGTACCATCAGATATGAAACTTAAAACCAAATTATGGTCTTGGTATGATCAAATAGATCACCTTGATTGGACTATTGAGGAGAGAAGTATCATTTAATGAGTTATAAAATATCTCTTATAGATTTTCGAGTTTCATTACCAAGTTTAAACTTAACTTCCATTGAAAAGAATGCTTATTTTGACTTACTTAAATGTATTCAATAGATATAATTCTGAAGGTTCTAAATTGCATGATTGAGACAGATATTGGACTTTCATAGGTAGGCACTTGATACATAGACCATAATCCAAAACCCTCCCAAGTTGGTCTAGAAATGCAATAGTGATATACACTCGGGCTTCGTCATGATACCCTAGGGACAAACTATAGTCTATGATCTAGTCATAGAACTTCAAATTGTAAGGTTACATCACAACTTGGACTCCCAACGAAGGACTCAATAGTGACCACCAATTGACCTCCTTTGAGGATTGGAAATTGCAATAAGGAGTTGTCTCCCATCATTCATAAAAAAAGATCTAATGCACATACTCTAATTTTAATCCCCTGCGGAGGACATAAAAGTATATGGATGCGCTATTAAATTCTCATGAATAACACTTAATTCTTAATTATCATTTCACCATAATGAGGAGGTTTTCATGCTACAGTAACTAGTTGACACTTATCCATTCTCAAAAGTAGATGCCACATTTTTTGAATTGCCTTATAATCCTAGTTTACATGATAAAGTTATTTTTAATTGATAATTTATTTTTTAAATTATTACAAGCATCCATGTCATAAAAAGAGTGATGAAAAGGGAGTTCCAGTCCAACACATCAACTTGTTTAAAGACATGTATGTTAGGCCCGATACAAGTTTGAAGACTCTTGGAGGATAGATACCAACATTTCCTATCACAGTTAGGGTACACCAAGAATCAACACTTTACCCATATATGTTAATTATCATTTGCGTAAGCTGAGAAAGCCTTTTTAAGATGACATTCCTTAGTGAATGTTATATGTTGATGAAATTATGTTGATTGATGAAACTAAAGAGGGCTTGAATGATAAAGTTAATCTTGGGAACATGCTTTGTAATTACATTTATTAATGATAAGTAGGAGCAAAACTAAGTATATGCATTGTCATTTCAAATAGTCTAGAATTGTGATTGGTGGGGCCATGCCAGGTGAAGTGGATGTACCAAAATGTGACAAACTTCATTAATTGGGTTCTATATTTCAAATAGATGGGGATGTAACAAATGATGTTTTTCACATGATCAATATAGGATGGTTGAAATGGAAGAGTGAAACAAAGTATTGTGACACAAATATCCCTATCATACTTTAATAAGTAACTTTTATGAAAAAATACTATTCCATGCATGATACATGGGAGTGAATGTTGGGTGGCAAAGAAACAATGTCTCAATAAGATGAACGTGGCTGAACTGTGTGTATTGAGATGGATGTGAGGGTTGAAGAGAAAGATATCTTGATAGAAGTCATGTGGACGTGTGCAACTTAGACCGATTAAAATTCTTACACAAAGAAATTCTATTTTTTGAAGCACCATTAAAAGAAAGATAGGAATGCCTAAATTAACGCAAGAAGAGCTTAGAAAAAGAGATTTTCAATCTTTACTTCTCTACCTGAATGTGACACATAATATATTTGATTGTAAAAGAAGGATCCATGTATAAGGACCCCAACATGGTTGGGATTGAGGATTATATGATTACAATCTTTTCTTCCAAACATGTTTCATTATGTTAAAAAATTAATTCATATATATATAGATATATATATACATATATACACTTGAGTGTACGGATCACACACTACACTCAAGTTGTGTTTGCATATCAAGACTATTTTTTTATAAAATGTAAACCATTGACCTTCATTGTCATACTATAATTAGGCTACATACCAATTTTGATCCCATTTGGATTAGTGTAAGTCACTCATCTGAGGGCAACAAAATCGACGCACAAAACTAATTTGAAATGCATAATTTTATGGTCTTCATAACATTACATATAAATGTCCAAATGAGCTCAAATTTTGTATATGAGCTATTCACAACGTGTTTAAGAAGATCAATGGATTAGGTTTTTGAAAAAAATATTGCATCATGAAAAATTACTTGAGTGTATTTTGCTCTGAATACACTCGAGTGTATTCCAGCCCGACTCTCTCTCTCTCTCTCTCTCTCTCTCTCTCTCTATATATATATATATATATATATATATATATATATATATATACACACTCGAGTGTATTCAGAGCAAAATACACTCAAGTTGTTTTTCATGATGCAATATTTTTTTTAAATCTAATCCATTGATCTTCTTAAACATCTTGTGAATAGCTCATACGCAAAATTTGAGCACATTTGGACATTTATAGGTCATGCTATAAAAATTGCAAAAATTATACATTTCAAATTATTTTCACGTGTCGATTTTGTTTCCCTTAGATGAGTGACTTACACTCATCCAAATGGGCTCAAAATTTGTATGTAGCCTAGTTATAGTATGACAGTGAAGATCAATGGTTTACATTTTGCAAAAAATAGTCTTGATATACAACCACACTTGAGTGTATTCGTGTGATCTGTACACTCGAGTGTATTCTAGCCTGACTCTCTCTCTCTCTCTTTGTATATATATATATATATATATATATATATATATATATATATATATATATATATATATATGATAAAGTCAATATATATACCACTTTTGGTGAATTCAACAAAACTTATGTAAATATATGAAAATATATCATATAATTCCAAGAATTATTTCCTTGTTTCAACTCTTTCTAGTGATTGGATTATCCTTAGTTGAAATCCAATGACCATAGACTAGAGTTGACATGGCAATAATTCAGTTTTACATGTAATGAGGAAGTCCATACAAAAATAATGAGGTCGATAAAGTACCTATAATTTGGCTAAAATTTCCTTTGGCACATCCAACTCACCAATAATTCTTTCTAGTACAAACAACAATTCATCTAAATTTTACCCTGGAAGTTCATTTAAGAAAGTTAAAATGTAAGTAATTAAACGTTTATGAGGGTAAAATGGTAATTTTTTAAGAATAAGAACAACCAAACTATGACTAAATTAGGAATACAAACTCGTTTACTTATCATGTTGGATTTACATTTAAAAAAGGGTATAGCAAGATGTCTTTGTATATGATCTAGATAAGTGCTAAAACATCATATATGATTGTGATTTAAGAAATAATTTTTGATAGATTATTTTCTTCAGATTTAAGTAGCTTGTAATTATGCTAGGATGCACTTGCTTTGAAATTAGTTGAACTTCAACTAATCATTTCTTTTTATCTTCATTCCTTTACTGCTAGATAATCTAGATCATTAGATGTTGGAACCTAAATGTATCATTATTAAAGATATTTTATGTATGTTTGACAATATACTAGTTTTCACATGACTGGCTTCCGTAGATGACTGACTTAATCCACTTTTTAGTGATTTGTTACTATAATGAATTTTTTTCTATTCCATATTAAGGTTTATTATATCTAGATAATCCTACGATTTTCTTATATTATAGGGAATTTTTAAAAGGTTAGTGTTGGAATATTAGCCTATTTAGTTAATATGTTAATTGGTATATTGTCTCCATGGGCCCATTTCCTATTGCCTATTAGGGTTTGAATCTGCTTCGTTGTGCTTCCTTGTAATTGCCTCCTCTCCTGTATATAGGACATGGATGTACGTATCAATATACAACAAACACAATTCTTTACAATTAGGAATTCAAGTAATCTTACTTTATCTTTAAAGAAAGACTATTTGTATGGATATTTTCTTTTTTTTTTACATATTTTTTGTTGTTTTAAGTAATTATTTAAAAAATTACAGAAATTGATAAGTTTTAACTGAAGTGGATGATTATTACGAATTAATGAGAAACTTGTATAACATATGACACCATATTATATTAATCATATTGAAACAATTTTTTTGTAGAGATGAAATCATCATTTATCTTGTAGTCAAACATGAGGATTTGATTTAGCATGATAGGATACTGATTCAAGTGGAACCCTATTGAGATACTCATTCTAATTTGATCCCAATTGACATGGAATCAAATTTTTAACATTTATGTATGTTCTTGATCTAGAGAGGACTATTGTGATATATGCAATCTCAATATCAAATATTGACTCACAATCATGGCCATGCATTCAATAGTCTCTCTCATCAAGTAGCTAGGATAATACTCTAATAGGAAGGATGAATTCAACCACATCATTTATAATAATTCACATGGGTTACACTGCACCCCATCAATAATTTTTTGTCCCTCCTTATTCAAGATTGTGTTTAGTAGTGTTGAAGTACACTAAACAATATGCGACCTTTTTCATGACTTCAAGCCTAAGGACCAAAACACCACAATTACTATGACAAATGATATCGGTTGTCATCTTATAGATTCCAAGTATCATTCTCAAGATGATTTAGTCTGTCTAGTACATCTAACACGTACCTATGTGCTTGACTTGATATCGAATTTCAAGACGAATAAGATGTAACCACTAATAACAAGACATACTAGTATTGATGTTTATTCTTGTCCTAGTTTCCATAATAATATTTGATTAGAGACTAAAAAAGAATGAATACTCATAGCATACACATGATCTAATGTTGAAGTCCTGAACCCAAAAATATATGTCATTGTATGAAAAATCCTTAAGATATTAGTATGTTTAATCATTTTCTCATATACAAAACATATTGAAATTGAAAATTCACTTTACTAATGATCAAATCCAGTATAAAGTATCTTTATTTACTATTGTACCATTCTAAATACCACAACTCGTCTTCATCCTCTCCCAATATCCATAAACAACCAGACTCTACTTTTAGTTTCCATAAACAACAACACTCTTAAATTTGTACCTCTTTTAATTTCTTGAAAAAACGAGTATGTTCCTATATTTTATATATACCCTGATCATCCTCTACCAATACCTATCATATCTTCACTAATTGTCCTCTACCAGTGGCCATGGATGAAACTGAGTTGTTCAAACCACTGTGACAGGGTATGTCCTCACTAGTACCAGAAACTGAGATTAGGAAATTGCAATCTTTGTGGAGGATAAGAGCATATGCATGGAAGAAACCTCTGTGGAGGCTCTCATGTTGTGAAAAAGAATTAGAGTACAATTTGTACTTCTTTGCTGGCTGGGGATGACACAAGGAAGCCACACCTATGTCATCACCATCATCAGAGGAGTATGCTTATGATTATTTTATATTTTCAGCATGTGTGAGGGCTTATGGTTATTTTAGATCTACTGACATCACAGCCCATAGGGAATTGAATCCCATTGAGATGCATGTTCTTTATCTTTCTTTCTTCAATTGAACAATTTTGTGGAAATATTCAACAACTTGAAACCCCCAAATCACTTGAGCGACATCCCCTCCTTCAAGGTACCCTTCAAAACTTCCGCCACTGACTTATAATTTATTACCCATGACAAACAAAGTTTGATGGAGCAAGTCAAGGTCAATTATTCTCACATGCTCGTGATCTATATTAAGAAGAGTAGGGATGATGCTAAGGAGAACAAAAACTGCTAGAACTTAATGTCAGTGCAACAACAACATGTTCAAGTTCTGGCTTCTAGTAAATGTTGAAATGAAGCGTGTGAAGGTATAGGATAATATTCTTCCATCCTATATATGTATGGCACTAACACAAATTCTTACACATGTCTTTAAATCCCTATTTCTACAAGAAAAACACAGATTGTGCTCTATAACTGTCACACCCCGATGTCACAATTTCCACTGATCATGAGATTAGGGCATAAATTGAGGATTTAACGTAATACAAAGATCACCCTTAACTTTTTCTTCTCTTTCAAAACTCTTTGTTTTCTCACATTAGACCACATAAACCAACTTTATGAACATTCATTATGTTCCTAATCTGATTTCTCTAATCTGATTTCAACAGTAAAAATGCATGTATGAACATTCATTATGTTCCTCATACTGTTAAGCACATAAGACTTGCTGATTCGCACATATTGCTAAAAGAGGAATAATGTTATACATCATCATTTATAACTCTCTCTTATTTCTTTACAAGGACCTAGAGTGACAAGGACTGACTGAACTTAACTATACTCAGACTTAACTCTTGTGGCAGATCTACTCTAATGCAATGATATCTTCTTCAAGTCCATGTGATTTCCCTAAAAATTATGAGTAGAGGGGTGAGCCTACTCGCTCAGTGAATGAGTACTTCAAAGAAACAGTCTAAAGCACTGATATAATTATAGATATACTTTTGAGCAATTAATATCAATTATAACAACAGTAAGCTTTAAAGAGTCTAATAATTGACAATCATAAATATGGCATGATACTCTAAATATCTATAAGAGTGAATCAATATATGAAATGCTTGATTGATCATAAAGAGAACTCATAATTCAAAAACATACAAAGAATAATTGAATAACTGTACACACTTGTTTGACCTTTCATTCATTTTATTATGCCCTGATCATATGCAGTGTACTCTACATATGAAGACTCGTAGTGAACTACGATCCCACCGTACAAGACTTAGCCGACACCCTAGGATAGCTAAGTCTGACTGTTGTCCTGGTCTACTACAAGAAAACTAGCTCTCTAGCCTTGACACTCCTATAGTGTCGTAAACTGGACTCCTCCTCTAGGTTGAGTACATAAGAGGAGAGTCTAAGGCACTATGTGGGCCTCTAGGTTACCACTGGGATGTCCAATTCTTGTTGGGTAACCTATCTTCTCTTATGAGACTTCCTCAAGGGCTTCATCTCCCCGCACACTCTTTGGGTGCGTTCCAACCCCCATATATTGGAGGTTGCCAGGGTTAGGTCTTTTCATCCCTAAGGTGCAGACCTCTCATTGGGATTCTATGGTGTCAGGGCCCTTAACTCTATTATTTTATTATTCCTAGAAAACTCTTACTACATTGTACCTTTCTCTTACTCATACTTGATTCTGGTATCTTTATGGTGTCGCGTCTATTTATTTGAACTTTATAGCACAACATGTATATCATTCTAAACTTGATAGAGCAGTATATTCAAAACACTGTAATATACTGAGTAATCAACATACTATACATACTGGCAGACTAGAATTCTTAAATAAATAGAATACATGTCAACTTGGCACTTTATACACTAGAATCATGCAATTGAACTGTTAAGCATTACCACATCTCATACTGAGAACATTGATATCACCATACTTGATTCATTGAACACCCTAACCTTATAGTTTCATTTACCTCATTCACTTATCACTTGGATCTCATAAGGATAGAATATGTCATAAACATCCACTAAATACAGATTGCTTTAAACAACTCATATACAATCAACATATGTATGAAATCCTCGAATTGAACTAAATTAGGGTTTTCCCATGCCATTCATTGAGATATTATGAATCAAGAATAACATTGCATAAATAGAGTCTATGATGGCAAGAAAACACTTCAAATGGATTTAACCATATTTATTCACAAATTTCCAACTTTCCACTCATATAGGGCTTCACCCTCTTTACGAAGATATCAAGCAAACACTATTCACATCACATGAAATCCAAGATAGTGTCTGACATATATGTACTATGCATTCAGATAAATAATCATTCAAAATCAAGGCGATCTACATAAGCAACTTTCTATATTTACTTATACAACACATTTCAGTCATAGACAAATTCCCTATATTTCTATTTACTCTTATAACCTCTGCAAATACTTAGGGAATTATCATTAGAATGCATTGTATACATTTCTAATATGATTTTATCATATGAACTTCATCCAAATAGAGGAAGAATCCATTTCATATCGTTTTGCAACAACTTCGAACAAATAGACAATTCAGGGTTTGTAGTCGCATACTAGAAATTAAAGATTATGGATGAATTAACCAATTTTCATGCAATATACTGTTTAAAGGAAGTTCCCACTCACCTTAAGGTGTTAAAACACCTTAAAAACGTATCCCATATCTAAAAATCTTGAATCCATATCAAATCCCTAGCAATTCACCCAATTCCTCTTCCTTTCAACTCGGAAACCCAAAAAATGAGGGATTATGAAGAAAGAGTGAGAAAAGGACTTGATTTGATATTATTTCGAA
The DNA here is from genome assembly GCA_963693085.1 of Alisma plantago-aquatica. NCBI lineage: Eukaryota > Viridiplantae > Streptophyta > Magnoliopsida > Alismatales > Alismataceae > Alisma > Alisma plantago-aquatica. Next base: position 326,147,724 of record OY856415.1, read on the forward strand.
TCCAAACAGGGCAGGGACAGAATTTTGACAAGTGAGATAAGATTCACCATGAAACTATATCCAAAGAAGCTAAACATACATGATTTCATCATTCCTCAGACCGCAAAACCCTAGGTCAGCATCTCCATCAATTTCTCCTCTCAATCCGTAACTCTCCCTCTCTCTCTAGGATTTCATTTCTCTAGTTTGAATCATGAAATATGATATCTGATAATGTGTTAGGTTGACCATATAGAGCAATTGAGCTGCTTGGGTCAATTGCACATTGACCCCTCACTATACTTTTTCTTATTTCAACTGAATTTTCTGTCATAAAAAGGTTTTTATAATTCGTGTATTTCATAGATCAAAACTTCTCCAAATGTTATGATACTTTATCATATTATGTATAATTTAGGCAATAAACTTTAGTTAAAATTTTAGATCATTCCAATCTCCCATTAAATAATTAAAAATCGAAAAGTGGAATGTTATCCAGAATTCTGCAGAAATGTCAGTTACTGTAATTCATCTACTGATAAGGATCGCATCCAAAAATTGTGAAATTTTTTCATATTGTTTAATATTGAGTTTCAGATCTCAAGTTAAAATTTAAGATCATTTGGAATTACCAATAAATAAATAAAAATAAAACACTACGCTGTTGAAAAGCACTCTGTCAGCATTTTGGTCGAAGTATAGTTCGACCGAGAACCGCATTCAAAGAACACTAAAAAATTCTGAAATTTTTCTCCAATATGCATAATTGAGTTGTTCATATCATATCCAAAATTCAATTAAATAAAAAAAAATTAGAAAATATGAAAAATCATTTACCACACTGCTATCCTGACCAAATTCCATATTCATGTACTATCAAAACCCTAATTTGGGTCGGTCGGGGTTTTCAAATGTTAACCATAATTATGTAGATCAAAGTATGATTATACCTTTTGGTTTTATTTAAAACGTAAAAACTTAACTACCATCATTAATAAAGGTTCAAACAATGATCAACTTAATTAAGCATACAATCATCCAAGTAAACCCTAATTTTTACCGATTAGGGTTTACATTTCTCAAACCCTAATTTATCAAACAATAGAACACTTAACATTATTATTAGGTTTAAAACATCATAATTGAATTATCATCATTAATTAGATTTAATCAATGATCAATCCAATTAAGCATATAATCATCCAGGTAAACCCTAGTTTACCCATTAATCTCAGATGGGATCATAACAATTCTCCCCGCCCTAAAAAAGTTTCATCCCCGAAACATATTTATGCAAGTAAAGTACATTCAAGGTTTATTTTAAGCTTCTGAAATCTTACATGTCATTATATTCCTGTATTTCATACTTGAATGCAGTTTTCAACATTAAGTCCTTTATTTCTTTTCTAATCACAACATGTTAAATCATGACTGCTCAATGATAACAAATGAATTCTCTATGTCACAATCAATCATAGGATAGAGAGAGAAACAACCATTTCAATATTTTCATACTCTTGAGGTGTTACCTCAACATTGATAATCCGATCCAACTATCTCAATTCATACAACTCAATATGTACTATTGTTATGTATTACCTCTAAGTCACAAAAGAGAGTTCACCATGTTGTTTTGAATTTTTACTATTGTGCTACTCAAATAGCAAAATAGTCTTGAGTTGGAAGAGTAGATTCAACAACAATTGTACAATACTACTCACGACATCATCATTGGATCATGGATGCATATGTATGAGCCCACACATAATTTGAGATGATCTGATCCATAAACCATGACATAAACTCAGCGGAAGCATTCGATTAGCAGAGGAATACAAAAAATTACCGAAAATTAAAACTTTTTGAGACAAGATCTTGAAATCATAAAACTTCTTTTATAGAAACAAGATAAACAGTTTACATCTCTGTTAAATCACTTCTTGATTGATTATACACAACCAGATACAAAATCTCAAGATTCAAAACCAAAAATCTCAGACCAACTAACTCCAAGGACCTGAGAGTACAGAGATGACATAGGATTAACTAACTACATGGCTCAGCAGTCAGTATCTCCACCTGAGATTCATTGTTGCTCCTGGTGCTGCTGCTGCTGATACTGATCACCTGCAGACTGGTTCCTTTGTCCCCGAAGACCACCTAAAAAGTTGAAGTCTACGGAGTGAGACAATTTTAAATAATTGTCCCAGCGAGAGTTATAACTCTCCACCAGAAGCTTTATTATAGCAATCAAATAACAACATAAGCAATAAAAGCTTTTAAGGTAATCAACAGCAGATTGACATTAAGTAGGACAACATCATTTAAGAAATATGAAAAACATATATACTAGGCAGTGTAATTTCAGTCATTGTATCTCGTAGTTTTAACCTAAGTAGATATGCTACGTGGTTGATTATGTTTTACAAACATTATTATGCCTTGTGGAGATGAGGTATACCGCTCATACTCCAACCGATCACTTATTAAGTCGCATCGGTATCATACCTAGGTCAGCAAAAGAGCCGGATTCTTATGACCTCATCTTCCTCAGTCAGAGTGAGGATAAACATGCAGGACATCTAGTGTCTCTGCTACTATAGCTTACCAAGGTATTCTGGTACTTCGCTATTAGAGTCATAGTGGAATTTTGTACTCTCTTCGTCATCGAAAGATTTCTTGTATATCTCTCATTGATGTGGTATAAAAGATTTGCTTGGGGGATTAGTGCTACATCACCCCAGCATAAACATATAGTGAAGGATTGATAGATTAAGATACATCTACATCAATTCCTACACTAGGATGTAAGGATATACACATCCATATTCCCCCACATACTCAATAGTATGTGATCTAGGAGTTCCCTTAGGAAAACATGTTTCACCATCATTTAACTTCTAACAATGATGGATCTATGATCAAGGCTCTACATGGCATGATTATACTTGATTAGTTAGGTACATTTCAGTATCTTTTAACATCATACATGTTTCCAAGTATTTAAATATTAAAACACTGCTATGCAAGAAGAATACTAAATCTATCAAGTTTAACTCATATCAGTTACCAAAGGATATCAACTCATCATAAGTCATTTTAATCAGCATGACCTTGATGTTACTCATGGCTCTTACAACCTATTATCTCATATGATGCTACTTAAACTTAGGCATCATAGCATATTCACTATTCATTAAGCTAACAACATGCTTTCAATGAATATGGTATCATAATCCTTACTTGGATATGATCATCCTCATGTAAGAAACTGCATGGTTAATTCAACTAATAATAATAAACAATTCATTTCAAGAGTTGTACCTTCATACTCTTACAATAGCTAGGTTCCCTGATTTACATCAATTAGGGTTATCCAATCCCTTCCATTATGATTAGAAATAGTGGTTCCTCCTTTCATACTTAAATTATGAAGATTCATGCTTAAAAGCATAACCTGGAATTAGGGTTTATTGTATATTTCATCATATTACCCTAGAATTAGGGTTTATTGTACATTTCATCATATTACCCTAGAATTACGGTTTACTATTCACTTTATAGTGAATTGAGCTCATAGCATCATCATGTATGAGAAACATCATCATTGATGCCTTCAAATTAGGTTAAGATTCATCAATTATAATAATTAGGGTTTTCATGATCTCACATAGGTGGATCATACCCTAATCATGCACATTCATATACATTGAAGGTATTTTATTTGAGTTTCAACCATAAATGGTACCTTCTCTCTCCTCTTACTAATAGATGGTGATTACATCACTCTAGAATAGGTTAGGTCAAGTCCTCATTGATTAACATAAGCTTAGTCACCACTATCATGTTATTAGGGTTTGATTAAAACAAGGTATCATCTAGTTGAACCCTTCAAGGGCATATTGGTAAAGTACACCATTGATCACAATCATGGGTCAATCTATTAATCACTTAACCCCTTAATGTCTTTAAGTATTATTAGGGTTTGGATTAGACCACCATAGAACCAATTTAAACCTTCAAAATACTAAGCAAACACAACCCTAAAGTCTCCAAATGATTACATATTTTCAACCTCCAAACGGTCTTGAGACCGTTTGGATGTGTTGACCATTTTCTGTAGTTGACTACAAGACCGCATGACACTTAAGACCGTTTGCCCGTAAACGGTCTTGAGACCGTTTGAGTGCATTGACCGTTTGAGAGTGTTGACTTCCAAACCGTTTGGATGAAACGACCTTGAAACCTCATGACTTGAAACGATCTTGAGATCGATTGGACCAAACGACCTTAAGATCATTTGAGTCCAAACGGTCTTGAGACCGTTTGGTCCAAATGGGCTCAAAACCGCATGGACCTCAAAGGTGTATCAAAGGTTATAATCGATTATGGTTATCTATGTTGAAGCCTTCAATTGGCCATATCCTTGTTAACCACTTATAAATTGAGTCAATTAGGGTTAACCTTAATCAATTGGACACCAAATTGACCCTCAATTGAAGGCCAATTAGGGTTAAATCCAACTCAATTAGGGTTTGCAATCGGTTAACCCTCAATGTTCAACAATGTGAAACAAATTGAAGTTGAACCCATCAATGGATACTCAATTGGGCCCAAACTTGGCCCAAACGGTCTTGAGATCATTTTGACACCCTCCAAATGGTCTTGAGACCATTTTCCCAAAGTTTCATCAAAATCTAAGTCGATTTAATAAGGGTTGAACCCTAATTAGGTCTAAAATCAGCACTTTTATTCAATTCATCAACCTATTGTGATTGGACCCTCAATTCATCAAATTACCTTAACCCTAGACCTCCAAACGGTCTTGGGTTATCACCAAACGGTCTTGAGACCGTTTGAGTGAACCCCCAAATGGTCTTGAGACCATTTGGGCCCTTCAACCCAAAGTTCACCAAAATCTATCCTTGAAATCAGCAATTCAACCCGATTAGGGTTTAGAAGGTTGAAGTGCCTTCAACTTATGATTGGTTTACAATTAGATCATGATTCTTTATAATTGATTAATTAAACATGTGTACAACAGACCTCTAAATGGTCTTCAGTTGGTCAACCCTACCAAACGGTCTTGGAGACCGTTTGAATCTAAACGGTCTTGCAAAACCACATGAGATCAAACAGTTTGAGACCGTTTCATTTCAAACGGTTTGCAAACCGTTTAGACCAAATGGTCCAAGGTCATTTGATAAAGTTACCTAGGAATTCATGCCCATCATATTCAAACTTGTGACAGGTCGGTTACTTCGTGGTTTTGCTTGCAAGGAAGCAAGAAAAGATGGGGAAGAAGAAGAACTTAACTACTACTTGCAAGAATAACAATATGCATAATAAAACAAAGGTTTTAGAGTTATAAAACCCGCCTCAAATGTTGTTCCTAGAGCTCCAAGCTTCCAAGCTTCAAGCCGTTAATGGCATCTTGAGCTCCACAGGTTGGCCAAAGTTGATTCTCCAAGGAAAGGTTGGGGAAGGTCGTCTAGAACAAGAAACCTAAGTGAGATAACCATAAAACCAACCTTATACAAAGAATTCCTCCATGAATCCAAGCTAGAAGATGGTCTCTTCTCACCTTAGAACAGGTTGGTCGTCTTCTTGAGCTCCATAGCTCTGCCTTAGTCAGTTGAGCAAGATGAGAAGTGAAGAAGAGAAGGGAATACGTTTACTTGGTTTGCAAAGAAAGAAGCTTATATAGCTTGGGTTAGTTTTCAACATAAGGACCTCTAGTTTATGGGTTTCTCATCTAGGTCCCTCCTTCACTTCTAAGTCACATTCAATCTATCATAACTTTAAGAAAAGCCCATCAAAACTCAAGAGCTAAGGGTAAAGAAAGCCAACATGCAAACTAAGGTACATATATAAAAGGTCTCTTTACTCATACTAGGTGATTCTACTACAAAAGTCATTCTTCTTATCTGATTATCTAATTGAACCGCCCCTTTCATCATTTCTTCTCTAAATGATTTCAAGAGTCATAAAAGATACTCTAAAAGGTGTATTTTACAAGTTGCACCCCACATTTTGGGTAAATTGCACTTTACTCCAAAATTAGGGTTTTTAAGCACCAAGATTGCTCCACAAGCTGTATCTTGATGCCCAAGCTTGGGAAATCCATCATACTTCATCATATCCATTCATATGATGTCTCATCATCAGAGGAACATCTTAACATGTGTAATTTGCAAGTTAACCCCTCTAATTCGGTAATTTGCACATAGGTCCCTGTATTACAAAACAATACTATAACTTTGTTTAAAAAGGACAAAATTGAAAGTGTATGTTCCTCAGGAGCTTAATTACACGCCAAAAGATAATCACAAGTATTTAATTACATATTTAGGCAAAACATCTAGGGTTAGTTTATAACCCAGGTCAGGGATGTTACAAATTATCCACCCCTTACAAGGATTTTGTCCCCGAAATCGATAAAACATATGAGGAGAAAAGAGCAGGGTATTTCCTTCTCATCACCTCCTCTAGTTCCCAAGTGGCTTCTTCAACACCACGATGATTCCAGAGGACTTTCACAAGACTTATGTCTTTCTTCTTTAGCTTTTTAATTATGTTATCAAGGATTGACACTGGTCCTTCCTCATAAGTTATATCACCATTCAATTCTACCTCCATATGTTGTAGAACTGACTCGGTATCAGGGTGACATTTCCTCAGCATAGAAATGTGAAACATAGGGTGTAACTTCTGCAACTCTTGAGGTAACTCTAGTCTATAGGCTACCTTTCCAACCCGTTCAATGATTAGATAAGGCCCCATAAATCTAGGAGCTAACTTCCCTTTCCTTCCAAAATGAAGGACTCCTTTCCAAGGCGAGACCTTGAGGTACACTCTGTCTCCAACTTGGAACTCTAAGGGTCTACGACGTCTGTCGGTGTAAGATTTTTGCCTATCCTGTGCAGTCTTAATCTGTTGTTGTATTATTTTAATCTTCTCTGTGGTCTGCTGTACAAGATCAGGACCTAACAACTGGTGTTCACCAGTCTCATACCAACATAAGGGTGATCTACAACGTCTACCATAGAAAGCTTCATAAGGTGCCATATCAATACTATGTTTATAGCTATTGTTATAGGCAAACTCTATTAGGTTTAGGTGCAGATCCCAACTCCTGGTAAACTAGAGAACACATGCTCTCAACAAGTCTTCCAAGGTTTGTATAGTCCTTTCTGACTGTCCATCAGTCTGTGGATGAAAGGTTGTATTAAACCTTAACTTGGTGCCTAAAGCTCTGTGTAACTGCTCCCAAAAATGACTTGTAAACTGGGGACCTCTGTCAGAAACTATAGTGACTGGAACTCCATGCAATCACACTATCTCTTGAACATACAGTTGTGATTACCTTTCAACTGAATAGGTTGTTTTGACAGGTAAGAAATGTTTTGTCTTTGTCAACCTATCAACTATTACCCAGATGGAATCATGTCCTTTTCTTGTCCTGGGTAGGCCAACAACAAAGTCCATGGTCACATGGTCCCACTTCCACTGTGGTATGGGTAAAGGTTGCATTGTCCCTGCAGGCTTCTGGTGTTCAGCTTTAACTTTCTGACACACAGGACACCTTAGAACAAACTCAGCAACATCCTTTTTCATCCCAGGCCAGCAATACATATCTTTCAAGTTTTGATACATCTTGGTGCTCCCTGGATGCATGGCATACATCGAAGAATGAGCTTCTTCCAAGACTAACTTCCTCAAGTTATCCACATCTGGTACTATCATCCTCCCATGATAGCATTCCACATGGTCATCTGAGTCATGGAAACCATCCCGCTTCTCATCACCATACTCAGACCTAATATGTTGAACTGCAGCATCAACTCGTTGTGCCTCCTTGATCTGCTCTCTTAGGGTAGGTTTAATATGCATTTCAGCTAACAACCCAGATAACAATGACACCTTCAACTGTACATTGTTCTGCCTTAAAGAGATAAGCATATCTCTCCTAGAGCATACTAAAGAGTTTAGTTGTGCCCTATCCATGGTTGATGTTGCTGATTTCCTACTCAAGGCATCTGCAACAACATTGGCCTTCCCTGGATGGTAATCAATTATACAATCGTAGTCCTTGATTAACTCCATCCAGCGACGTTGCCTCATGTTAAGTTCATGCTGAGAGAAGATATACTTAAGGTTCTTGTGGTCAGTGAATATCTGGAATGTCTCTCCGTAGAGATAATGTCTCCAGATCTTCAAGGCATGAACCACAGCAGCTAACTCCAGATCGCATGTCGAATAATTCTCCTCGTGTTTCTTAAGTTGTCGGGAAGCAAAAGAAATCACTTGCTTATCCTGCATCAACATGCATCCGAGTCCATTCTTGGAGGCATCACAGAAAACTACATATCCCTTACCTTGCTCAGGTAGCACAAGTACATGTGAACTTGTCAACCTTTCCTTCAACAGCTGAAAAGATTGCTGGAACTTATCACTCCAGGCAAAAGGAACGTCTTTCCGGGTTAACTTGGTCAAGGGTAAGGCTATAGAACTGAAGTTCTTGATGAACCTTCGGTAGTAGCCAGCTAACCCTAAGAAACTACGAATCTCCGTCGGTGTCTTCAGTTGTTCCCACTGTAGAACAGATTCTACCTTTTTAGGGTCAACACGAATACCCGAGGCAGATACCACGTGTCCAAGAAAAGATACTTCCGGCAACTAGAACTCACACTTGCTAAACTTAGCGTATAGCTTATGTTCCCTTAGCATGGTCAAAGCTTGGCGAAGATGTTGTTCATGCTGCTGAGCATCTCTACTATAGATCAGAATGTCATCTATGAAGACAACAACACACTAATCGAGGAAAGGTCGGAAGATTCTATTCATGAGTTCCATAAATGCAGCTGGTGCATTAGTTAGTCCAAACGACATAACTGTGAACTCATAGTGACCATACCTTGTCCTAAAGGCAGACTTGGATATGTCACTGTCCTTAATACGAAGTTGATGATATCCTGACCTCAAGTCTATCTTCGAGAAGACGGTTGCACCACGCAACTGGTCAAAAAGATCATCAATCCTCGGCAGAGGGTACTTGTTCTTTATTGTTACTTTATTGAGTTGTCTATAATCAATGCACAACTGCATTGACCCATCTTTCTTTTTAACAAACAAAACCGGAGCACCCCAGGGTGAAGTACTCGGTCGAGTGAAACCCTTCTCAAGTAACTCCTGAAGTTGTTTCTTGAGTTCTTCCATCTCGGCAGGCACCATCCTATACGGTGTTTGAGCTATAGGTTGTGTATCTGGGACCAAATTGATTTCAAAATCAATTTCCCGAGGTGGTGGTATACCTGGAAGTTCTTCAGGAAACACGTCTTCGAATTCCCTGACTATAGGAACTTCAGCAGGGTTAGGACTTTCCATGGTAGTATCTACCACATGGGCCAAGAATGCATAACATCCTTGCCTCATCAGCTTCTCAGCAACCATAGCTGACACAATACAGGTGGGTAGAATCTTTCTCTCTCCTTGAAAGATCCATATGTCGCTTTCATCAGCAAACACAGCCTGCTTGGATTCACAATCCAAGACAACTCTATACCTTTCCAAGGTATCCATCCCAAGGTTTATATAAAATACTTGCATATCAAGTGGTATAAGATCCACTTGAATACGATGATCAAAAAAGAAGAGGATGCAGGGAGAGCATACCTCCTGCAACACAGTAGACTCTCTCAATGGAGTCTCAAGCAACAAGCTATCTGCCCTATGACTGACTGTCATATTGCAGTTGCGAATCACTCTCCGAGTGATAAAGGAGTTCATAGCACCCGGGTCAATCAAAACAGATACAACACAGGATGTAGACATATCATAATATAACAATTCCATATGACCTGCCACAACCCGTGAATTGATCACTGCATCAGGTGGGTTCATTGCATAGAACCTTGATGTCGCCTGAGGTTGAGTTGGTGCTGACGATCCAGCTTGGGACGCTTGTCCACGTCCTCTAGCTGTTCCTTGAAACTATCTTCTCTGTGACCCCTGTTGACTCTATCTCTGAGGCTGTGTCACACTGAAAGGCCAAGACCTGCAGTCCTTCATCAGATGTCCCACCTTCCCACAGTTGTAGCAGCTTCTTTCCAGTTGTTGTGGTCTTGGTGGTCATGTGACTGACATTGATGCTGAACTGTGAGTCTCTTATAGTGGTAGGCTTCGTCCTCTACCTCTACTCGGTGTCCACTATGTCTGAGCACTAGAACTGGGTGGTGGAGGTGTAGGTGCAGAGAATCTAGGCTTCTTAAAGTCTCTAGATGAAGAACCCTAGAACTGCAGATATCTCTTATGGGTTTGCCTCTTCTCAGCTACAGATCTCTCTATCCTTCGGACTGACTCAACGAAGGTAGCGAACCTCTCCCGATTTTCTAGGGCAGACACGGGAGTAGTCAAATCGGCATTCAAACCCTTCTCGAACCTTCTAATTCTTTCTTCTTCTGTGGCAGCCATGTGCGGACAGAACCGCAGCAACTCCATAAACTTAGCTTCGTACTCACTAATGTTCATCATGCCTTGCCTCAATCTCTTGAACTGAGAGATCTTCTCGTCCAGGAATGTCTTTGGAAAGTATCTATTGACAAATCCCTGACGAAAGTCTTCCCATGAGATCTCTACTCCATGCCTCTTCTGCTCTTCCATGGTCCACCAGTGACCAACACTTCCTTTGAGAAGATAGACAACATGTCTAACCTTCTCAGCTTCAGGGATGTTCAAGATTCTGAAGGCTTTCTCCAACTCGGTTAACCACAGATCGGCATCTGCGGGGTCAGCTATCCCAAAGTATTCAGTTGCTCCGACACGACGAAGTCGCTCGAACGTCTTACCGATACCTTGTCCTTCAGGATGGACAGGTGCCCTTGGTGCAGGCATGGGCATCCTATCGGTGATATGTGTCATGGCAGTCATAAACTGCCCGAACATGGTTTGAACAGTTGGGTTACCCATGTCAGCTAGGTCAAACTGAGGTGGCTCCCTGGGTGGCTCAGGTACGGGCTGTTCTATCTCTAGGTTCCTTGCACCTTCTCGAGGTGCAGCAACGCTACTCTCAGCCACGTACTCCTCATGTGGCTCAGACATCCTTATATATCTTCTTCTCCTGAGGAGCAGAAGATTCTATTAGATAGGAAAGAAACACTAAGGATAGACTCGACATACTAAGTCCTATGTCTCTGTAGACTCAGCGAACCTAGAGCTCTGATACCACTAAATTGAGATGATCTGATCCATAAACCATGACATAAACTCAGCGGAAGCATTCGATTAGAAGAGGAATACAAAAAATTACCGGAAATTAAAACTTTTTGAGACAATATCTTGAAATCATAAAACTTCTTTTATAGAAACAAGATAAATAGTTTACATCTCTGTTAAATCACTTCTTGAGTGATTATACACAACCAGATACAAAATCTCAAGATTCAAAACAAAAAATCTCAGACCAACTAACTCCAAGGACCTGAGAGTACAGAGACGACATAGGATTAACTAACTACATGACTCAGCAGTCAGTATCTCCACCTGAGATTCACTGCTGCTCCTGGTGCTGCTGCTACTGATACTGATCACCTGCAGACTGGTTCCTTCGTCCCCGATGACCACCTAAAAAGTTGAAGTCTATGGAGTGAGACAATTTTAAATAATTGTCCCATCGGGAGTTATAACTCTCCGCCAGAAGCTTTATTATAGCAATCAAACAACAACATAAGAAATAAAAGCTTTTAAGGTAATCAACAGCAGATTGACATTAAGTAGGACAACATCATTTAAGAAATATGAAAAACATATATACTAGGCAGTGTAATTTCAGTCATTGCATCTCATAGTTTTAACCTAAGCAGATATGCTACGTGGTTGATTATGTTTTACAAACATTATTATGCCCTACGCAGATGAGGTATACCGCTCATACTCCAACCGATCACTTATTAAGTCGCATCGGTATCATACCTAGGTCATCAAAAGAGCTGGATTCTTATGACCTCATCTTCCTCAGTCAGAGTGAGGATAAACATGCAGGACATCTAGTGTCTCTGCTACTATAGCTTACCAGGGTATTCTGGTACTTCGCTATTAGAGTCACAATGGCATTATGTACTCTCTTCGTCATCGAAATATTTCTTGTTTATCTCTTATCGATGCGGTATAAAAGATTTCCTCGGGAGATTAGTGTTACATCACCCTGGCATAAACATATAGTGAAGGATTGATAGATTAAGATACATCTACATCAATTCCTACACAAGGATGTAAGGATATACACATCCATATTCCCCCACATACTCAAAAGTATGTGATCTAGGAGTTCCCTTAGGAAAACTTGTTTCACCATCATTTAACTTCTGACAATGATGGATCTATAATCAAGGCTCTACATTGTATGATTATACTTGATTAGTTAGGTAAATTTCAGTATTCTTTTAACATCATACATGTTTCCTAGTATTTAAATATTAAAACACTGCTATACAAGAAGAATACTAAATGTATCAAGTTTAACTCATATCAGTTACCAAAGGAAATCAACTCATCATAAGTCATTTTAATCAGCATGACCTTGATGTTACTCATGGCTCTTACAGCCTATTATCTCATATTATGCTACTTAAACTTAGGCATCATAGCATATTCACTATTCATTAAGCTAACAACATGCTTTCAATGAATATGGTATCATAATCCTTACCTGGATATGATCATCCTCATATAAGAACCTGCATGGTTAATTCAACTAATAATAATAAACAATTCATTTCAAGAGTTGTACCTTCATACTCTTACAATAGCTAGGTTCCTTGATTTACATCAATTAGGGTTATCCAATCCCTTCCATTATGATTAGAAATAGTGGTTCCTCCTTTCATACTTAAATTATGAAGATTCATGCTTAAAAGCATAACCTGGAATTAGGGTTTATTGCATATTTCATCATATTACCCTAGAATTAGGGTTTATTGTACATTTCATCATATTACCCAAGAATTAGGGTTTACTATTTACTTTATAGTGAATTGATCTCATAGCATCATCATGTATGAGAAACATCATCATTGATGCCTTCAAATTAGGTTAAGATTCATCAATTATCATAATTAGGGTTTTCATGATCTCACATAGGTGGATCATACCCTAATCATGCACATTCATATACATTGAAGGTATTTTATTTGAGTTTCAACCATAAATGGTACCTTCTCTCTCCTCTTACTAATAGATGGTGATTACATCACTCTAGAATAGGTTAGGTCAAGTCCTCATTGATTAACATAAGCTAAGTCACCACTATCATGTTATTAGGGTTTGATTAAAACAAGGTATCATCTAGTTGAACCCTTCAAGGGCATATTGGTAAAGTACACCATTGATCACAATCATGGGTCAATCTATTAATCACTTAACCCCTTAATGTCTTTAAGTATCATTAGGGTTTGGATTAGACCACCATAGAACCAATTTAAACCTTCAAAGTACTAAGCAAACACAACCCTAAAGTCTCCAAATGATTACATACTTTCAACCTCCAAATGGTCTTGAGACCGTTTGGATGTGTAGACTGTTTGCTATAGTTGACTACAAGACCGAATGACACTCAAGACCATTTTCCCTTAAACGGTCTTGAGACCGTTTGAGTGTGTTGACCGTTTGAGAGTATTGACTTCCAAACTGTTTGCATGAAACGACCTTGAAACCGCATGAGTTGAAACGATCTTGAGATCGATTGGACCAAACAACCTTAAGATCGTTTGAGTCCAAATGGTCTTGAGACTGTTTGGCCCCAAACAGTCTTGAGACCATTTGGATCCAAACGGTCTTGAGACGGTTTGGTCCAAATGGGCTCAAAACCGCATGGACCTCAAAGGTGTATCAAAGGTTATAATCGATTATGGTTATCTATGTTGTAGCCTTCAATTGGCCATATCCTTGTTAACCACTTATAAATTGAGTCAATTAGGGTTAACCTTAATCAATTGGACACCAAATTGACCCTCAATTGAAGGCCAATTAGGGTTAAATTAAACTCAATTAGGGTTTGCAATCGGTTAACCCTCAATGTTCAACAATGTGAAACAAATTGAAGTTGTACCCATCAATTGATACTCAATTGGGCCCAAACTTGGCCCAAACGGTCTTGAGATCGTTTAGACACCCTCCAAATGGTCTTGAGACCGTTTTCCGAAAGTTTCATCAAAATCTAAGTCAATTTAATAAGGGTTGAACCCTACTTAGGTCTAAAATCAGCACTTTTATTCAATTCATCAACCTATTGTGATTGGACCCTCAATTCATCATATTACCTTAACCCTAGACATCCAAACGGTCTTGGGTTGTCACCAAACGGTCTTGATACCATTTGAGTGAACCCCCAAACGGTCTTGAGACCATTTGGGCCCTTCAACCCAAAGTTCACCAAAATCTATCCTTGAAATCAGCAATTCAACCCGATTAGGGTTTAGAAGGTTGAAGTGCCTTCAACTTGTGATTGGTTTGCAATTAGATCATGATTCTTTATAATTGATTAACTCAACATGTGTAAAACAGACATCTAAACGGTCTTCACTTGGTCAACCCTAACAAACGGTCTTGGAGACCATTTGAATCTAAATGGTCTTGGAAGACCGCATGAGATCAAACGGTTTGAGACCGTTTGATTTCAAAAGGTTTGCAAACCGTTTAGACCCAATGGTCCAAGGTCATTTGATAAAGTTACCTAGGAATTCATGCCCATCATCTTCAACCTTGGGACAGGTCAGTTACTTCATGGTTTTGCTTGCAAGGAAGCAAGAAAAAATGGGGAAGAAGAAGAACTTAACTACTACTTGCAAGAATAACAATATGCATAATAAAACAAAGGTTTTAGAGTTATAAAACCCACCTCAAACGTTGTTCCTAGAGCTCCAAGCTTCCAAGCTTCAAGCCTTTAATGGAGTCTTGAGCTCCACAGGTTGGCCAAAGTTGATTCTCCAAGGAAAGGTTGGGGAAGGTCGGCTAGAACAAGAAACCTAAGTGAGATAACCATAAAACCAACCTTATACAAAGAATTCCTCCATGAATCCAAGCTAGAAGATGGTCTCTTCTCACCTTAGAACAGGTTGGTCATCTTCTTGAGCTCCATAGCTCTACCTTAGTAGGTTGAGCAAGATGAGAAGTGAAGAAGAGAAGGGAATACGTTTACTTGGTTTGCAAAGAAAGAAGCTTATATAGCTTGGGTTAGTTTTCAACATAAGGACCTCTAGTTTATGGGTTTCTCATCTAGGTCCCTCCTTCACTTCTAAGGCACGTTCAATCTATCATAAATTTAAGCAAAGCCCATCAAAACTCAAGAGCTAAGGGTAAAGAAAGCCAACATGCAAACTAAGGTACATATATAAAAGGTCTCTTTACTCATACTAGGTGATTCTACTACAAAAGTCATTCTTCTTATCTGATTATCTAATTGAAGCGCCCCTTTCATCATTTCTTCTCTAAATGATGTCAAGAGTCATAAACGATACTCTAAAAGGTGTATTTTACAAGTTGCACTCCACATTTTGGGTAAATTGCACTTTACTCCAAAATTAGGGTTTTTAAGCACCAAGATTTGCTCCACAAGCTGTATCTTGATGCCCAAGCTTGGGAAATCCATCATAATTCATCATATCCATTCATATGATGTCTCATCATCAGAGGAACATCTTAACATGTGTAATTTTCAGGTTAACCCCTCTAATTGGGTAATTTGCACATAGGTCCCTGTATTACAAAATAATACTACAACTTTGTTTAAAAAGGATAAAATTGAAAGTGTATGTTCCTCAGGAGCTTAATTACATTCCAAAAGATAATCACAAGTATTTAATTACATATTTAGGCAAAACATCTAGGGTTAGTTTATAACCCAGGTCAGGGATGTTACATAATTCAAGGTGTAACCATCGGGTTATAGCATACTAGGGTTTCAACAACAATAACAAAGTACTCCATAATTGTATTAGTCATTCAAGGACTATTAATACCCAATTACCATCACTTAGTTATATTAAAGCTAGGTATAACAAGCTACACCTCATTAGGGTTACATATCAATACAATATTATGGTTATTATCCCTTCTATTCATATGAGTGAATAGGTGAGACTACCTTATTCAGGGTAACCCTCCATTTGTTCCATCATCATTCAACCCATATCACCATACCACAATTGTACAATACTAAGATGGATTACTGGTATGAATGACTTAAACTATCAAACACCTTTAATTAACATATTGCTTGCACATGTACACTGAAATCATACGTAGAACCAATTTACATCCCTTAATATACATTCAACAAATTATACTTCTAAAAACAAATTCACATATTACTAAAAGCCATTGTTATCTCTTATCTCTCTCCTCATTCACTACTACTTACTTTTTGCTACTTATCCTTCTCATTTTAATCATGTAGATTAAACATCCCTAAGATTGAAACATATAAGGTATGAATAGATCATTCATCCTTCTTGCTATCACTGCAAGAATTTATCTCATATCACACTTCACTTGTTACATTTCAAATTTATATCTTACTCATTATTTGAAATCATTTCCATATTGTTTATCAACCTTTCAGATTATCTATCTTTAAACCCTGGATTACTATCAGTGCTAGTTTACTTCTCATAGTGAAAATCTCATGATCTTGTATTATACAGATGCTAGTATTTAAGGTCAAATCACTAGTGACATTCCTTGAACTACTACAACTCTAAACATTCTAGGGTTTGGTCCTTATCAGTAGCATGACGTTATTGTGATGTGATTTTACTCTCTTAATTTGAAATTCAAACTTTAGATCTCACAAGTTTCACTAAAGTCTTCTTTATCTTATCGATTGAATTTCCTTTCTCTTACTTGGCCATTCAAATAGATTACATTCTCAATTTACCCTGCTACGGTTTCATCATCATATTGTATGTCATTATTACATTCACTAGATGCCTCTACCATGGTCCTTATGCATCATATGATTCATTTTTTAATCACTTCATTCCCACATTGCTTTCATTAAGGAAGATATGAAAGAGAATATGATTTTGAGACATAGAATTATTATCTTCAAACATTCATTAATATATTTCTCATATGTAGGTTTAGTTAATTATCAACAAGGATACTTGACTAATTAGCACTTTCTTGAATCTCGTAACCTCTTTCTTTTATAATATATATTACTCCACCATGTTTCAAACCTTTTCATTACTTTCCATAATCCCCTTACCATATATTGCTATTCCACATATCATCTTTAACTTCTTGTTTTCTCTTATGATCATGTTTCTTCTTTTAGGTGTATGATCATATATACCATGTTGCACATATTTCTTTTTATCCTTCTGCTAATGTAAAGTTTAAATTCTAAATCCATAATCTCGCTACTAATTTCAACTCATGTTTAATACATTACACATCCTTCATTTTAAATCAAACGGCTAATGCATGGGTCAAACTTAGTATCTCTTTTAATCAAGTTTTTACCTCTTTAATGTAGTGTACCTTTGTATGACTTATTCATTGGTTAAGCTACACTTTTGTTCTTCTTTTAGAAATTAGTTTGTTGTTCTATAGAGACTTAGAATCCAATGGAAGTGGGATGAATGTATTAACTTCACAATAGAGATATACATTTCTTGCTATGAATTATATCATAACCCTCATTCCTTAATCAAGATCATTATTTCCAACATTTCTCTCTGTTTCAACTAAGTTCCTTATCCTAGTTTTATGATTTACATGCTCATCTAGTTCTCTTCACTTTAACTTTTCTGAAGACTGTTCACTTCTATGTACTTATCGAATACTTAACTCTTTTCTTCTATTTTCCCTTTTCTTTGGAATACATAAAAAAATTGTACTTGATTATATAATCTATTCCTCATGATTGATTCTCACTATCTTGGCCCTTACATACTTTTCTCATATCTTTTCCATATTTCATATTTAGAGTTCATATAATACTAATGATTAAACTTAATCAGAATCTTATGTCATGTTCCTTTAGGAAGAATTAAGGGTTTCTCATATGAGGCCCCAAAGTTGGATCTCAGACATCAGTTTTAACTGATTCTTAACTATTCTAATCTTTCCTATATGTTTCAACATCTTAGTGTATGTACATTCTCACTATGATGAGGGTTTTATTTATCCAGAGTCTACTCTTGTTATATTTTTAATAAGAGTCATTAGATCCTACTAACCCATCTTGCCAGCCGGACCAGGCCGAACCTGCAGTCCCGAAGCCAAGAGCTACTTAAGATTAACCAACTCCTATTAATCTCAAGCATGTGGAAAGAATATCCACTTAGGAAAGTCCATTCAAAGATCATTTCTAGTCTACTTGATACAAAGAATGTAATCAATAAATGTTACAACTACATAGTGTACAACAAATCTTAAATACCCATATATATTTCAAAATACTAAATATCTGAATTCAAACATATAAGAGCATTTCTATTCATCTCCAATAAAACAACAATAAATTTTGCTCTTCATTGTTCTTTTTAGTTAGTTTATTTCCTTTAACTATTTTTATATCCTTGCATCCATGCATCATCTTTAGAACTTCAATAACTTCCATTAAAATCATGCATTTCTGCCTCACTATTTCAAGTTTACGTCTTGCTCGAGGACGAGCAAAATTTTAAGCTTAGGGTGGTGGGCTTCGCCCTTCTATCTCTTCACCCTTCTTGCATGCATGTTTACTTTCTGCATTTAGTTTTAAATTTTCAAAAAAAATCAGCTTTTTAGCTTTGCAATTATGGCTATATGATGTGAATCTAATAGATAAATGCTTGACTTTATGCCTAAATACACAATTTTCATCTTAAAATTTTCTTGACCTTTTGCTTGACTTGCTCTTTGACTCTTTCCTTGAGATTGGTAATAAATCTAAGGTTATGTGCCTTTTTCATAGCTTAAAACTAAATTCCCTTGATCTATGTTGCGGATGGAAAATCCATGGTAAAGGAGCGTTAGAATGAGCTAAAACATGATTAAAGACTCCTAGCAGTGAATTCATGAGCTTGCATCTATTCTAAGGATTCTTGAATCATAATTGCAACTTTTCACACAGGTGTTAAGCGGATCATGATGGTCTTTGAGCTATGATCAAGATGAAATGTTTTCCCTGATGGACTACATGCATTCTCACATTAGATTGAGTCAAAAAGATGCAAAATAGAAAAATGTGAAAAAGAGGCTTGGCCACCCACAAAAATCTCAAAAATATCTATATAGTTCTCACCCAAGCCCACAAATAGAATGCAGATGATAAAAGCCTGAGAGTGAATAAATGAGCATTGTTTTCTCTTTTAGGAGAGTTGAGGATGGTGCCCAGCCGGTGTATGACTATGATCATGAACGCAGGTATGTCGTGTCTAGTAGTATCACTCTAAAAGCTCATTAGAGAGTCACTAGGGATCCCTAGGAGACCTATGAGATCATCTCAGTAGCAGGGTTGGTTCGAGCACACTACGAGGAGTTCATCTCACTGCTTTGGGCCAACTGGCTTGGACTACCGAGACTGTTGCTCGCTACTTGGACCAACCTGACGCAGATTGGGATCCTCATAAGTCATTAGAGTCTTTTTTCTTTGTTTCTTAAGGACATGAATAAGTGAGAGGCGCATTGTTCCCGATTGGTATGCATGGATTCATGGTGATTGCTCATTGCTCATCACCCGCGTGATCACCTATGTGACAATTCTTTCATGACTAATAATTATGATTCAAAACCTCAAGAGTATCAATAAGTTGTAGTGAATTCGCTTAATCTTTCTTGGAAACGCTTTGATCTTTCTTTGGTCGGACTGTGGTTGATTGGTGGGGGTTTGTTCTGAAATGACATGGATCAGGAGAATTGATGATTTAAACTATTTTTCGTAGCCATAGCATTTATTGCCAAGCTTAATTTGTATGTTATCTTTTTGTTCTTTGAGCACAGTCTTGCTTGAGGACAAGCAAGTTTTAAGTTTGGGGTAGTTGATAACACCCAAATCTATGCATATTATCTGTGCATTTTATCTAGAGTTTCGTGCCACTTTGGTCTTAATATGCCCAATAATACTCATGTTTATGCTTTCTTTCTCTCATTAGATAATGTAGTTAGAATAGCCAATAATGTAGCCAATCTAGCCAATTTTGGAACTTGCAGGCACTGAACCTGAGAAGACATCTATTCTCCAAAGATTTCTCCCCCAACACATGGTTTTTGCGGTAGTTATCCACCTTCCATGACTATGGCCATCCATCGCCACAACCGTGGTCGGGCGCCATGACCACGGTCTTCATTATCCCGACCGCGGACTTCCCTTCCACGACTGCGACCATGATCCCTCGCCACGACCGTGGCCACCCGCGACGATCGGGGCCATGAACCGCGACTGTGGTCTTCACCTTCAACACCGCGACTGCGATATTCATCACCGCGACGGTGGTCTTCCCTCTCCACGACCCTGGCCATCCACCACGACCGCGGTCTTCACCTTCAATACCATGACCGCGATCTTCATCACTACGACTGTGGTCTTCCCTCACCACGACTGTGGCCATCCACCACGACCGTGCCCATGAACCGCGACTGCGGTCTTCACCTTGAACACCGCGACCGCGATCTTCATCACCGTGACCAGTGTAACGACCCCGCCTCCTTGTAACCCCCAATTAAGGGAGACCAAGAGGTCAGAGCCATTATCCCAATTAGGCCAGAGCCATTATCCCAATTAATAGGATCAAAGGTTCGACAAATAATCAATAACAATTATCAAATTCTACCAACTAAACTGAAAACTGGTATAAAATAAGACTTTGCAAACCTTTTTCAAAACTTGGATATCTACTGCTATCCACATCTGGAGTCTATTCTAACCAATCCTCCTTTATACTTTAGTTCTTATTTAATTCCACATATGCCACTTTACTATTTTTCCTTTTCAAACTTGCACCTAAAATGCCGACAAACAAAACATTGGTCGGCATATCGAAATATGTTGGTATGTGGGGGAAACAATAATTGTACAAATAACTGTAACAACATATTGCAAGCAATTATGGTTTAGCAAGCAAACTTTACATCTTAAACATAACTACTCAAGACATACATATCCTAGCCTCTGTGTTGTCCCTACAGTGGACCTGGATGCTACCATCCTTATGGTAGATCCCCATTAAATCCTGCATGATCCTACCTAACAGGTAGATCAATATCTAGGGTTGAGTCACATGGCACTATCCATAGGTAGCCCAATCCCTAACTCATGGTGTTCTAAAGAGTTGCATGTCACTACCCATAGGTAGCCCAATCCCTAACTCTTAATAACATGACGGTCCGACATAACAAGTAAACCCTTTACCAGGTTACCCTTTTCATCATTAGCAAAGCCACAGAGGAGGACCAGGATATGATGAAGTCATGTATCTATATTTATGGTGATAATCATAGTCACTTTATAGTTGCATGAAATAGAAGTCATCCAAACAGTTATTTTCAAACAACCGATAAAACATTTGGGAATCGCCGTGAAACTAAGCGATTAGCCATAATAGTAACCACGTACCTGTCAGGTTGATTTGAGACAGAATTAATCTAATCAATACAAGAAATCCAATAGGCAAGCAAGCATCCAAAGAGATCCTAAAATATGCATACAATTTCCTATCATTGATCATGCCATCAAGATCTATTAAACCTAGCTCGCTTCCTAGGGTTTCTAGTCCACTTTTAGGGTTTCCATTGCAATTAGGGTTTCACTTCATTTATACTATTTTAAACCCTTATTTTATACAATTACTCACAAACCCTAATTATATCATCTATTCTTCGCAAAGGATATTAAGGTTACCTTTTAACAACATATACCCTTAATTTCATATTGAAGGCACAATTAAAAGTCCATTAAGCCTCTTTTACATTGAAACTATCATTTTTGTCCTTTTAATTCATGACAAGATCATTAGGCCCAATTATCATCTTTGGTTCCTTCTGGATTAACAACTCATAGCTCATTACGATCTAATTCACATATGAATTATATTTATCATTAATTCCACCTTTTATTCATTCGAAAATCCTAATTACTAAATTAAGGGTATTTATCCACAATTGGAAACCTTTATACTCGAAATAGCTTTGAACCATCATATCTCAGCCTTATTCATGAATTTGAACAATTAAAGCCGTTAAGAGTCACAGTAACTAACATTAGGGTTTCAAGGCCCATTAAAGCTCATTAAAGCATATTTATGCATAGGAAACTCTAAATTAAACTAATTTCATGCAAAGTTCATCCTTTTTATTCTTAATGTACCTTTTTATAATTAACTGGTTAATACCAACTTTAATCATCTATAAAACCCTTCTAAATACATTACTCATCTTAAATTAGGGTTTCTTAATCATTAATGCATTAAAGTTGATAACATCCATTTCTAGCTACCATTATTTAGATATGAATTTTGCAACAAATTCTTACTTGGACCAATCAGAGGATGCCACGTCACCTCTTTCCATGCAACACACTTTATTTGGGAATTAGAACCAAATTACGATTGTGCCCACATGTAAGTCGTTGTTCCTTCACACCCCAGAGGGGAAAAATGGTCCAACCATCAGTTGGTCGTATTCTACCTCTGGCGCATGACCTGGCCGTCCATGGCTGCCCTTGGCGTGGCTCACCCTTCCTTCTTGGGGGCTCGAGGATCGTTGTCGATCATTCCCCTAGCTCCGCCACGTCCCAACGCACCTAGGGCTCCTCCAAGTTGCGGTCAAGTTGGTCGTTCCCAAGCAGGACGAGTCTGCGACTGCTGCTGCTACTACAGCAGATTGGGCTGCACAAAGACGAGGGTGTGGATATTGCAGATGATCCGTCGTGAGTGGTCGTTGATGCTTCCTGCCTTAAGAAAGACCATATACAACCCCTCGTCACTCAGGGATAGGGATATACCCTCATGGTTAGGGTTTTTATGAAGAAGATGAAGAAGAGAGAGAGAGAGTTGCATGGGATCTCTCTGGAACTTGAACCAGGGCTCTACCCTTTATATAGGGGTGGGTAACGAAGCCCTAGGTTGGCTATTCATGAATTAACAAGGTCCTCTCCCAATAGGAGTCATATTTCTTCAAGCAGAAGTAATCTTCTCTCTCCGATTTATCTTCTTAATATTATTTATTTCATGGATAATTAGAAATACAAAAATTGTCTCTTTCATTATCTCTAGCCTTGCCTTTTAATCTATTGGCAATGAAAATCTATTTTCTTAAAGCAAATAACATCTCTTTTTGATATTATCAAAAAGTCATTAATGATGTATCACATTATCCTCTTATTTTTTTATTATTTGCCTTTTCTCTTTCTTTTTCTCCATTGGGTCTCCTTGGACCCCAAGAAACTCTAATATTTTGAAATCCTTTTTAGTGGATACTTATTATCCTTCTATATGCATCTATATCCATTATTTCTCATTACCCTTTTTATTTCTTTATTAAAATATCTCTTTTGAGGATTTCTCTTTATATTTCTTTTTATTTTCCTCATTGGCATTCCTTTAAACATTAAGAATCCTTTGGATATGAAAATCTACCAAGGATAACTCAATTATACCTCTTTCCACTTATTTTCCACATTTTATCATTCATTTCAATTTCTTTCTTAATAAAGAAATACTTAATTGATCTTTTCTTTTCTTGTTCCATTATTTTTGCAACTTTGGAATCCTTGGGACCCAAGGAACCCAAGAGGCATGAAATCCAACTTTGGATAACATTCCTTTGCCTTCTAGAGGTTTCTACATCTTTCTTTTCTCCATTTTCTTATTTACTCAAATAATGGAGTTTTGTCTTTTCCTTGTTATTGGGCCCAATAGTCAATCAAGCCCACAAAACAACCAACAAGGCTATTGTAAACGAAATCCTTTTAATCAAAACAAATTATATCATTATTTGTCCAAAAATATTTAATAAGAGAAATTACATTTCTCACCCAAAGAACCCAAAAATTGGGGTTGTAACATCCTTCCCTGCTTATAGGAGTTTTGCCCTCAAAATTCCATCAAGCAAACAAATAAATAGGATAAGTCTTTCTTATGTCCATCAGGGCTCACATGTGGCCTCACCCTTTCTGTTACACCCCGATCTCACAATTTCCTCAAATCATGAGATTAGGGCGTAAGAAAGGATTTATAATTAACACAAAGAACACCCTTGACTTTTTCTTTTCTTTTGAAACTCTTGTTTCTTCGCATTGAACTATATAAACCATCTTAACAAGGGAATCTGAACATTTCTTTTACTAATCAGACTTTAACAGAAAAGATACATATATAAACATTCATGATGTCTTTCACAACTTGTGCACATAAAACTTGCTAATTAACATACATATCAAAGAGGAACAATATTACACATTGTGATTACAACTCTCTCTCTAAACTCTTACTGAGGACCTAGAGTGACAAGGACCGACTGACTCAACTAATCTCATACTTGACTCCTGTGGAAGATCTACTCTGACGCTCTGATCATCTTCAAGTCCACGCGATTAACCCTAAACTGTTTGAGTAGAGGGGTGAGCCTACTCGCTCAGTGAATGAGTACTTCATGGAAACAGACTAATGCACTAATGTGATCAAAGATATAATTTGATTAAATGATATGAAATTTAACAACAATAATTACTACACTGAGCAGTTCTAAAGCAATATAATTGAAATAGCAAAGAATATAAATATTGCATCCAAAGAATAACTACTAGAAAACTATGCTCTAGTCATTCTTAACTCTATCATTTATAAGGAACTCTGTGAACCTATATGATCATATTTTAGATTATGCCCTAAATATATGCAGTGTACTCTGCATATAAAGATCCGTAACAAGTCCATGCTACGATCCCACCGTACAAGACTTAGCGACACACCCGGGAAATGCTAAGTCTGACATCAGCCCTGCTCTGCTACAGGACCCCTGGCTCTCTGGCCAGAAACATAGGCTCTACGGCCTCAAAGCACTTATCTGAGTGCACCCGACTTCTCCTTAAACCTGAGTACACCGGCGGAGAGTCACAGGGTTACCTTCATGACGCTGCATGAATTGTGTTAGATAACCATGTTTTCGTTTGCCCAGTGCCATCGTGACACAAGCACGATTGTTGTTAAACACTGCATTTTCTCTTTCCTCGTTTGTCCGCGACACAAGCACGGATGATGTTGCAACACGAGTTTCACCCCTAAGAAACAGACCTTCTTTTAGGGGTTCTACGGTGTTAGGGCACTTAGGTCTATAGTTGATTAACAATAAACAATTTAACATAAATATCACATAGCAACGTCAAAACTCAGTTATTCAACATATATCATATCTTAGTAACATCCCATTCTAGGGCATGTCATACCCCATCACCTGCAATTTATGAGATATATATTGAAATATAAGAAGTCTTGCAGTATGTAGATATCATTTTAGAGAGAACAAGCATATAAAGCTAAATGCACTAGAAACATACAATTCAACAATTAAGCATCACCATATCTCATATCGAGATCTTTCATATTACCATAGCATGATTCATTGAACACCCCATTCTTAGGGTTTCATTTGCCTTATTCATTCATCACATGCCAACACCCTACTCTTAGGGTTGCATTTGCCTCATTCACCTTTTCATTTACCTCATTCACTTGTCACATGGCTCTCATAAGGATTTCATAGGATATAAGCATTCACTAAATAAAGATTGTTTCCAACAAATCGTATGCAATCAATATAGACATGAAACCATGGAAATTTAACTAAATTTAGGTTTTCCATATCATCACTGCGATATCATGTATCCAGAATAAGATTCAATTAAGATAACCCACGAGGTACATCCTAACCACTTATAGGGTTACTAGTCCTTTTCAATAAGGTTGAAACAGTAGTGATGTCTCAATTAGGTTAAACCCTAATTACATCATTTGGTATAAATCTGAAAGCATCCTCAATAGGAAGTGTTGCATACGTATCTGATATGAATCTACCATTTAGGAGTCATTCAAACAGAGAAGGAATCCATATCATATCAATTTACAATAACTTAAATCAAATGGACATTTCAGGATTTAGAATTCACATGCTAAGCATTTAGGGATTTGGATATTATAATCAAATTCGTGCATTAGAATGTTTGAAGGAAGAACCCACTCACCCTGAGGTGTGAAAACACCTCACAACTGCAGCTCAACTCAGGAAATCTCGAATTTCTATCAAATCCCTAGCAAGTCTCCCAATTCCTCTTCCATTCAACTCGGAAACCTTGAAAATGAGGGATTATGAAGAAAGGGTGAGAAAAGATGGGATTTCGACATCATCTTGGATCAAATCAGAGCAAGGACGGAATCTTGACATAAGAGAGAAGATTTACCATAAAAGTCTGTGCAAGGAATCCGAACTTACTTGATTTCACCCTTCCTGGAATCGCAAAACCCTAATTCAGCAATTTCCCCCACTTTCTCCACTCAAGCCCTAATTCTCCCTCTCTCTCTAGGAGCTCGTTTCTCTGGAATGAATGACGAAGAATGAGAGCTTCTTGTGTGTGTGGTCGTTCATATAAGTCAATTGAGCTGCTTGGGTCAATTGCATATTGACCCAACACTTAACTTTAATTATATAGGCTGAATATTCAGTTATACAAAAGTTACTGTAATTCGTTTATTTCAGAGATCAAACATTCTCCACCAATTATGGGAATTTAGAACGTTGTTAATAATTGATCTATAGAGCTTCTGTTAAAATTTGGGATCATTTGGAGTTACCAATAAATAATTAAAAATCGAACAGTGCACTGCTATATTGCAGTCTGCAGAATGTATTCGGCCGAGTTTGTCCTGCACAAACTCGACCGACACCCTTACTGTAGGGATTCAAAAGTCATCTAAAAATTATGCCAATTTAACAGAGTGTCTAAAACTGTGTTTTTCAGGCACAGTTAAAATTTGAGATCAATTGGATATACCAATAAAAAGATAAAATTCAATTACCACACTGCTGTAAAATTCTGGAAATGTGATCGGTCGAGTTTGAAACTCGGCCGACAAACAGGTCAGAGCATTCTTCAAAAATTCTGATATTTTCCAATGTTGTTCACATTTTATATATCTAAATCATATCCAAATTTGAAGTAAATCAGAGTTATACATAAAATACTAAAAATCATTTAGTGAGGCATTCTACTTATCAAATTCTGTATTCATGTATCATCAAAACCCTATTTTGGGCCGATTAAGGTTTATGCTTCTCAAACCCTAATTACAAGATAAAAGAACATTTAGACTTCTTATCATAGTTAAAACATCCTAATTGTGTTATCGTCATTAATTAGATTTCAAGAATGATTATTCTAATTAATCTTTGCAATTGTCTAGGTAAACCCTAGTTTACCAATTAAGCTCAGATGGGGTCGTAACACTTTCCATGGTGCTTCCCAAGAACCTTCATCATCTCATATTCTTTCATCTGAGTTCTTTCTTACCTCGGTATATCGTACCCTCATAGGTGACTTAGGACTTTTTAGCCTCTCAAAAAGTTGAATAGGTTTAGGGCTCAACACATGGCTTGGGTAACTCACATTATGCTCTAGATCAGACTCATGGAACACATTATACATCCTATTATCCTGAGGGGTAAGGCTAAAAACAACCATCTCCACCAATCCATCTCAAATGGACCATGCAGTCGGGACTTAGCTCTCTTTGCTATAACTTAGAGGGGTCAGATTTTCACATCACATACTCTCCCACAGTGAACTACATGTCAGTCTGCTTTGCATCAGCTCACGACTCATGTCATCCCTGGGCTCTCTTTCAGCCATTGCATGATCAAAGCAACTTCATCTGCACACATTGTGGTCCTTTTCTGACCTTCGCGAGGCCCTTTCACCAACATCATCTTAATGAAGTGGTGA
This sequence comes from Alisma plantago-aquatica, assembly GCA_963693085.1. Lineage (NCBI taxonomy): Eukaryota > Viridiplantae > Streptophyta > Magnoliopsida > Alismatales > Alismataceae > Alisma > Alisma plantago-aquatica. The sequence continues at coordinate 326,175,679 of OY856415.1, forward strand.
CCGACACAACCTTCCTTGCAGAACTTCTTTACATCCCGATACTATCTATGGTGGTTATCATCACCGTATCTATGTATCACCCTGAACAAGCACACATGCTCTAATCCGACCCTCTAGCCTAGATCATACTAACCATTAGTTAGGGGTGATAAACTGTACTAACACCGAGTTCGTCTACTTCCACCTCATGGAAGTGAATATTTAGGTTATAAAGAACTTTTGAACTCGCATCATGGCGTAGTCGAACCATCTCTCTCTCATATGTAGTTCAACAGTATCCATCCCTTTACAGTATTCTTTCTTTCTCATGTCATCTAGGTAAGGTGATCTACCATAACCCATTTTGCATTTTGACCTTCCTTGGTCTAGGGGAGACTTACCACAACATCCATAGTGATCAACTCCCATTCCCTCTCAGGGACTCTTTATCCTTTATATCACTACATTGGGTTACTGGTGTTCTTCCTTCACCTCCTGACATGCATGGCGATGAGCCACGTGCATCTTTGTACACTTTTCATCTTAGGCATCAAAAGTACTATTGTAACTTACTATCTTAGTAGTACCACGATATATGATGAACTTAAATCATGATCTCCTGTATGTCATGATTCCTTAGAAACCCTAAACCACTCTCATCAGGGTTTTATCACCTTCCTATCCAAAGAAGTACATTAGAGGTTCTACAACCATCCTTTTATCATGATAAGCCCTAGGATGGCTATCTAAGCAACCACTAACTTGATCAACGATCTCATTACATCTGTGTGTTAGCCAAACATATATCCTTTTTCAAACTTAGGGCTAACCCAACAACCTCTTCTAGCCTCTAGCTAAACTAAGCAGTGGCATTTCAACCAGGGCATCCATTACCACTTCACATCCTTAGGTGATAGGAAATATTAAAGACATACACCTTCACTTATTATCTCAGCTCAAACTCTAAGTCTATTTTCATCAAGAACACTCTGAGCTCATCTTCTTGGTTATCAAACTCAACCTTGTATCACTTGTAAATTCCACATAGCTCATGTTAAAACATCCTCACAAGATGATTACCTTAATTCTCTTGAGGTTTATAAACCATCTACACACCGTGTACTCCATAAGGGTATGTTATCATCTCTATCCCCAAATCATCTTTATCCTTAGTGTATGGCATGCGTATTGTCCTATCTCTCACTCCCATAACAAGAGGAAATAAGCATTTGGCGGCCGTCCAAACACAAAGTTCTTCTTGTTCCAGGAGTAGAGATGGTACATCCCACATTGCCAATACACCTTCAAATCTAAGTTGAAACGTTTAACTTATGTCTCTACATCACAATCATCTCGATATCAAAGTTACTTCCATGGAAAACTGGTCTTGAACCTACTAGGGTCCACACACATTCCTTAGTCATATCTTCTACGTATATAGGGTGCTGGCACTTTTGGGGTCATCCCTCTTACCTTATGCATCCAAAGAGTGCCCTACTCATCTTCCCTTTGGGTCCCATGAGTTCATGAAGGTGATCAATCTCCTAACCCATGGCCCTCAGACAATGATAGTTGTTACCTCCCAACCCTATGGTCATGTGCAAATAGGGAATTAGGCAACTCTTACTTCCATCGGTCTTATCCCTGCCTGACCCTAGGATAGACTTAGGATTCTAACTTAGCACATGTCCAACTTAGAACCTTACCCAAGCCTTCATCATCTTTCTCTACATTCATGGGCTGACTTTCATCCTTTCATAGGGGTCATGGCGACCTTCCTACCTTGGTCAGGCCCCATACCAGTTACCTCTATGGTAACACATCCACATGCACTTAGAGATGGTTATCTATGGGTTTACAAGTTCATTATCTTACCATGTACTCTTCACTTAGCTTCTCAAGATCCTATGAGACCTCTTTAGGTTACCTTAAAACCCCCACAACTGGTATACACTCTACAAGAGGGTCCCTCTCCCAGGATGGGAGGAACTATATCTTAATAACAAAGGTCACCAACCCCTTTTGTCTAGGGTTTACATACACATGAGCATGCTTAATCCTTAGCAAGCTACCAGCGGACCACCTACTAAACCATGTTAGGTCACACTTGTTCTCACCCTCAACATTAGACCAAGAACAAACCTTCTCATGTCACCACCTTAGCTGCGAGGGGTTCATCAAACATACCTTAACCTTAAGGGGTTTCCCTTTCCTCTAACCACAAGGAGTACCATGCTCAAATCTATAGAAACTCAAATATCGTCATGAGCATCAGGTACACCACTTCCCCTCTTAGGCCTAGGAACCCTAGGCTCACTTTTTCTACAAGAGTTGTCCAACTGCATGCTCAACATTCTAACCATGATTTAAGAATGCATAAGGTATGACATGCACTTCCCACGATCCTTCTACTTGAACAACACTTTAGAGTGGAGTCCTCCTCAAGGACAACCAACAAGGTACAAGGCCTCACAACATGTTACTAAACCTCTTCAAGGTCTTAAGGAACTCTTCTTCTTAACATAAGGTAAACACCTATACCATAGGCACAGAGGTACCAGCAATCTTATCCTCTCTCCAAGGTTTGGTTCCTCTAAAGGCAACCAAGATATCATCAGCCTTCAGGGATCATGCATGAGGCAACCACTACCATCCACTTAGGTGGCATCGTCCTCAACTCTCCATTGTTCCTCATATTTCAGAGTCTAAGCTTCCAACCTTCTTTCTTGGGTCCTTCTCTCTCTCTAACCACCACTTAGGGTTAGGATTAACATCATCATCAGAGGATTGTGCTAGGTCTCTACTTATAATGAAGGTCTCTACCTCCAAGACTAACTTTCTCCACCCATCCTTATGACAAGGAGGTCTAGTCTTAGGTCTCTCCTGAGGGCACTGACAACTCATCTCATACGACCTAAGCATGTATCTATTGTTTAGTTTACGCTTAATCTATTAAGCTTATGTCCATGACATCTTAATTACATGCTTTTCATTAATTTGGTGGAGGATTCCTTAGACCTTATCAACCTTACCCATACCTCAAGAGGGTGAGGAAAATAAAGAAAACCCTAATCCTTACGGTCCTTAACATCATTTGAGTTGAGAAGGGGATGAACAAGATGAGAGAGTCCTAAAGGTATCTTATTTCGAGTCAAATCCTAAGACTTTATCCAGGCAGTCACACTAATTCGGGAGTCCTCGTATTCCGACCAGAGGTGCGGAGGAAAATCTTGCCAGCCCCCGGACATGATCCTTTTCTAGACACCTCTGTCTTTTGGAAAATCCTCTAATAACTCCCTTGGGTTCTACAGAGTTTGTAAAATTTAATAATTATTAAAGATTAAATGAGGAACCTAGGCTCTGATACCAAATGTAATGGACCCGCCTCCCAGTAACCCCCAATTAAGGGAGACTAAGAGGTCAGAGCCATTATCCCAATTAACATGATCAAAGGTTCGACAAATAATCAATAACAATTATCAAATTCTACCAACTAAACTGAAAACAAGTATAAAATAAAACTTTGCATACCTTTTTCAAAACTTGGATATCTACTGCTATCCACATCTGGTGTCTATTCTAACTAATCCTCCTTTGTACTTTATTTCTTATTTAATTCCACATATGCCACTTTACTATTTGTCCTTTTCAAACTAGCACCTAAAACGCTAACAAACAAAATGTCAGTCAGCATATCAAAATATGCCGATATGTGGGGGAAACAATAATTGAGCAAATAACTGTAACAACATATTGTAAGAAATTATGGTTTAGTAAGCAAACTTTACATCTTAAACATCACTACTCAATCCATACATATCCTAGCCTCTGTGTTGTCCCTGCAGTGGACCTGGATGCTACCTTCCTTATGGTAGATCCCCATTAAACCCTACATGATCCTACCTAACAGGTACCTCAATATCTAGGGTTGAGTCGCATGGAACTACCCATAGGTAGCCCAATCCCTAACTCATGGTGTGCTAAAGAGTCGTATGCCACTACCCATAGGTAACCCAATCCCTAACTCTTAATAACCTGACAGTCCCACTTTACAAGTAGACCCTTTACCAGGTTACCCTTTTCATCATTAGCAAAGCCACAGAGGAGGACCATGATCTGAGCCAGTCATGTATCTATATTTATGGTGATAATCATAGTCACTTTATAGTTGCATGAAATAGAAGTCATCCAAACAGTTATTTTCAGACAACCGATAAAACATCCGGGAATCATCGTCAAACTAAGCGATTAGCCATAAGCATAACCACATACCTGTCAGGCTGATTTGAGACAGAATTAATCTAATCAATACAAGAAATCCAATAGGCAAGTAAGCATCCAAAGAGATCTTGAAATATGCATACAATTTCCTATCATTGATCATACCATCAAGATCTATTAAACCTAGCTATATTCCTAGGGTTTCTAGTCCACTTTTAGGGTTTCTACTGCAATTAGGGTTTCACTTCGTTTATACTATTTTAAACCTTAATTTTATACAATTACTCACAAACCCTAATTATCTCATCTATTCTTCACATAAGATATTAAGGTTACCTTTTAACAACATATAACCTTAATTTCATATTAAAAGCATAATCAAAAGTCCATTAAGCCTTTTTTACATTGCGACTATCATTTTTTTCCTTTTAATTCATGACAAGATCATTAGGCCCAATTATCATCTTTGGTTCCTTCTGGATTAACAACTCATAGCTCATTACGATCTAATTCACATATGAATTCTATTTATCATTAATTCCACCTTTTATTCATTCGAAAACCCTAATTAATAAATTAAGGGTATTTATCCACAATTAGAAACCTTTATACTCAAAATAGCTTTGAACCATCATATCTCAGCCTTATTCATGAATTTAAACAATTAAAGCCATTAAGAGTCACAATAACTAACATTAGGATTTCAAGGACCATTAAAGCTCATTAAAGCATATTTATGCATAGGAAACTCTAAATTAAACTAATTTTGTGCAAAGTTCATCCTTTTTGTTCTTAATGTACCTTTTTATAATTAACAGTTTAATACCAACTTTAATCATCTATAAAACCCTTCTAAATACATTAATCATCTTAAATTAGGGTTTCTTAATCATTAATGCATTAAAGTTGATAACTTCCATTAATTTTATAATTTTAAGAGGAATTACCTTCTAAAACTATTTTTAATGAAATCCCCTCATTTTTCTGAGCAAAATACATATATTTTATGTACCAATCCGAGCTACCATTATTTAGATATGAATTTTGCAACAAATTGTTACTTCGACCAATCCGAGGATGCCACGTCGCCTCTTTCCATGCAACGCGCTTGCTTTGGGAATTAGAACCAAATTACGATTGAGCCCACGTGTAAGTCATTGTTCCTTCACACCCAGAGGGGCAAAATGGTCCAACCATCAGTTGGTCATCTTCTACCTCTGGCGCATGACCTGGCCGCTGATGGCTGCCCTTCGTGCGGCTCGCCCTTCCTTCCTAGAGGCTCGAGGATCACTATTGATCATTCCCCTAGCTCTGCCACATCTTGACGCACCTAGGGCTCCTCCATGTTGCGGCTAAGTTGGTCGTTCCCAAGTAGGACGAGTCCACGACTGCTGCCGCTACTTTAGCATATTTGCAGACCTCGGGTAGGGGCTCCGCGAAGATGGGGGTGTGGATATTGTGGCTGATCCATCGTGGGTGGTCGTGGATGCTTCCTCTCTCAAGCAAGACCATATAAAACCCCTCGTCACTCAGGTATAGGGCTATACCCTCATGGTTAGGGTTTTGACGAAGAAGATGCAGAAGAGAGAGAGAGAGAGAGTTGCATGGGATCTCTCTAGAATTCGAACCAGGGTTGTAACCTTTATATAAGGGTGGGTAACGAAGCCCTAGGTTGACTATTCACGAATTAACAAGGTCCTCTCCCAATAGGAGTCATATTCCTTCAAGGAGAAGTAATCTTCTCTCTCCTATTTATCTTCTTAATATTGTTTATTTCATGGATAATTAGAAATATGAAAATTATCTCTTTCATTATCTCTAGCCTTGCCTTTTAATCTATTAGCCATGACAATCTATTTTCTTAAAGCAAATAACATCTCTTTTTGATATGATCAAAAAGTCATTAATGATGTATCACATTATCCTCTTATTTTGTTAATATTTTCCTTTTCTCTTTCTTTTTCTCCATTGGGGCTCCTTAGACCCCAAGAAACTCTAATATTTCAAAATCCTTTTCAGTGGATACTTATTATCCTTCTAGATGTATATATATCCATTTTTCCCATTACCCTTTTTATTTCTTTATTAAAATATCTCTTTTGAGGACTTCTCTTTATCTTTCTTTTTATTTTCCTCATTGGCATTCCTTTTAACATTAGGAATCCTTTGGATACGAAAATCCACCAAGGATAACTCAATTATACCTCTTTCCACTTATTTTCCACATTTATCATTATTTTCAATTTCTTTCTTAATAAAGAAATACTTAATTGATCTTTTCTTTTCTTGTTGCATTATTTTTGCAACTTTGGACTCCTTGGGACCCAAGGAACCCAAGAGGCACGAAATCCAACTTTGGATAACATTCCTTTGCCTTCTAGAGGTTTCTACATATTTCTTTTCTCCATTTTCTTATTTACTCAAACAATGGAGTTTCTTTTGTCTTTTCCTTCTTATTGGGCCCCATAGCCAATCACGCCCATAAAACAACCAACAAGGCTATTGTAAACGAAATCCTTTTAATCAAAACAAATTATATCTTTATTTGTCCAAAAATATTTAATAGGAGAAATTACATTTCTCACCCAAAGAACCCAAAAATTGGGGTTGTAACAACCGCGGTCTTCCCTCGCCACGACCGTGGCCGACACCCTCCACCACAACCGTGGTCTCCCACCACAATATTGGTGCCTAGACCGCAACTACAATTTCCACTCCATGAACCGCGACCGTGGTGTTGGCCATGACTGTGGCCGACCCCGCGACCTGCTAACTGCGATCTACAGTCTGCCTTTATAAATAGATGCCCCCTCACTGATTTGGGGGGGGGGGCTCGACCAAGGATGCCGAGAGGCTGCTGTTCTGAGATTTGAAGGTTCCCAGAGTTTAGTGGGAGAGTCCAGAGGTCTGAGAAGGCCAAGGAGCTCATCCTACACCCTCCTCTTTAGTGAGCTTCCAATCTCCACCACTCTCCATCATCCCCTGGTCTTCGATTTCCAAAGGCAGAAGCTAAGGAGTGAGAAGACCCATGACCTCCATCATCCTCCATCTCCGTTCACCCACTAAGATGTTGTTCGGGGTAGATCAAGAGAGAAAGAGGACCAAGCAGTCCAGATTTGGTCAATGAGAAGGACCAAAAGACGAGATCCAGCCTATACGGAGGCAAAGGAGCGAGAGCCACCTCTCCTCCACGGGCTAAATATCTTCTTCTTCCCCTTTCTTCTGCTGTGTTTCTTGTACAATGATGTTCTTTCATCTTTGTTTGGTGCCAACTATGCTTATCTATGGCTAGTTGAGCCCCTTCTTGGCTATGTAGCCCGATCTAGGCATGTATATGTACTTTTTCCTTAAGTAAGTAGATTCATATCAGATCTAGTATGTTGCATGTTTTATTTTCTCTTTCTAAGTTATGATTGCTAGTTTGGTTGATCTCTTACTCACTTGAACTGCTATTTCTGCCTGTATCGAGAGATCTGTTATAGGAATAGCTAAGAGACGGTAGTTTGGATTTGAACCCCAGAGGAGGAAGATCCAGGGTACTCTGTTCCTAATATATCCGAATGTCCTAAGACCCGAGAGGGAACTTAGCATATTTTGAGGTATTGATATGTCACCCTCGAGAGAGGACTCGATGACATATCGTTGATGGTTTTAGTCACGCATCGTGAGAGCGAGTGGGATGACCCCACAGGAACAGAGGCCGATGTGCATACTAGATGCTTTCTTGGGTGTTCGAGGGTTGTCTACGCCTGAGAACGAGTGCATAGACTATCCCATTTGTGGTTACATAGCCAAGAACTCCTTCTCTCGGATTAGTAGAATTCCCATGAACTCTGTTTTCTTTTCTTTTCTTTTCTTTTCTTTGTTTTAAATCGTGACAACCTGCTAGACTATTTCTAGCATATATTTTCATTGACTCTCACTTTTGGCTTATCTGACCTAAGAATGAAATATCAGGCGTCCTAAATGTCACCACGTCCCTGTGTTCGACCAGGTATATCTACTTCGACCCCGTAATAAAAGTTTCGGGGGCCTTGAAGGTTTCAGGGTATAAATTTAAAAGTTCGATTCCTTCTGAATCTGCCTCCCTTTTTCGGACGCACTATTTGGGCTGATCACTTAGCTACATATGTTAAGTTGTTTTATTTGGAGACAATGTTGATTTGGTATAGTCTTCCTCTACCTAGATCCTCGTTTTGTATAAAGTTGTACCCTTTTGGGGAAATTTTTGTACTCTTTATACTATTGAATAAAGTCAAAGTTTAAAATTCCGCTGCTTCACATTGATGATTTTGTTTACCATTGTTTTTAGTAAAGATGATGTCTTTACATTTTAATTAGAATTCAAGGGTCCAACATTATCAAATAAACCAAATGGACTCAACTCATATACTTAGAAGTTGTCTATCTAGGGACTCACTTCATGTATTTCATCATATATATATATATATATATATATATATATATATTGTCAGTCTAGAATACACTCATGTGTACAGATTGCACACTATACTCAAATTGTGTTTTCATATCAAAACTATTTTTTTTGCAAAATGTAAACCATTGATATTCATTGTCAGACTATAACTAGGTTGCATACTAATTTTGAGCCTATTTGGATGAGTGTAAGTCCCTCATCCAAGGCCAACAAAATCGAAGCGTGAAACTAATTTGAAATGCATTATTTTTGTGGTCTTTATAACATGACCAATAAATGTCCAAATGGGCTCAAATTTTATATATAAGTTATTCACAAGTTTTTTAAGAAGATCAATGGATTAGATTTGAAAAAAAAATTGCATCATGAAAAACTACTTGAGTGTATCTCTGCTCTGGATACACTTGAGTGTATTCCAGCCCGACTCTCTCTCTCTCTCTCTCTCTCTCTCTCTATATATATATATATATATATATATATATATATATATATATGTATATATATATGTATGTATGTATGTATGTATGTATCCAAATTTCACATACTTTGGAGTTTAGATAGTCTAGCATTCTCTAATATTAGGTTCACCCTTATCTTATGTCCCATGCTAGTTGTCCTTTTTTGTAAAGAGATATCACACATATTGTATCTAAACATATAAAAAACTAGGCACAAGCAAGTTTTGCAACCCAATATCTATGTTTAGAAAACCACCAAGTCATATGTACCGTACATTGTGCTAGGTTTATCTAGGGTTGCATGGTCAAACTCGTCTCACACCATTAAATGTATTGGAATACTATAACATCAACTTTGTTCTCCTTGAATCAAACTCATGTCATCACCATCATCATAATCATCGTCATCTTCATCATCAACATCATCATCGTCGTCGTCATCGTCATCGTCGTCATCGTCATCGTTGTCTTTATCATTATCATCATCATCATCATCATCATCATCATCATCATCATCATCATCATCATCATTATCATAATCATCATCATCATCATTGTCATCATCATCATCATAACCATCACTAACACCATCACCATCATCATCATTGTCATTGTCATCATTATCATCATAGTCGCCATCATCATCATTGTTGTCATCATTATCTGGGCTATGTAATAGCCTAACCTTTATCATGGCTCTATAAAACTCTAGAGACTAAAACAATCATCTAAACACTCTCATTTAGATTGATGTTACATCTCTTTATTTTTGGTTGCAAGGACAATCATATCTTTCTATGAGTGGTAACATTTTTCATATGTAGATATATACTAATATTTAAAGTAGGTTTTCTCCAATGTTGAAACCCTGCGGTGGAAACCACCATACTCCATTTGGATCAAACCAAATAAAAAATGAGTTACCACACTCATTAGGCAGTATAGTACCATGGAACTTAGGGAACTATAAGAAATATGGTACACACTTGTGTAGATACCCTAAGCTGATGTCGAGAACATATGTCTAGACTTATTTTATTATTTTCAATTTTGACCCTCTTGAACCTACAACCCATACTAAGACCACACTGTGTTGAAAAGAAAGGTTCTAGAGGTTACACAAGTCTACACATAGTTCCAAAGCATCCAGGTTCCAACCTAGAAGATAAGTCAACATAGTTCTATACATCCAACTCATTAAGTTTCCACAGAAAACATAGTTCACCACAGACAACTCATTAGGTTCACTACAGATCACACCATGCACTCAAGTAGTGTGTACATATCAAGACCAATTATTAGGAAAATTCAAACCATTTTTTTCATTTTGATTATAATTATAGGGTACTTGTAAAATTTGTATAACACTCAACCAAGGCCAATAAAATCAACACACAAAACTAATTTCAAGAGCATAATTTTTGTTGTCTTTAGATCGATGACCTATAAGTGTCCAAATGATCTCAAATTTTATATGTATTTAAGGTATTTAAGAAGATCAATGGTTTATATTTTGGAAAAAATGTGGCTTGATGGAAAATGACTTGAGTGTATCATGTCTCCAATACACTTGAGTGTATTCTAACCTGACTCTCTCTCTCTCTCTCTCTCTCTCTCTATATATATATATATATATATATATATATATATATATTATTGTCTGGAGAAACCCACCCCCAAGCGAGTGCCCAGATAGCAGGCATGGTAAACTCAGAGAACCCCTCCGCCAATACATTGGGATCCCGAACTAGTCACATAAGAGGTCGGCTAACGTTGTGGGAAATTCATTTCTGAACAAAACCATCGGGGGGATTTAAACCCAGGACCCTTCGTGAGTGGCACCCGTGTTTTACCACCTGAGCTTCTGCTCGTCGACTATATATATATATATATATATATATATATATATATATATATATATATATATATATATATATATTATGGCTAAAAGAATTGTGTACCCGAGTACATGTAGCTTACATGTACCCACCTTCATTGATGGTGATTGTAAAATTCAACTAAATGATCCAACCTTATGGATGTAATGTATACCCCTCAGATAAGATGTGTATAAAAAATCACCAAAATCTGACATTCATAGATCATTTAACAAAAGAAAATGTATATTTTCTAATCAACGGTAAGTTGAAGAAATTGTAGAAACCATTGAATGATGTATTGTTATATCTCATGATCTATATGAGATATGGTTATGATTTTTTAAACACATGTAATCTATATAGTGTTGAATAAATACATATGGTTGGATTTTATAAACATACTCCATGTGTGCTATTTTAATGGCCGGTACACGTAAGTTACATGTACCGGCCGGTGCACACTTCCTAACCTCATATATTATATATATATATATATATATATATATATATATATATATATATATATATATATATATATATATATATATATATATATATATATGTGTGTGTGTGTGTGTATGCACACACACACTGGAATACACTTGAGTGTACTAGAGACGTTGTACACCTCAATCGTTCTTCTTGATGAAGCAATTATTTTAAAAATCTAAAATGTTGTTCTTCTTAAATATCTTAAGAACATATTATATAATAAATTGGAGCTCCTTTGGACACTTAGAGGTCATGTATCTAAAGGAGGAAAAAATAAAACATTTCAAATTAGTTTTGTGAGTCAGTTTTGTTGTCCTTGGATGAGTGACTTAGACTCATTCTAACAGGCTCAAATTTTGCTTAGGGCCTATTATTATTGTAATAATGAAGATCAATGGATTAGATTTGTGAAAAAATGGTCTATATAGGCATACATCATTGGGGCGTATAGTGTCATCTATACACTTGAGTTTAATCTAGCCTGACTCTCTCTCTCTCTCTCTCTCTCTCTCTATATATATATATATATATATATATATATATATAAAGAGAGAGAGAGAGAGAGAGATAGGGAGAGAGTCAGGTGGGAATAAACTCAAGTGTACAGATCGTATGAATACACTCAAGTGTGTTTGCATATCAAGACTATTTTTTGCAAAATATAAACCATTGATCTACTCCGTCATACTATAACTAGGCTGCATACAAATTTTGATCCCATTTGGATGAGTGTAAGTCACTCATCCAAGGGCAATAAAATCAATGCGTGAAACTAATTTGAAATGCATAATTTTTGCGGTCTTTATAACATGACCTATAAATGTCCAAATGTGCTCAAATTTTACATATGAGCTATTCACAAGATGTTTAAGAAGATCAATAGATTATATTTTTGAAAAAATTGCATCACGAAAAACTACTTGAGTGTATTCTTCTCTGAATACACTCGAGTGTATTCTAGCCTAACTCTCTCTCTCTCTCTATCTCTCTCTCTCTCTCTCTCTCTCTCTCTCTCTCTATATATATATATATATATATATATATATATATATATATATGCTTTTCGGAAGAAACCCAACCCCAAGCGAGTGCCCAGATAGCAGGGATGTAAACTTGGAGAACCCCTCCACCAACACATTGGGATCCCAAACAAGTCACATCAGAGGTCGGTTGACGTGGTGGGAAATTCATTTCTGAACATACACATCGGGAGAATTCAAACCCAGGACCCTTTGTGAGGGGCACCCGTGTTTTACCACCCGAGATACTGCTCGCCGACTATATATATATATATATATATATATATATATATATATATATATATATATATATATATATATATATATATATATATATATATATATATATATATATATATGGGCGTTCATTCGTTGCCCTCGCGGGTAAGCTGGATTTTCGCTACCGGCAGCCAAAAAAGTAACTCTCCTGGCCAGAAAAGTAACTCTACTATAAAAAAAGTAACTATGGTGAACAGAAAGTAACTACACGAATAAAAGAGTAACTCTGTACAAAATATACAACATATATAAGGATGGGTTTTTTTTATTTTGGAGGGGAAAATGATATTATTTTTGGCTAAATTTGTTTGGAGATCTAGACAAAATAGTCCTCTACAATTGTGAATTTTTTTTTTTTAAAAATGGTCGGAATGGTGGGAGGGTAGCTACCCATGCGGGCAATAAAGATGGGCCCTATATATATATATATATATATATATATATATATATATATATATATCCTATTGGTTAGGTGTAAGCCATAAGTTTCGTGGTACTCATTTTCAGGGAACTCTAGTTCAGTTTTTGGAACTTATGTTCCATTCATTTCCATGTGATTGGTTTGTTATAAGTGTAAATATGGAAAATCATATAATATATTGTTAATTTTTACTGTGTAAAATAAATTAGGATGTTAGAGATATAAAAAACCATATTTGTGAAAAATCATAATATTTTCAAATCATAATAACCTCAACAACTGGTTGTGGTGCAAATGTCACTCCTTTAAAAAAATATTTTATTATGGTACAATTATAATCTTAATAAAAATATTATAATTAAAATCACATCACAATATTTTTATTTCACTTTGTGTGTACAAAGTATTGTAATAATATTTGTATTTCATGTGCTTGTAGATATAAGTTTTGGTTCATCATTGTTGATCACAATGTAGAATATTAATTTTGACATTATTTTCATGGGGATTTTAATTATATTATTCGTGCATGGTTATAGTTAATTATCATTTTTCATAGTTCATTATATAAAATTGAAGAATAAAATTAAAAACACAATGTGGTGTGTATCTTTTTCATGATGTTTTAATTTTTTATTTTGTAAATCTCATTGATAATGGTAGTTATAGTGTAAAATGTTTTACATAGTGTGATTATAGTGTACGCTATTTTTTCATGTTATATTATGGTTTTAGCAATAAATGTATCCACATTGCTAATATTTCTAGTCATAACTATTTTACATGTGTCACTTATGACGAATGAAGAACATAATTGTATAAGAAATGTTGTTAGTTGTTCTGAAACTCATTTTTCGCTCTTTTTAAGAGGGAACTCGTGAACTATATTTTGAATGTAAATATGTAACTCACTGGAAGTCAAAGAACTCAATTTTCAACACTTACTTTAAACCAATCACAAAAAACTACTTAAGGAACTCCAGTTCATAAGTTTTGTAGACCAATTACGACAAAACAATTGAAGCCTTAGATATCAATCACATATATGAATCCAACCATGTATTTATTAATTTTTTAGAAGTATTAATGGATGTAACATGATATTATAGATAAAAATAATACTATTTAATATAGTGTCACTTTAAAATAGTTAGTTAGTCCTGAAAACACCGTTCTTATACGCATTCTTTTATAAAATAGTAATAGGTAATGGCTAATAATCATACTTTCCAAATTCATTTTGTAATGATAAATACCATTACAAAAAACACAAAACATATATATATATATATATATATATATATATATAGTCAGGCTACAATACACTCGAGTGTATTAGGAGCAGAATACACTCAAGTAGTTTTTCATGATGCAATATTTTTTTTCAAAAATTTAATCCATTGATCTTCTTAAACATTTTGTGAATAGCTCATACAAAAAATTTAAGTACATTTGGACATTTATAGGTTATGTTATAAAGACCGCAAAAATTATGCATTTCAAATTAGTTTCGCACGTTAATTTTGTTACCCTTGGATGTTGCCTAATTATAGTATCACGGTGAAGATCAATGGTTTACATTTTGCAAAAAATAGTCTTGATATGTAAACACACTTTACTGTATTCGTGCGATCAGTACACTCGAGTGTATTCTAGCCTGACTCTATATAAAGTGTGTACACTCGTGTATATTCTAGCTCATCTCTCTCTCTTTATATATATATATATATATATATGATTAATTCATGTAAATATATGATTGGTATATAAGATGATTCAATGAAATTATAGAATTGCAGAACTTCCTATATGGATATGGTATTGTTTTAATTATATAATCATAATTAGGGAATCTAGACATCACTCTAGGTTATAAATACTTTTTATATACCATATACATGATTAGCAATGACTTTACATGTATATGGACTATTTTCTTACAAATAGGTCATACAAAAGATAAAGGTCATGACATTATATACTTACATACATGTCATTGTTATTTATCAATTAAAAAGGTAATAAATGATCTAGGAAGGTAACACTGACATATCATGATTTTGAGTTAATGTATCTCCATGTATTAGAACTAGAGTTGTCCCAAGTATAGGAGTTGTTCACATTCCATATGGAGTCCTTCTTCCTTTTGTAGGAGCAAGATGTGTTGTTGGTGTGACTTGAAGAGGCTGGAATAGTCCTCCTTGTATTGATCGTCATTGTTGCTTATTCAAAAAATATCCACAGTTAGAACTCCAACCTTCTCTAAATCACAATGTACAAAGAGGGTGATGCTCTCTGCTTAGTAGATCACTGACTTGTTGCAAACATTACAAACTATCTTGTAACTTGAAATTGTGCTCATGTGACGGTCACTAAGGTAGAAGAACTAGGAATCTTTAGTTATTTGTGAGAAAGGTTAAAGAGAAGGTGAAGCAAGCATTGGCAAGGTGATAATTTGAAAGTCTTATGGGAAATGCAACTGTTGTCATAGAGGTTGAATAGCAAGAATATGAGGATGGTGATGACAAATTTTGAAGATGACAAAGACATATCACATAGGGGTCAACATTGATGATGAGACCTTGAGTTAGTAAATCATTGGCTTTTCAATGTTGTTTTCAATGTTGAAGTTGACACAAATGTTTCTATTGTGAACATGTTGATCTATAGAATCTGATGCTGAGCTTGAGGAAGAAAAAGTTCGTTGGGGTTTTCATGGATGCCGAGGAGAAAAGAGGTTAAGTGAAATGGGTTGTATTTATAGCTCAACCTTAGAATGAATAGGAGCCTCACATAGAGTTTGCAATGAATGCTCAACCTTAGAATGAATCCTAAGGGGTCCTATTTATAGCTGGGGATGCCTCTTAGCCTTTGGGAACACTTATGAACGGAAACTAGCCGTTTTGTGGCTTGCAACGGATCTATTTTCACTTATTGCAACTCCACAATAGCTAGAAGCACTTTTCTGCACTTTTCCGTACAGTGCAATCGATCGAGTTTCTATAAGGGTAACTCGACCGATAGAGTAAAAGATAAAGCTGATATTCAGACCATCGGTCGAGTTTGTCCTGAGGAAACTCGACCGACCAATGAAAATCGATTTGGTCAGTTACTCCATCGGTCGAGTTCTGTGTAAATTCAACTCGCCCGATGCAATCTTCAGAAAATTGATCAAGGATGATCGGTCGAGTTTACAGGCTGGGAAACTCGACCGACAAAGTGCCTGTTATCAATTTTCAAAGTTGCATCTAAAGTGCTCTAATATTCGATCTAAGTGCTCCTGATATTTTTCTAAGCTTAATTACAAGTCATACAATCATTACAAGTGATTTACAACATGATTCTAATGGATATACATCATATTACAAAAATGTGCACTTGTATTGACTTTGACTTGTCTTTTCTCCAATTTGATATGCGCAAGTTGGGGCAATTGGAGTGTGTCTATACCTAATCTGAAATCACTCAAGTAGAGACATTAGACACCAATATGTGGAATGGTTAGTCATCATCAAAACACGGGTTTAGTCAATTTATACGTGAGTCAACATTGACCTAATTGACCTTGAGTCAACAATCTCCCCCTTTTTGAAGATGACAAACCATTCCATAAATGTATTGAAAGCTTTTAAGTAAAGTCATATCTTTGGAGAAACCTAGGGGTTTCAATAGAATTGAGTTCATATACTCCCCCTCAATTGATGTGTATGGAGTTTTCATACTCCCCCTCAATTGATGCTATTTCTCCTGCATGGTTAGCTTTCACAACATTTATAGAATACTATGTCTTCTACTCATATATGTTCTACACACATATGTCTTCTCCCATTTACCTTCTCCCCTTTACATGGACATACTTCTCCTCTTCATGTAAGACATGCCTTCTTCCTCTTTTAAAAGAAGACATACCTTTCTCCCCCTTTGTCATTTCAAAAAGTGGGGTTATGAAGAAAGTAAGAAACATCACTTGTTAAAGAGAAAGGAGATAACACAAATATATATAAGGAGAGTAGAAGAGCACAGATAGGGTCTTGTCCAAGCATAGAAAGAAAAGCAAGTTAAAACATATACTTGAACAACCCAAAATGCAAGATAAAGTGTTGCAGAAAAAGAATAAAACATAATTTTGACCCTCAAGATGACAGATTTTGACCAAGAACCATCAGACCTCATCGTGAAGCAATGAGTTTTGCTCAGAAGGTTGTTTCTGCATAGAAAACACTATTCTTGCAGCACAAACTGAAACTGGAGCAAAAGCTGCATAAAATTCAAAAATACTCCAATTTCTACATATAATGTAGATTCATGTACCATGCATCACAATGTTATGCAAGCAACTCAAGATAGTAGATATGCAATTCAAGGAACAATCTTGAGCATGTATGAGACAAGATACAAGCATAGCATATAGATGAGCAAAGATGCCAATTATAAACAAGGTTAGAACTACATGTATATGAACTACTAGTAAATAATATCACAAGTTAGGACTACTAGTAGGATCTAGATCGTAGCAAGAGATACCAGAAGATACACAAGATAAAGCAAGCTATGATTAGATGTAGAGATATATCCAAACAAAGAGATAAGCAATTTTAGAAGCATGAAAGGATATAACTCACTAGATATGCATCCTTACCATAAGATGATTACCCCTATGAACCTCAAGGTTGTATCAAAAAAAGATATACACCTAGATAGATGTAGCAAGTTAGAGCACAACGGAAGCAATTCTAGACACAACCAAGAGATCCAAGGTGATCATCATCAAAACTTGCAAGACAACTCAAAGCAAGTAATTACAAGATATAGGTATACCAATTTAGAGCAATTAGAGAGATAGAGTTGTAAGCAAGATAGGCAATTTAGAACATGGAAATATGCATATATAAAGGTACCAAAGAAGAGTGCCAAAGAATAAGGCTATTGGTTGAGAAAATCTAGTTGAGAGGGAAATTCTCATTCAATAAGCCAACTGTGTATTCTGTGCACAGTGTTATCGGTCGAGTTCTGTGCTTTGACAAATTGACCGATGACAACTGTTGGCAACACCCATTGGTGCCTATCGGTCGAGTTTCTATCAGGACAAACTCGACCGACATAGCAGCTGTCAAAAAGCACATATATTTCATAAAAATATATTTAAAGGCATGCTAAATATACAAACCATATCCAAACATGTCTAAGCAAGTTAGTAATGCACTATAGAAGTATTAGAAATAGTTTTTGAGTAAGAGTGTGAAGAGAAACACAAAATACTACTTTTGACTCAAAAACCACATGCATAGTGCATACTAACTTGACAAAACAAGTTAGGATTGGTTATAAGCAAGAGAAACATTAACTTTTGTGCTTACCATTCCTTTTTCCTTTGTAATCACCCTCTACACATCTCACCTTTCTTCTTTCATATGTATTGACAAGTCAATTTGCAATTCAATAGCTCAAGTCAATCCATTTGCAAGTGCCTACAAGAAGAAAGATGAAAAGGTCCCCAATCATGTTTTTGGGTCCGGAGGGGTTAGTTTAGCAACCCAAGTCCTATTGCTCTTGGGTGCTTTCCTAAAAGGACAACAAGTAGAATATTGGCCAATTTCATTGCAATAGTTTCATGTGCCCATAGTCTTGGAACTAGAGGATTCTCCATGGAATATTGGAGGTTCTTTATCTTTGTTGTTCCTTTAACTACCATCATACCCTAGATCATGTCTACCAATTTATTTAGTAGTATGGTGTAGGATGTTATTAAGACTCTTTTTACCAACTAAGAATCTTTGCAAAGATGATCTCAAACTGTCATTATCATGCTTAAGAGAAGCAATAGTAGAAGACAAATTATTGATATTATCTCTAGCATGCAAAAGATCATTTTCTAATCAAAGAGCTTTAGTTAAATAAGAATCTCTATCAATATGAAGAGCAGCAACATCATTCTCTCTATTTGTAGAACTAGAACAAGATTCATGCCCATTGATTTTAGCAAGCAAGGAGGCATTTTCTATTTCTAATTCATGCAAAAAAAAAATCTCTGTCCTTGTTTTTAGATTTAAGAACATCAATATCATGCATGAGAGAATCAACAATTAAGGTATGCTCTTCATTAGAACTAGTCATAAGAGGTTGAGCTTCTAGAAATCTAATCTTATCAAGAAAACTAGCATTTTCAAGTTTAAGAGAGTCTACTTGGCTAAGACAATCATTTTTATCATCAAGCAAGCAAGAATTAGCATGTTCAAGATCATCTAATTCTACATGCAAATTATCAACAATTTTAGCACGCTTTTTCTTTTTCCTTTTAGAAGACTTAAGAGAGGAAAAAATATCATGAATAATAGCAATCAAAGATTCTTTATCTAAAGAGTTTAGATTTACCTCACTTGAGTCTTCACTTGTTGATGCTATAAGAGAAAAATGGCATTCTCCTTCATCACTAGAGCTTGAGCTTGATCCTTCACTTGAATCTTCACTTGAGCTTGAGTTGGAGGAGCCACTTGATCTTGATTGTCATTTCTTCTTGTGAAGAAGAGTCTTTTTTCCTTGAGGGCAATCTTCCTTGTAGCGACCCTTCTTTCCACATGTGAAGCATCAGATGGAGGAGGACTTGCCTTTGTAGAGTTTACCCTTGGAGTACATGGCATCTTCTTTAGCTTAAGAGGATGGAGAGACTTGTTCCATGATAGCTTCAATTTGAGCCTTCATTTCATCCTTCTTCATTCTCTTTAGCTCTTTCTTCTCTTATCTTTCTACTTCCTCCCTCTTGTCAAGTGCAGCTTCATGTGCTTGTAGATTTCCAATGAGCTCTTCAATAGGAATATCCCTAAGAGACCTTGCTTCTTCAATGGAAGTCACCTTGGGTTCCCACCACTTGGGAAGAGTTCTAAGGATCTTTGAGTTGATCTCTCCACTAGACATAGGATGTCCTAGAATAGCAAGACCATTCAAAATGGTTTTGAGCCTTGAGTACATGTTGGCTATGCTCTCCTCCTTTCCCAGCTTGAAGTTCTCAAGCAGCCCTTTGAGCATGTAGACTTTTCTTTCCTTCATTTGATCTGTCCCTTCATAAGTGATGCAAAGCTTTCTCCATACCTCGTAGGCTGTTTCACATGAAGAAATCCGGTTGAACTCGGTGGGGGTCATGGAGGCATATAGGATGTGCATAGCTCTAGCATTCAAGGTTGCTTTCTTCAAGATATCTTCATCCCATTCTTCAATCCTTATCTCTGGTAGCATGTATGGGTTGTTCACCATTTGCCACATCTCAATACTTGATCCTTGGATGTAAAACTGAAGCCTTCTTCTCCAATAGAGGAAATTGCTCCCATCAAAGATTGGAAGGCTGGTTGAGAATCTCCCTCCTAGGTAGTCACCCATCTTCTCCTACTTGTTGAAGTATGCTTGGAGAAGACCCGCTCTGATACCAATTGTTGGATCCTTGATGGGTGATTAGATGCTCTAGAGGGGGGGTGAATAGAGCTAAAAGCACTTAAACAAAACTCATTAAACCTTCAAGATATATGACAATATAAGGTTGCTAAATAGGTAATTTGAGTGCAACTAACACATACATAGCAAGGGAGAGAGAGATTGAACATGCACCAATTAGACAAGCTATTTAGATTGGTTCCACACTTCAAACTAGAAGTGTGTCAGTCCACTTGCCTAGAGAGGTCAACCTCTAGGACTTCCAAACTATTGCACTCTTATATTCATTCATAATACATACAATGCATGACCAAACAAAGGACTTACCTATCCAATACAAAGAGTCTTCAACCTTACCAAGGACTTACCCACTTTGCAAGAGTCTTCCGCCTTTCTTCCAAGGACTTACCTACTCTTGCCCAAGTCTTCAGCCTTGCAAGAATTACCCACTCTTCTTGGATCTTCCGCCTTTGACTTCACCTTCACTCGGAGAAGCTTCCACCAAGGTCTTACCCACTTGAGCTTGAGTCTTCTACCTTCTCTAAGGCCTTACCCACTCTAGCTCCAAGTCTTTAGCCTTGATCTTCACCAAGGGACTCCTTCCCTTGTTCTTCTTTACCTCTCTTGGACAAGAGAGAGAACCTTCATCTTCATGATGGAAATAAGAGATGGGGAGGTTGTGGAAGTGAGAGCCTCACAAGATTATACATATAGGACTAGCTCTCTTACAGATTTCCTACTCACTCTAATGGATGTACCAAGTGATTAAGCTTAGAGAGAGAGGAGGCTGTAGGAAGCACTCAACTATAGAATAGGAGCCTCACATAGAGTTTGCAATGAATGCTCAACCTTAGAATGAAGCCCAATGGGTCCTATTTATAGCTGGGGATGCCTCTTAGCCTTTGGGAACACTTGTGAATGAAAACTAGTCATTTTGTGGCTTGCAATGGATCTATTTTCACTTGTTGTAACTCCACAACGGCTAGAAACACTTTTATGCACTTTTCCGTACAGTGCAATCAGTCGAGTTTCTATAAGGGTAACTCGACCGATAGAGTAAAAGACAAAGCCGATATTCAGACCATCGGTCGAGTTTGTCCTGAGGTAACTCGACCGACCAATGAAAATCGATTTGGTCAGTTACTCCATCGGTCGAGTTCTGTGTAAACACAACTCGACCAATGCAATCTTCAGAAAATTGATCAAGGATGATCGGTCGAGTTTACAGGCTGGGAAACTCGACCGACAAAGTGCCTGTAATCAATTTTCAAAGTTGCATCTAAAGTGCTCTAATATTCGATCTAAGTGCTCCTGATATTTTTCTAAGCTTAATTACAAGTCATACAATCATTACAAGTGATTTACAACATGATTCTAAGGGATATACATCATATTACAAAAACATGCACTTGTATTGACTTTGACTTGTCTTTTCTCCAATTTGATATGCGCAAGTTAGGACAATTGGAGTGTGTCTATACCGAACACTACTACAGAAATAGCATTCAGTGTCGCTTTTCTGGGCGTCGGTTATTAAGGAAAACCGACGCCTATCATATAAGGCGTCGGTTGTTTAAGCAAACCGACGTCTATATTCGAAGACCAGCCAGACACGGGTACCGCTTTGTATTAAGCGTCGGTTGTTTATAAAAAACCGACGCTTAAAGTCACCCGCGAAATCCATTTTTCGATAAAAAAAATAGTGTCATTGTCAGCATCGGTTATATACCTAGAAAACCGACGCCTATGCGCGATGAAAATTTGCGCCGAAAATGTCACTTTCAGCGTCGGTTATCCTTGTATAACCGACGCTGAAGGTGGTTCCCGCCAAACATTTTCATGAAAATATCATCCAATTGGACGTCGGTTGTTGCAAACAACCGACGCTAAAGATGTTTAGGCGTCGGTTGTTGTAAACAACCGACGCTATTTGGGAACTTATAACCCGTGATCGCCCGACTCTTCCCCTTTCTTCTGTTTCATTGCTACCCTATTTCCCTGTTGCGGCGATTTCTCTGCTGCTGCTAGTTTTTCTCCAGCGCTTCTCTCCGGCGCACCATCTCCGGCGTCCCCTCTCCGGCGCCCCTCTCCGGCGCGTTTCTTCTCCGCCGCCCCTGCTGCCCGCCCTGCTGCTCCAACCGCCTGCGCCGCCGCCACGCCTGAGAACCGGCGTCGCCGCCACGCCTGGTGCCCACCTGCCTGCCCACCGCCACCCTAACTCCTTTCTTCCTGCTCACACCCGGCGCCACCCCCTTCTTCCTGCTTCGACCACCACTGCTGGAAAAGGTATGTAAGCTGCTTTCAGTGATTAATGATTGGTACTACTGGTTTCCTTATATACTAGTAATGCATGATTAGTTTTACTGATTTCCTTGCTGCTTTCAGTGATTAATGATTGGTACTACTGGTTAGTATTACTTTAGTGATTACTTTAATTCAACAATTCATAGTTTGTTATTTACAATTACTGATCTGCTTGCCGATTTTAATGATTAGAGATACTGATTAATAGTAAGTATTGATGAATACTTAGTTAATTACTGATTTGTTGATTAGATATGTATATAAGTTCCTTATAAATATATTTTTATATACATATACATGTAATTTTGTATAAAATACATGATGTAGTGTGATCTTAAATCCTAGAGTGTACCCCTTTTGTTCTATGATGGTACCTATGACCCTAAATACATCCATAAGGGTCTATTGTATCCTAAAGAAGATTTATTTCTTACTTCTGCCCTAATTTTTATATGGATCTTAATCTTATATCGCTTACTCATAAATAAGGAAATATCCTCCCTTATGACCACCTTGATGTGTATGTCCCATATAATCCACATGTTGGACCCTAATGATACAAATTTTTTATGTTGAAAACGAATGTATGTTTCAAGTGTTGAACCTAATGTTGGACAATGTGTTTGTTATAGGTGGTACACATTTATTATATAAGAATGACATCACATGTGTTTGTTGGCCTAGAAAGTCAACAATCATTGTTCTTTATATTACTTGTACATTGGTATAAATTAGAATGAACAATCACTAAATTATATACTATTTGTATGGAGTTCGGCTTCATTGTAGATATCTATTATTGTGTTTGTTGGCCTAGAAACCCGTCCAAGATTGACTCATTAGGAGTAAATCTTGGATAGTCCCCGGTTTGGGATTGTTCTTGAACACCTAATCTCACTTAGGATGTAAGTGTATAATGTGTATTGGGTTTTCGAGAAAATTTTGATAGCATTTCCCCATTTGTTCTCTAAGTACATATATACTTAGAGAAAAGCGGGGAAATGCTGCCGAAATTTTCTTGAAAACCCAATACACATTATACACTTACTAGTGAGATTAGGTGTTCAAGGATGGGATAGGTGGTACACATTTATTATATATAAGAATGACATCACATGTGTTTGTTGGCCTAGAATGTGAACAATCATTGTTTTTTATATTACTTGTACATTGGTATAAATTAGAATGAACAATCACTAAATTATATACTGTTTGTATGGAGTCCGGCTTCATTGTAGATATCTATTATTGTGTTTGTTGGCCTAGAAACCTGTCCAAGATTGACTCGTTAGGAGTAAATCTTGGATAGTCCCCGGTTTGGGACTGTTCTTGAACACCTAATCTCACTTAGGATGTAAGTGTATAATGTGTATTGGGTTTTCGAGAAAATTTTGGTAGCATTTCCCCGTTTGTTCTCTAAGTACATATGTACTTAGAGAACAGCGGGGAAATGCTGCCGAAATTTTCTTGAAAACCCAATACACATTATACACTTACTAGTGAGATTAGGTGTTCAAGGATGGGATAGGTGGTACACATTTATTATATATAAGAATGACATCAAATGTGTTTGTTGGCATTTCCCCGTTTGTTCTTTAAGTACATATGTACTTAGAGAACAGCGGGGAAATGCTGCCTAATCTTTTCCTAATATATACTTGTTTCCTAATATATACTTGTTTTCTCTGATCATAGAATGGATAGATCATGGATGTCCATTCATAATCGTTGCACCCCAGAGTTTATATCTGGTCTTGATCAGTTTATTAGATTTGCCGAGGAACATAGGAAAAAACCTACATATAGGTTCTACTGTCCATGTAGGCATTGCGGTAACAACTTGAAAGTCAACACTGGTGAGGAAATCAAAAGTCATGTCATGTGCAACGGGATTGTACAAGGCTATACAGAATGGCACTAGCATGGAGAGATTTCAAAATCGAAACCAGTAGATGTCGATAGCAGTGCTTGGGTGGAAGAAGAAATTGCCTAAAGAAGATTTATTTCTTACTTCTGCCCTAATTTTTATATGGATCTTAATCTTATATCACTTACTCATAAATAAGGAAATATCCTCCCTTATGACCACCTTGATGTGTATGTCCCATATAATCCACATGTTGGACCCTAATGATACAAATTTTTTATGTTGAAAATGAATGTATGTTTCAAGTGTTGAACCTAATGTTGGACAATGTGTTTGTTATAGGTGGTACACATTTATTATATAAGAATAACATCACATGTGTTTGTTGGCCTAGAAAGTCAACAATCATTGTTCTTTATATTACTTGTACATTGGTATAAATTAGAATGAACAATCACTAAATTATATACTGTTTGTATGGAGTCCGGCTTCATTGTAGATATCTATTATTGTGTTTGTTGGCCTAGAAACCCGTCCAAGATTGACTCATTAGGAGTAAATCTTGGATAGTCCCCGGTTTGGGACTGTTCTTGAACACCTAATCTCACTTAGGATGTAAGTGTATAATGTGTATTGGGTTTTCGAGAAAATTTTGGTACCATTTCCCCGTTTGTTCTCTAAGTACATATGTACTTAGAGAACAGCGGGGAAATGCTGCCGAAATTTTCTTGAAAACCCAATACACATTATACACTTACTAGTGAGATTAGGTGTTCAAGGATGGGATAGGTGGTACACATTTATTATATATAAGAATGACATCACATGTGTTTGTTGGCCTAGAATGTGAACAATCATTGTTTTTTATATTACTTGTACATTGGTATAAACTAGAATGAACAATCACTAAATTATATATTGTTTGTATGGAGTCCGGCTTCATTGTAGATATCTATTATTGTGTTTGTTGGCCTAGAAACCCGTCCAAGATTGACTCATTAGGAGTAAATCTTGGATAGTCCCCGGTTTGGGACTGTTCTTGAACACCTAATCTCACTTAGGATGTAAGTGTATAATGTGTATTGGGTTTTCGAGAAAATTTTGGTAGCATTTCCCCGTTTGTTCTCTAAGTACATATGTACTTAGAGAACAGTGGGGAAATGCTGCCGAAATTTTCTCGAAAACCCAATACACATTATACACTTACTAGTGAGATTAGGTGTTCAAGGATGGGATAGGTGGTACACATTTATTATATATAAGAATGACATCAAATGTGTTTGTTGGCATTTCCCCGTTTGTTCTCTAAGTACATATGTACTTAGAGAACAGCGGGGAAATGCTGCCTAATCTTTTCCTAATATATAATTGTTTCCTAATATATACTTGTTTTCTTTGATCATAGAATGGATAGATCATGGATGTCCATTCGTAATCGTTGCACCCCAGAGTTTATATCTGGTCTTGATCAGTTTATTAGATTTGCCGAGGAACATAGGAAAAAACCTACATATAGGTTCTACTGTCCATGTAGGCATTGCGGTAACAACTTGAAAGTCAACACTGGTGAGGAAATCAAAAGTCATGTCATGTGCAACGGGATTGTACAAGGCTATACAGAATGGCACTGGCATGGAGAGATTTCAAAATCGAAACCAGTAGATGTCGATAGCAGTGCTTGGGTGGAAGAAGAAATTGCCTCCGATGACGTAAATGTGAACGAACCAGTTCCAGCAGACATCGTTGATGCGATGCTGGATAGTTGTAGGGTAGAGCACACCGATCCACCTCCTATCTTTACAAACATTGTGCATGATGCTGAGATACTGTTATACATAGGCTGTGCTAAGTTTACGAAGCTTAGCGCTGTGTTGAGATTGTATAAGTTGAAAGCTAACAATAGATGGAGCGAAAAAAGCTTCACTTCATTGTTGACTTTGTTGAAAGAAATGCTTCCTGAAGGAAACGAGCTTCCAATCTCAACATACCAGGTAAAGAAAATGTTGTGCCCAATGGGAATGGAGGCCAAGAAGTTACACGCATGCCCGAATGATTGTGTATTATTTCAAAAGGACTATGTAGATTTGAAAGATTGTCCAAAATGTGGTGCGTCACGGTATAAATTGACGACTTTGGGGGAGTCCAAAACTGGTTCTCCTGCCAAGGTGTTTTGGTATCTACCTATAATATCACGGTTTCAACGCTTGTTTGCAAATTCGAAAGATGCGAAGAATTTGAGGTGGCATGCAGATGTTAAGAAAAATAATGATGGGATCCTACGACATGCGTCTGATTCCCCACAGTGGAAGAAGATTGATCTATTGTACCCTAAATTTGGTGAAGAAGATAGGAATCTAAGACTTGGGCTTTGTACAGATGGGATGAATCCGTACGGGACATTGAGCAGCCAACATAGCACTTGGCCAGTCATGCTTGTTATATACAATCTTCCTCCCTGGATGTGTATGAAAAATAAGTACGTTATGTTGTCATTGTTGATATCGGGCCCTAAACAACCCGAAAATGATATCGATGTTTATCTTGAACCTTTGATTGATGACTTAAAAAAACTTTGGGCTGAAGGTGTGATGACCTATGATGCTTCAGCAAGAGAGACATTTCGTTTGCACGCTATGTTGTTTTGCACTATTAATGACTTTCCAGCATATGGGAATTTGTCTGGATATAGTGTCAAAGGAGCTAAAGCGTGTCCTATATGTGAAGAAAACACTGATTCAATAAGACTAAAACATGGCGGCAAGACTGTATATCTTGGTCATCGAAGGTTTCTTTCAAAATTCCATCTGTATCGTAGGAAGCGCAAAGCATTCAATGAATGGAATGATGAACGGAGTGCACCTAAACCTATACCAGGGGATGTTGTTTATGAAAGAGTAAAAGACATTGTCAATGAATTTGGTAAGAAATCACAATGTAGTATGGCCACACGGAGTGACAATTATTCATTCAAGAAGAAGTCAATATTTTGGGATCTTCCTTATTGGAGTTCTTTGACAGTCAGGCATTGTATCGATGTAATGCACGTTGAGAAAAATGTCTGTGATAGCATCATTGGTACTCTATTAAATATACCAGGTAAGACTAAAGATGGGATAAAATCCAGACTGGACCTACGTGAAATGGGAATAAGGTCAGAATTAATAGAATAACGTAAATGGGTAATAAAAGAACATACTTACCTCCCGCTTGTTACACGTTGTCTAGAAAGGAGAAGAAAACTTTTTGTGAATGCTTGGTAAATGTTAAGGTGCCACATGGTTACTCATCCAACATCCGTAGATTGGTATCAATGAAAGATCTGAAGTTGATAGGTCTTAAATCTCATGATTGTCACACTCTAATGCAACAAATATTGCCCGTGGCAATTCGATCTATATTGCCGAAGCATGTAAGGTTTGCAATTACCAGACTTTGTTTCTTTTTCAACAGTCTATGCAGCAAAGTTATTGACCCTGATACTCTCGATAATTTGCAAAGAGAAGTGGTTGTTACCCTATGTCAGCTTGAGATGTATTTCCCTCCTTCGTTCTTTGATATCATGGTACATCTTGTTGTCCACTTGACTAGGGAAGTGAAAATGTTGGGACCAGTTTTCTTGCATTGGATGTATCCCTTTGAACGATACATGAGCATTTTTAAAGGTGATGTTCGAAACCGTTATCGGCCTGAAGGGAGTATTATTGAAGGTTATGTGGCGAGAGAGGTTATGGATTTTTGCAATGACTTTCTCAGTGGTAATGACACTCCTGATAATGACAAGAATATTGAGGAGGGCAAAGGAATTTTGGGATCACGGGTGAAAGTAATCAGCCGTGAGCAGTTGGAACAAGCTCACTTGTATATTTTACACAATATGGACGAAGTGAGTGTTTATATCAAGGAACATACCAATTTCATAAAGAGACAACATCCTCGAGCAAGTTCAATGTGGCTTTCTAGAGAGCATAATAAGACTTTTACTAAGTGGTTTGAAGATAAAGTCTTACATCAACTATCTCAAACACCAAATGATATTACAGAAACTATCAAATGCCTCGCCTTTAAACCAAAACCGAATGTTATGTCTTATGAAGGGTTTGACATTAATGGATTCACATATTACACAAAGCGCCAAGATGATAAGAGTGTCGTCCAAAATAGTGGGGTCACTCTTCAAGCGTCGACTATGTACTTTGCAAGTGCAAAGGATAAGAGTCCACGTGAAGCTAAAATGTCATATTACGGTGTCATTGAGGACATTTGGGAGTTTGACTACATAGATTTCAAAATTCCGCTCTTTAAATGTAATTGGGTTGATAACACCAAAGGAGTTATAGTGGATGAATTGGGTTTCACTTTGGTTAACTTTGAAAAGATTGGTGAGAAGGGTGAACCATTCATATTGGCATCACAGGCGAAACAAATATTCTATATCGATGATCCTGCGAATGATAAATGGTCGGTTGTTCTTCATGGTAAAAGACAGTTCATTGAAGATCCTATAGATGAAGAAGAGTACTATGATAAGTATGATGACTCCAGTCCATTCTCAGTTGGGTTGCCCACTCCACAAAATATTGAAGCTAATGATGACTTATATGTGCGCGGAGATCACAATGAAGGATTGTTAATTGATAAAAGATCACAATTTTAGAGACATGTATGTTAATACAAATGCTAAATGTTTGCCTTTTTCTAGTTAATACAAATGCTAAATGTTTGCCTTTTTCTAGTTAATACAAATGCTAAATGTTTGCCTTTTTCTAGTTAATACAAATGCTAAATGTTTGCCTTTTTCTAGTTAATACAAATGCTAAATGTTTGCATTTTAAATGACATTTTCAGATGGCTGACCATGATGAGCATGATGTCCATGATGAGCATGAAGTCCATGATGAGCATGTTGTCCATGACGAGCATGGTGAGGATACTAATGTAAGTTCTAAAAACATATCCTGTATTTCTATAAAATTCATTATCTTCTAGTTATGTCATATATCCTATATTTCTATATTGGGCTAATTTAGTGTGTTTTATTTTTGTCAAATTTTAGGTTGATGCACCTGTACCCGCTGAAGCACTGGAGCAACTTGATGCGCAGTACCAAACACTTAACAAGAAAAGGGGCATCA
Source organism: Alisma plantago-aquatica (assembly GCA_963693085.1). Lineage (NCBI taxonomy): Eukaryota > Viridiplantae > Streptophyta > Magnoliopsida > Alismatales > Alismataceae > Alisma > Alisma plantago-aquatica. Next base: position 326,205,591 of record OY856415.1, read on the forward strand.
CTCTGTTGAAGAAGTTATTAGCGCTAAGTGGTAGTGGATCCAAATTGGTGGTGGAGTTTGATAATGGAGGAAATCCAGTTGGAGTGAACCGCAATAATTTTGTAAAATATCTTGGGTGTACCACTCGGAGCCATTGTGGTGTTAAGTATGACAATTGGCATAAAGTTCCTCAAGGGAAAAAAGACTTGATATGGAAGGATTTATGCGTGAGTTATTATTATTTGCAATTCTATTTTGTAGATTACAAATTCTATTATTTGCAATTCTATTTTGGATACTAGTTAATAACATTTCTATTTTACAGAATCTGTTTGCATTGGATGAGAAGTTGCATCGTAAAAATGTGATGCAACGCGCTGGAAAGATGCTTAGGAATTATAGGACAAATCTGAACAGAGAATACATAAAAGAGGGTGATAAGAAGAAGAAGTCAGCCCTTGAACAATGGAACTTCTTGGACAAAGAAGATTGGGACAATTTTGTTGCTTCAAGAAAATCTGAAGAATTCAAGGTATTAGGCGTCACTCCCAATTTAATTAATATACATTGTATTCACCTATTCAAGATTAACATTTAGTGCTACAAATCAAATCTTTAATGTGCATACTAACTACGCCCTCAGTGACGCACAAAAAGCAAGGCGTGCACTGAATGTGCATGACCACACTATGGGTCCAAAAGGCTATGCAAGCGTTCGCCAAAGACTACATGCGGAGTCTGCGGCTACTCAGGAGTCTGCTCCTACTCAGGAGTCTGCCACACCCATGCCTCGCCATGATATCTGGATAGCTGGCAGGAAAAACAAGAAGGGTGAAATAAAGAAGCCTGTAACTGCTGAGGCGGCTGCAAAAATGGTAAAATACAACTCTTAGAGAAATCATTTGAATATTGATTATTTGTGGTGTTAACTTACCAATTTATGTTTATGGTGATTAGCGGGAGCTGCACGAGCAGAGGAAACAAGGCACGTTCATCCCTCAGGGCACAAGGGATGAATTGACAGTTGCTCTGGGTAACCTAGAGCATCCTGGACATGTTAGAGGTGCCGGCGCTGGTGTTGGCATCAAAGCATTCTTTGGGCCATCCCAGCGCAAACCCAGAGCGGGACTTTCTCAAGAAGAGGTAACCTATTCTTTTTTTAGAATGTTACTGCAAAAGGAAATTCATTAATAAGAAGCTAATGTTTCTTTTATCCATGTATAGGAGAATAAGAGAGTTGAGGATTTAGTTTCTAAGAAGGTCAACGATGTAGTTGCTGAGAAGGTCAAGGAAGAATTGCTGCGGTGGCAGGCATCTCAGGCTTCCAATACACCTATGGCGACCCACTCTTCTCCTGATGCACGGACTGCGAGTAATCCTGGAGACCCATCGCCTAGCACGTCTGCTGTAAGTATTGTTTATGACATTGTAGCTAGTCTTTTCAAGATGATATGTTTTCAAGATTATATGTATATATGTATAACATTCTTTACGTAAATTTGTAGGCATTGAAGCCATGCCGCTTAAGAATACAAGACTATGTTGTTGCAGAGGCGCAAGCTTACCCGTCCCTTCCTGGGGAAAGGTTTCACGGGACTCCAATGCCACAGGGCTATGTTCGTGTGGGCCCATTACGTGTGTTACCCGATTGGAGGGAAGTTGCGTTGCCATATGCCCACCCAGATATTGATACACTTGGTGAGGCAGAAGGCGGGGTCATATTGTGGCCCAAAGCAGATGTCGTCTACACGACTGAAATTGTAAGATAAATTTACATTGATTTAGACTGTTAATGTGTATATATTATGTCAACTGATCTGAAATTATATATACAGGTTAAAAAGAAGACACCAGGAGCACCTAGGCCTCCACCTCCACTTCCCGCATTACCAACTTGGGTTCCAACTAACCTAACATACCCGTTAGGTCCTGCTTGTAGGGGAATGGCATGTTGGCTATGTGCACATAATATACATTGCCCTATAATAGTTTCTTTAGATGCAGATTATGCAGGTCGATCATACGATAGCTCTTTATTTATACAAGATATTATTGAGTTGTTTATGTATGATTGGCTGAATACATCAATGATAGAGACATGGATAAGGTGAGATCTTGTTTATACATACATATACCTTGTGTAAGATCCGGTGATCTGGTTTCTTATATATTAATGCATACGTAATACATGTTTTGCAGCTACTTAGTCGAAGATCATTGCAAACAATTTGCATTTGATCATGTGGGATTTTTGATTCCATCATTGATTAGTATGGTAGCTAAAGACCCTGATAATGTTCAACAATGTTGTATAGATGCTTTTACAATTTTTGGTCAGCAAAAGAAGACGATAATAATAGCTCCATTCAATGTCAAGTAAGTTTACTTTATTTATAATTTGGACTTAAGAAAAATCCATTTTTATTGTGCATTTTGAGTTATTAATTAATAACTTTTTACCTCTAGCGGTAAACATTGGGAATTACTAGTTATTGTCCCTGGGACGTTCACTGTTTATTATCTAGATCCCGCGGGAAGTACATTAAACACTAAAATTGGACACGTAATGAGAATGCCATTATTCTGGTGAGAAATATTTCATTTTTGTATCTGTTAACATCTTTTATTACATTACTATTTACTTATGTAATTTACTGTGTTATATTAACATGTAGGGGTTTAGATGCATTCAAAAAGGCTGGAGGAACGGTCCCAAGGAAAAAGAACCAGCCAATAAATTGGGAGAACGTACAAGTAAGTTCCCGACTCCAATGTATATATTATTGATGTGAATTGTGCTTAGTTGTATTATTTTGTATGTTTCAATTTATAGTGTGCTACACAAGACAATGGTTGGGCATGCACATACTATGTGATGCGATTTATGCAGATGATTATCAAATATGCCGCATTGGACATTGATACCATACATGAGGTATTATATATAATCTCATTAGTTAGTATGAAATATATCAATCTTATCTTATTTTTATATTATTACTTATATATATACATCATTCTCTTTGCAGGTGTTTAAAACTGACAACACTACAGGTAAACGCTTAAAAAATATACATGCTCCATATACGATGGAAGCATTAAATGAAGTAAGAGAAGAATGGGCAAAAGCCATACAAGCAGTGGCAACTGTAAGATATAATTGGGATGTTGATAGCGATAATGAATGATACTTTGTAAATGAATATTTCTGAATGTTAATACATGTATTTGAATGTTTCTATATGTGTGAATGTGAGAATTGAATTGATGTCTGAATGTATGTACTTGTGTGAAATTTTCTTTGTGACTTTTGCAGGTTTGCGGCCTGTTTGTAGGCTGATATCAATGGATGTCGTAAACCTGCAGTTCATAAAACTGAACTGCAGGTTCTCATCCTGCTGACCAGCCACAGCAGGCCTGCAAACTGATATGAAAAAAATATATATATAAATAGGCGTCGGTTATTTATAGAAAACCGTCAGCAAAGACATACAACGTCGGTTATTTGATAAAAACCGACGCCTAATAGTACAAACAACCCGACCGTGCAGGATAGCACGGCCGTGGTGGAAAAGGCGTCGGTTATGCATATAAAACCGACGCCTATAGTACTAAACACGGCCGTGCAGGGAAGCACGCCCGTGTTGTCTTGAAGTATAGGCGTCAGTCTTTTGGTATATAACCGACGCCAAAAGTGTTTGCGCCACAGAAAATGGCGTCATCTAGGGCACTTTATGCGTCGGTTATCAACTAAAAGACCGACGCTACATGGAATATAGGCGTCGGTCTTTTAGTAAATCACCGACGCAGAAAGTGCCCTAGATGACGCCGTTTTCTGTGGCGCGAACCATTTTGGCGTCGGTTGTCTACTAAAAGACCGACGCCTATAGGTTGAATAGGCGTCGGTTAAAAAACCGACGCCGAAATGTTCGACCTTTAGCGGCGCCCACATAGGCGTCGGTCGGAAACCGACGCCAAATGGGGTTAAAAGACCGACGCCAAATGGGGTTTTTGTAGTAGTGTAATTTGAAATCACTCAAGTAGAGACATTCAACCTATAGGCGTCGGTCTTTTAGTAAATCACCGACGCAGAAAGTGCCCTAGATGACGCCGTTTTCTGTGACGCGAACCATTTTGGCGTCGGTTGTCTACTAAAAGACCGACGCCTATAGGTTGAATAGGCGTAGGTTAAAAAACCGACGCCGAAATGTTCGACCTTTAGCGGCGCCCACATAGGCATCGGTCGGAAACCGACGCCAAATGGGGTTAAAAGACCGACGCCAAATGGGGTTTCTGTAGTAGTGTAATTTGAAATCACTCAAGTAGAGACATTAGACACCAATATGTGGAATGGTTAGTCATCATCAAAACACGAGTTTAGTCAATTTAGACGTGAGTCAAGATTGACCTAATTGACCTTGAGTCAACAACAACCACTAATATTAAGGGAGGAGGGTCTCCGTCGGTGTTGTCATTTCTACGGAGAAGAAAATACATGTGAGTGGGAGTGTCATTACATGTAGAAAGTAAATAAAAGAACAAATAATGGCATGAAATATAATCACTGCTTACATGTATGCATATTAAAACAAAGACTATTACCAATCAAAATCACGGTTAAATGAAGTCTGATTGACATGAAATATCACAGGTTGACTAAACAAGATGGTATCAATTACGTTTAACATATATTTCACCTTCTGAAAATGTTTGATATTTTATGTTATTACTAATATCTTAGGTACTCTATTGATGTATTTAATGTCTTTTTTAATTGTATGATGCATTATTACATAGTTGTTGAATCTGTTTCATCAATTACCCTTAGGGTAACTTAAAATTGACAAACTAGGCCAAGACTAAGTAAATTTGTATCATTAACCCCAAATGAAGACTGAATTGATTAATTCATTATCTACTTTATGTGAAAGGTTATTAGCAAGATATTATATTTTCTTTTCTCCAAATACTAGTAATTAATATTATTCCAGGAAGATTATTATGATACTAACATGATTAATTATGGACACAAGGAGAGAAAAGGTTGAGCTATGCATTTGAACTTGAGTATCTTATAGTTAGTTGTATTGAGATCAATATATGTTCTTCCAAAATTTAATATTATCATGGTGACTCCTACTAGGAAGTGGATGTGTGACATTGAGAGTCGGGACCATATATATTTTTTTTATCACTTGTGATGGTTTTCAATATCTTTCATGCCTTGCTAAATAACTTAATGACCTAATTTCTTTGCCGAGGACTATATTAGATCAATTCACACACACCACCCTCCTCTTGCGCCCATAGCCAAACATCAAGTATAGAGATTTAATACGAAACCATGAAGATATCCATCATTAGACCCAAGGAGGCACCAAACACAGTTATTCCAAGGGTATACACAACAATTCTTCCATGAAGACAATTCACCACACGCGCGCGCGCGCACACACACGGCCATCATCTCATGAGTCATCACAAGGCTTTGACCGTTTGACGTGTTTGTTGTTCAATGTTTGTTAACTATTTCGTTGGGGTTATACATATAAACTTGTAGTTATCAAGTCAAATGAAGTTAAGGATAATATATATATGTCACAGCAGCAAAAGTTCGGAGACCTCTCACATTAAGTTTAAACATTGAACTTTAAAGAACTATATTATCTATCATGTTGGAAACATAAGAAAGTGGTAAGGAGCGGAACGTGGCTCCTGGAATATATGAGCTCCCGGTTACGTACTTGATTTGATTTTTCGTTCCCATCAAATCTGTACTATATAGGAAAAAGTGTGGAGGGGGGATATGCAATTTTTACACTCATTTTTTCGAATGAGTCCTTTGTTGTGATATGAGAAATAACACTATTTTTATTTTGCAATATTCAGTCTTTAGCAAGAAGGGTCGGTTGGTGGATTCCCGATTTTCCTCACTTTCCTGTCCCTCGCCGCTGGTTATGCTGCAAGCGTTTCCGAAGCGGAAGAAACCAGTGGAGGTCGGTGGTCCGACTGAAGGGACGTTTGGTTATCTGGATCTAACTGGATTGGATTGCATTTAATCATCCAGCAATTTAAAAAATAAGTTTGGTTTGAAGGAGAAGGGTCTTGGACATAATCCTGCACTTTTAAGTCTACGTTAAATGTTGGACGCGGGCCTCTTTCTCAAAATAGCCGGGTGTCATCATCCAGCAGACCGGTCGTTGCCGTCGCGTTTGCAACATCATAGAAAAAGGCAACCTGTGCCGGAGACTTCCGCTTGACAATCCTACTCAACCAAACATAAAATTACTATGCTGCAGTATTACCCAAAACCGAAAATCAGTTTTACTAGAACTGCGTAATTGCAACATTCACATAAATCCGCCCAGATACACCTAAGCAAACGTGCCCTGAAGAAGGAGGTGGAAGGATCTGCATGAGAAGGGTCAGGTTGACCACATTAGCAAAATTCGTTGCGGAACGTGTTGTGATTGAGAAGGCTAATCTGAAGCAATACCGGCGGATGACGAAGAGGCGTTTGAAAGGAAGGCCTGTCCGAACAGAGTCATAGACATGACATAGGAGCTTTGCTTTGGAAACTCGAGGGGTGGGGGGACGTCGGGGGAGCACAGAGGCCTTTGCGGCCACCTCCAAGCATTGACAAGGAGGAGTACGCAGTTGGCGGTGTAGCTTCTGAATCTTCTCTCTCGACACCAACGCGTGATTCAAACACTTGAACGCTCAAGTCCTTAATAATGGACAACGCGTCTTCTTCGCACATAGAAGCCCAAAGTTTTACACTCCCGATAACTTCTATGCAGGTACTCGAATAGCAAGCTGCATCCCGCGAGCCAAATCTCTTGCTGTAGATGTGATTGATTCTTGAAGTTTGTAAGGTATTTGCTTATATAACCCTTCTTATAATATATATATTTTCTCTGATTCATGTTTCTGTATTGGTAGTACAGTCACCATTTTTATACTTATGTCCTCCATTTTCTGAAGGGTTGTAAAAGAAACAAGTAAGCCCGAATATTCTTGTTTATAGAAGAGGTCTAGGGATGATTGTTGAGATGGATTTTCATATAAAGTATATTGTTTTTGTATCTATTGAAAAAAGATTGCTTTGACCTTCCTAATTGCTCTCCTTTGTATATGCGTAGCCCTTGAAGTACCTTTTCAATCTAAATTCTCATATTACAAAATCGGCATCCGTGTCATGTACTTAAATTAAATGTATAAATACCATATTTGTGTATAATGTAACATATTGAGTTGTAAACCAAGCAGTACAGTGTATATTTTAGTCAATGGTTCAAAAAATATTCAACTTATAACCTTTTCAAAATCAAGCAGTACAGTGTATATTTTAGTCAATGGTTCAAAAAATATTCAACTTATAACCTTTTCAAATGTCCTTGCAAGATAAAAGAAAAGATGTGTTAGGACTTCCACAAACTGATTATGTAATCGAAGTTTTGTATTTCTGTCTTATACATGATGACAAAACCAGCTGCATATAGTTGTTATTCTTATTATTTGTACGGAAAAGCTTTTACAAAGCTACATTGTAACATTATGAGATGTAAAAATATAAATAATATTATTAACATATATTGCACATATCTATTTTGTATCTTATCTATCTTGGATCTACTTGTATAAGTTCACTGGCACGGGTTGATGCCTAGTATGTTAGAAGTCACGTCAATTGGAAGGTGATCGGCGACCATATGATCTGTAGTTCAAATAAACTGTATATTTGACTATATAATACTCCCATTACGTTTTGATTGGAAGCAACGGTCAGCGGCAGTATTGATTTAGACACCTTCAAGTTTTCAACAACTGTTTTAGTCCAAATCCATCTGTGCTTGCCGCTTTCAGGGAAGAAAAACCAAATAAAACCACCTCAGGTTCTTTATTAATAGCCAGTGCGACTCAAACAGTTAGTGAATAGACATACGGTGATTGAACACTTGTTCGGGTCTTGTAATCGTTAACAATCAAACAAACCTGGTATTTCGAACTATTTGGTAACGATGCCGCTGAAACATGCATAACTGAGACGGTAAGTCTAAGATAGAAGTTCAAAGGCAGTCCGCGCATTCACGCGTGACAGCGGGTGCTCAACCTCGAATTTTCTGTTCCTAGGAAACGTAAGCGTAAGGTCAGAAAGAGACTGGGGCGGTGGCCCAAGAATTTGGCGGTTGACATGTTAATGTGAAAGAGGGTTTTCAAAGGTAGGTCCATTTTTTAATATTTGACATGGTTCCACATGGAGAAACTGAGTTCAAGCTTGTATTTGTCAACTCTGGTCTACTTTAGATTGGGATGTTGATGTGCGAATGGGATTTGGACTAGGTTAACAGAACTGCGAAATGTGAGTCCCTAGGATGCTATAAATTGGATACGAATTTTGAGTTATTGATATTTTATCACAATTGTGAGTTAAATACACTAGAAATCATTGTATAATGATATATAATAATGAAAATATTTTTATTTATTTCTTAACCATATGATTAATAATTATTTAGAGGAGTACGGAAAATTATAGTATCATGTGGTTCAAGCTTATGCGAAAAGGGTACGGTGGGACTTATTATAATTTTGATTACGGAAAATTAGGTGTATTTTTTCTTAGATTTGATAATGGTTGTAAATGGATATGAGTATACCCGCATATTCTAAAACTCATACCCTCTATATCCATTATGAGTATAAATTTTTATAACCATGTAATCGTTTACCTTATACCCACGTATGCTTTGTCCACTGGATACGACTATGGTTATGTATGTACTCATTTCATGTATATCCATATATCCATTTATTATATTTTTGATATATATAGATTATATTAAAATACAATGGTACATATTGTAACACCCACATATGGCAAATATAAATACCTTATATTATTAAATATTTATATTAAGATGTAATGATACATAGTGTAGTACTCAGTTCTAGTAAATATAAGTACCTTATAATAATAAAATAAACAAATCTATTGAACCTCAAGCATCTTCATAGCCACAGATGCACATTTTATCAAATTGAGACATAAATTCATATTATCATTCTTCTCATCTTTCCCTAATGTCTTGAATGATATTTCTCCATAACATGTTTAGAGATATGTTACATATCGTTGGCTGCATTTTTTGTGCCAATGTTAAGGCAAGCTAACATAATTGTCAAGGTCAACGTTGAGTGTCTAATTTCTATTAATAGTATACTCAACTTATGTAATATTCGCTAACAGAAACAACAAGTATCATTTTCTTTTTGTATTTTGATTTAGCTATATCAACATTCTAGTCATGGCTGACCATTTTAAGCTGACATATTATTTACTTATCAAATATTATTGGACAAAAAGAATATATTTGACGCCATTATAATCCCAGCATCACCCAATTAACGTGGCGATTTGTTGTAATGCAGTGTGTTATTGTAGCAAGTCTATCCACGTTGTATACCCACTTATTTATCGATATACTCTGGCGGTTATACAGATATAAATATAACACAGATACAACTTTTGAAAAAATAAATATATACCCATATCCATACATGTTTAACTAAATGATTACGATTATAGATATGAACATAGTAACATCATATCTACTCATTTACAGCCTAAGCTTGATAGATAAACTGATCTCCAAACGGTTTATTGACACCCTTAGTGCGGGTCAATTTAATGAGATTGAAAAGTTAAAGGCAAGATGGAAAATTCAAGATCATTTCCGTGAATCAACAGAACATATATATGCCTCATAATCATCATCGACGTCGTCGCTCCAACTTGGTACAGTACAGTGCCCAATCGAATAGAATCGAATTGAACTGCATATCACACACGAGATGGGGTACAGTTGCCAATTTCAAGACCCATGAAGCGGATAGACACGGAGTCACTGTCGGCTACAGCTGGTCCCCAAAAGCCAACCGTCTACCTTCCACTTTCCGACCGCTTTCATGCGTGTCAGAAGACCGGCCGTTGGCACCGCCGCATGAGGAATGGATGGCGGGGTGGGGGCCATGTATCGCTGCACCTATCGTCCGTGCATGGAGCGCTGGCTCGCTTGCCAGCTTATTACAGCTGGTGTCCATGATGGCTGGCTTCTCCGCTGCTCCTTCCGAGAACTGTACTTGTCCAGAATAGCTGTACGTCTAGATGTATATTTCCTCCTGATCTTGACGCCGGTTGCTGTTTGAATATTTTTGTTTTCATCCAGAGTAGTTGCTCTACCGATTGATTTGGGTGTAGCCATCCAGAGCATGACTGTCAGCGACGTCGGTACGTGTGAATTTCCATTTTCTTGGTCATTCACTCCCAGGTTCTAAGCTGTCTTCCCTAACTGGTTTGTCATCAATGTATCCCAACACCAGCCCATGAATTCCTTTACCGATACAACGATTCTCGCCCCAACCTGTAACGTCTAATAATGAGTTCATATGGAGGGTGGTGTTCCCGTGTCGTGTGTCGACATCTTTCAGGCAATGCTAGCTGTTCCAACACCGCATATTGGGAAATTGGCATTCTTTCTTAAATACGCTTCCAGGTATATATATTGGGGTGCGGAGCCGGAGGAGATCGGTTTGAAAAATTCTACATATAACCGGCCACATCCCCGGGAGCCAACCGTCATCGGGATTGGCCTCCTCGTGCGCCAACTGTGCATGTCAGCAGTAATTAAAATAATAAAAGATGATGGAAGTAGCGCCAACTGTGCATGTCAGCAGTAATTAAAATAATAAAAGATGATGAAAGTAGAAGAGAGAGAAAATATTTTTGTCCATAACTTTCAATTCGGAGCGTATTTTTCGATGAAAATAAATTACATTAGAATCCTTGTAAAAAATACTTTTCAACGAGACTAGTCTTGATATATTTTGAAATAATGATAATACGCGTGAAACATAGTACCATATATTATGATACCATACACATGTTTTGGGTACAGACGTACAGTCCTCGTGAGTACTGTACTTTTGATTTATGCTTGATATATAATTTGTTAGGTACTGTACTTATGCTTTAGTAACTGAGTTAAAATTAACATGTGGGTACAATACTTATGGTTGCATTTTATAGGTGATTTTTGACCTGATGTGCACTGTACTTTTGAGATCATTAACAAGTAGATACTCAACTTATGTCTGCATTATGTAAAAAAAAATTGTCCAGATGACTAATGTTGCTATGCGATCTGAAGGTACTGTACTTATTCTTCTACATCAGTTATACGATTATGCTTGGTTTTGTAATTTGGTAAGTATTGTACTTATACTTGAGTATTAACAAGTGGCTGCAGTACTTATGGATCCATAAGTACAGTACTCACGAGTATTGTTGATCCTCTTTCATTCAAAAGTACAGTACTCATGAGTACTGTACGTCTGTACCCAGAACATGCATATGATATCTTGATATATGGTACCATGTTTCTCACGTAATATCATTATTTCAAAATATGTCAACACTAGTCTCGTTGGAAAGTATTTTCGACAAAGATTCTAATACAATTTATTTCGTCAAAAAATACGTTTTGGATTAAAAGTTATAGATAAAATCATTTTCTCTCTCTTCTACTTCCATCATCTTTTATTAATTATTGTTATTGCATGTAGTAGGGCAGATGTGCACGGTTCCAAGAACCGGGTATACCAACGGGTGACTGACCGGTTGTGTGTAGCGTAGCTCATCGGTTTACCTTTTCAAACGAAGTTTTGGTTTCACATGTTTCGGTTAGTAGTTTTGTGGGCACTTAGGAGGGAGGCTCCACCTATGTCAACAATTAAGAGTTATTAAAAATCATATTTAATGCCACATACTTCCGGTTTTTGGATCCCTTCCAAGACAATATCTAGTTCTACTGGTAGATCTCCTCGTTCTATATAATCTCGTATGCATAGTAGTCGTCCCTTCTGTTACTTTAAGCAAACCATCAACTTCAATCAGAATTACTTCCTTTCCTGACGCATCAAGTATAAGTGTACGAAGAAGAATTTAAATAACCCGAAAGAAATAATAAAAAAATATTTCATCCATTTTAAAATTCATATTAGAGCAATGTACTGTACTTTGAACCTCACGAGAGCTGGGCATTTGAATATAAGCGGCATCTATGTCCTCCCCACTAACTCCAAGATTACCTCTAACAAAGATGTAATTAGTCAATAAATACTTAATTACAATGTAATGACTTATTTATTTCTCTTACTAGTAATTGAACACCGTCAAAATTGACACTTTTATTTTACTTGGATAAGTAAAATATTTTAGATGAAATTTGTGAAAAACAACATTACATAAGAATTGTATTTAGATAAAAAAAGGATTCAAATAACATGTTGTTAAAAAGTACAAGTAAGGAACCTACTTGACAGTTTCTAATAGTATTAAAATGAGTAACCTATTAAGTTGAGTGTCTTTGGAGAAGAAAACTCCTCTACTAACTTCATGGGTGATGGGAGATTGAAGATTGGATCCTTCATTTTTCCCTCTTCCAACTCTATTGGAACTAAAATATCAACAAATTTATTAACTCTACTTCTACTTTCCTATGTAGAATAATCTAAAAAATAAGTATAGACCTATTAATTCGTAACATTATTTAGACTAATATTTATAAAATATAATAAGAATAGCTTTTTCAGAATCGATATAGTATTATGCTTATTTTTTTCTTTTTTGTCCTCCTTTCATATGCACACGTATGATCATCATTACATATTTAGAAACAAAGCGTAACAACTAGTTATAAGATAACAAATTATTTGATACAACAATATTCTTACAAAAAATGAGTAACCTACCAACTTGAGTATCCTTGTGGAAGGAAATTCCTCTACCATTTGTATGAGTGGTGAGTATTTGAATATTGGATCCACTATTGTTTCCTCTTCCGACTCCATTCATTTCTACCACAGAAACATCAACAAATTGATTATCTCTATTTCTGTATATATCCAATTTTCCCTAAAAAAGTTTATGTTAAGTCAATGAATTATCTAAAAATATTTTAAAATCTCTCTACCATCATTACGAATAATAGTGAAAACTACTACCACTTGTCATGTTAGAAAGGTCTATGAAAATGTGTAGAAATGTCATATATCTTGATCTGTGTTTCAATATTTAAGAAAATGAGGGATTCACCTTCTTGATTTTCTATATAGTTTACTTTGAGCATTTTTACTTTACTCGAGTCGTACCTATAACATAAATAGAAAATTATGAAAGATACTGTAAGACATAATATATGAATCATAAGATAATTATAGTTGAGTACTTGTTATAAAAAATAATTATTGCTCATGAGATGATTCAGAGAAAGTATCTCTCAAAGGTGTGAGCTTTGAGAGATGGATTTTCGTTGACTATTTGGAGTCACAACTCCACAACTTGGATTCTTATCTTGCATAACATCTTGAATCAACTTTAACTTCCTCTTTGGAGGCATAGATTTTGGTCAATCCTATTTGATACAAGTAATTTAAAAAATAGCAGAAGTAACAAATATATAAAAAACATGCAAATAAATAAATGAACTTGAAAGGAGATGAACGTCTTATCATGATTGTATATTTTATTTTTAAAGTAGCAATAAAATCAGCTTCACATAGTGGTATTTACTCAGAATCTTAACCATCACATTAAAAAATTAGTCCAACATTCAAAATACAACGTTTTCTATTATTGTATTTTAATTTGGAGAAAATAGTCATTTAAACCGAATTTGTTAACTGTTACCAATAGAGATTCAATATATAATATTGAACAATGTGTATGTTTAAATAAATATGTGTGATGTGATTTTTCTTTGATTTATACAAAATTCATGGAGATGTAAATAACTTAAAAGGAGAAAGTAAAGAAAACGAGTTACATGTATAGTAATGCATATCATATTGGACAAATTCATTATGTTATCTATGAGAAGATACAGGAATTCCAAGAAACAACGAACTCCTCATTTGACTTCATTGAGAATTAATTAACATTGAATGGCAATTACCTTAAACAATTTCTAGAGTCAACAATAATTTTTTTATGGCGGAAGATTGTAAATTGGAGAATGATGAGCGATATCAACTTTGTTTGAGGGTGATTACAAGTCAGTCACATATGAAAAGGAATAATCAAAGACAGAGTGACATAGAATACACAAAAAGCAGTGTTTTTGGTAAGCTAGTATAAGAGAAGAACATACACTAAGTCGAATAAAATAGAATGAAAGAGAAGTAATTCCAGCACGAGGGACAGACAATCTTTAGAGCATTGAACAATAGTCGTACAAGAAATAGGAGGAGAGTCCAACACACTATGTGTCTTAGGAGAGACAGATGGAAAGTCCAACACCAATGTGCACCGTAGTAGAGATGGACAAAGCGAGTATTGTCTCTATGCATTATAGGAGAGATAGACATAGGGTCCAACACCTTTGTGTGCCATAGAAGATACAGAAAGAGAGCAAAGCATCTATGTGTCAGAAAGATGAGTAGAGACCCATCACCTCTGTGTACTCTTTTCTTTGAACAGTACAGGGAAAGGAATTATAATGATCACATGATATTATATCTTGCCAAAAAAATGATGTTTGATTATCCCTAATGATCACATCTATTTAATTTCTGAAAATATACTTAGTTGTTCACTTATTAGAGGGAAATTTGTGAGTTGGGTCCAACTTTTTATGTGAAGGTTTTAACCGTGCCTCCAATATCATGATGGTCATAACCTTCATAGATTATTTTCACCCCACCTATAATCAAAAGGCGTTCTCTTATAGTGATACTTATATGGGGGTCTTCATATCATTATTTCTATATATGTTTCGTAGTAATTTATTTTTGAATGAATAATGCCTAGGGAACATAAATCATCGATGAACCATGACATACATTATGGGAATATGTCCTGACATGACCTTTGAGGTGTGCATTTTGAGTTAATAGATATTCTTGAAATGTTCATTATCCTTTCAAGAATATTTTGTTGGAATTGAGGATTCAAAATGAATATTTATTTATTTTGCGATTAAGGTACCGTCCCATGAAATTGAGTTTGGATAGTACTGGACACCACTCATAGTCAATCAGGGAAGCCTCACGCTGTAGAAATCCTCTCCTCTCTCTCTGGGATCTTGTGTGGGTTTTCTCACTTATAGGAGGAGATCATCCTTTTCCTCTCCATGGTTTGCTCCTCCTCCTCAACTTTCCCCTTCCTCCCATGCTTCTTCTTCCTATTCTATATCTTCTTTCATCTACTCATTTTGCTCATGGTTTGCTCTATGCCTTTCAGATTAGTGGGTGGTCTCATGGTAGACTCCCTTATGAAGGTTTCACAGTGGTCTCCTCCCAATGATTGTCCCCCAACAACTCTTAGAGTTGTCATCAATGCCTAGCAATAACATGTGCCCAACATGGTGTCCTTGGGTCCATATCCCCTTGAATCTATCATGCTTGTGTTTCTTCACAACATTGGGTCTATTATAACACATGGACCCACTTCCCAAGGCTCTAGTAGAGTTTCAGGACGGACGACTGGCCCCAAAGACCACCACTAGCCTTAACTGTGTGCTTTAATCTCACTCACGCGCAAGCCGAGATCAACTTTCCAAATGGTCATCCATCCTAGTACTACTCCAAGCTGAGCATGCTTAACTATGGAGTTCTTTAGTAATGGGCTCCCGAAAAAAGAGGTGTGCCTTGGTGATATGGGTAGTCCAATCATTCCTTATAAGATCTTTTTATGTGAGGCCTCAAATCCTGGGACGTTCCAATCTCCCCCATTTAGACTCTTGACGTCCTCGTCAAGGCTCAACTATTCATAATACTTCCCCATTTCAGTGTAGACCCAAAATGGCCCATGGACACCCAGTTCCCATTCAGGGAATACCAGCGCAAGGTTGGCTACATCAACCATGAACATCCCTTTCCAACATGCCTAGAACACACAGCTCAAGACTGACATGCCACATGCCCATATGAGCCCTACCTACTGGAGGGGAATTGGCTCTCATACCATTTGTAACACATGGGCCCACTGCCCAAGGCTCCAGTAGAGTTTCAAAAATGATGACTACACTCACATAACGCCTCTATCTTTAACTACACACTTTAATCTCACTCACGCACAAGTCAAGATCAACTTTCCGACTGGTCACCCATCCTAGTAGTACTCCAAGCCAAGCACTCTTAACTATGGAGTTCTTTAGTAATGGGCTCCCGAAAAAGGAGGTGCACCTTGGTTATATGCATAGTTCAATCATTCCTTATATGATCTTTTTATCTCAGGCCTCAAATCTTGGGACGTTACAACTACCCTCCTTTCTAATTGGTTTGTTTATAGCCCCCTTGAGATGATTGCAATATATTTCTACCTCCCTTCATTTGGTGTGGCTGGATCCCATGGATCTGGGAAATGATCTTTGTCCTCATGTACATGGTGAGGACAAAATGGCTTGTGATCCCTTTCCATGGTGACTTTGTTGTTGATTCCAAACTTCTTTGAGAAGTCATTGGTAGGGTTTTGTGTCCAACTACGAGCTTTATAGCCCCCCCTCATGGTGTTTCCATGGTATTCTCCAAATGTATGACCTAGGAGGTTCCATATCTCCTCATCTACATCCTTGTATGGGTTCTACTCACAGTTGATTGAACTGACAATTTAACACACTCATCCAATGGTGGCGATTCCAATTTATGACCCTTTCTGGTTTCTCTCCTGGTGGAACAATGAGTTTACATAGTGGTGGATAAGGTTGTTGAACCCTAGGTCGGTCTGCCTTTGTGGGGCTTATACTTTCCCATTTTAATGCCCATAAGAAGTTCCTCAAATGAAAGGATTAAGATAGTGTAGGAAGGTTTGTTTAAATAAAGGGAGATAGATTGTATGCGATACAAAGATTGTATGAGAGAGATTTTTCTAGAAGAGAGAAACTACTTGAGATATGGGGGCTCTTTGAGGAAGTTTTTACTTGAGAGAGGATAGTTTTATGAGGGAGAGATTTTAAGGGAGAGAGAAAAGATGTTGTATAAATGGGTAGTGTACTAGAAAGGAATAAGAGGGATAGTTTGTAACATAGAGGGATGTATATGATTGTATGAGAGAGTGATATGACCCTAGGAACGAAAGTGAGAGATGGTACTAGATATTTGTGGGGGAGAAAAAAAGATATTATGAGAGAGAGAGAGAAAAAAAATTTGTAGGGGAGAGTGGTTGGAGAGCAAGAAAGTCCACAGGAGAACAAGAATGTATGTGAGAGAAAGAGAGAGTACAAAGGAGAGTGTGGTGAGAGACAATACCACATTTTATGAGAGAGAGAAAATTGTATAAGGAGGAAATCATAAGAGATAGAGAGAAAGAAAGAAAGAGAGAGAGAAAGAGTTTCTAAGGAAGAGAGATAGTATGAGAGAGATATTATGAGGATGAGAAATGTCATATCATTTAGCAGTGGGAGTTAAGGTAAGGTTAAGTGGATGAAAGGCTATTGTGGGTCTGCAAGAGAATCATTTTTGTAGCTGTAATTCATAGTTATGAGTTGGTGAGTGCTACCAAGTGTAGTACATTGCTATAAATTTCCAATATCAGGAGGATGCTGATAACACCAATTTTTGTGATATTTTAGACTGATTTTCTGTTATCAAAACTACCATTTTTAGCTATTTTCCTCTCTTTTGTATGCACTTTCGCAATAATTGGCCAAGCAATGCTCTTAATCCTATATTTCCATCTTTTGTAGAGTTTCTCCTCATTTTGGTGCAATAAGGCTGTCCTGGCCCACAAAATAAGTCCAAGTCTGCACCGGCCTTCCTGACGCCTGATACACGCCCTACCCGGTAGGGTGGAACGACACCACGACACGCGACAAGGGGTGCCGAAGCAAGGAGGAACTGTCGGATGACACGCCTCTTACCCGACAGGGAGCCATAGTCGCCACGACAACCCAAGTATGTCAGGCGACACAGCCACCCACCGGCAGGCGCCGTTGCCCGTCACGTGACCAACGGCCGACATCCCTGCGCCGAGCGATACAGGTATCGACCGTCCACCGACCAGCGAATGAGAAGGACACATGGCGCTTCGAGCACCATAACTTTCCCCCACCGCTGCCTATAAATAGCAGCTACAGGGAGCCGAAAAGACATCTTGGTCAGTTCGGACAGTTCAGACAGTTGGGAACTTGAGCCATCTTCGAGGAGAATCGCGAAAGCAGACGTATCGTGCCCCATTGCTCGTACCGGGCGACACTAGGTGAGTTGTTCCTCATCCCGAGAGGGAGGGGACTGGTTCACCTAGGACTGTATCGGGCGACACTGAGGGCCGATATCGGCCGATGTAGATGCGCGACACGAGTGCCCGATAGTAGAACGCGTAGCTCCATGCCCGACGCGATATCGAACCTGATACGCTTCGCCCGTCATACGTGCCGCCCGAGAGGGTCCACTTCCCGACATGAGCGCATCGGCCAGGATCCTTGAGCGATATAGTTGCCCGTCAGGCGTGCCGCTCAAGAGGGTGTGCCGCCCGACACGGCTGTATCGGGCTAGGCCCCTGACCGATATCGGGCTGGAGAGCCGTAGTAGTCTGTCGTCCTTCTACATCAAGAAGGCGACACCTATCTTTACTTTCTATCATTTAATTCCTTACTTATGTATTGTAATTAAGACCATTTATTTGTTTATGGAAATAGAAGATGCTTAATTACTTGCTGCTCTGTGCTCGATACAATCTGTTGGATGACTACTATGTTTGATATCCAAACTCTAGCTTGCATGTTTGGATCGCGTTTCACTTAGCTACCGAATCGCGTTTTCCCGTCGCAACAACTTCGAGAGTTGTGTTGTGGCTCTAGTGTGTGGTCCGATTCTGGAGTACGAGAGTGCCTAGAACGGAGTTGCTTTAGTGACCTTTCCACTCTAATTTTAGTCCAGTGACCTCGAGAGGGGCGCTGATGCCTTGTTAGAGGTACCCGCTTCGAGAGGAGGGGTACATGACTTGTTACAACCCATATCAGGATTAGTCAATAAATACCTCGAATTAGCGTGAAACACTTTGATTATTGTTGGGTGTCTTATTGAATATCAGGATTAATCAAATAAATTAATATGTGAATCATCTGAGATAATTAATGATAATATCAATGTTGATTGTTGAGTTAATTAAGTTGGGTTAAGTACACACAAATGATGTTAGTGTTTTGATTAGCTAAGACAATCTAATTAGCATTCTTTCTTGCTATGAGGTTGTATAGAATTCTGTGCTTGAGAGTTTGCAAGAAAAATCACTTGAAACGGACATTCGAGGAAAAAGTTATGATAGTTTTCAGTTTAGGGTCCAATTCTGCAATTTACCCAATTTCGACTTTATAAATCTTTCTTTCTTTCTATTTCTTCGTTATCTCTTCCAGCGGCAACCGCTTGAGGCTGTAGAGCGGCACTGTAGCCGCGATTTTCTGGAGCAGGAGCTCCGTCCAGCGATCGACCTTCTTCTCTTCTTCTACCTTTCTTCTTCTCTTCTTTTTCCTCCTCCCTTTCCCTTCCCTTTCCTTTGGTTGCCTTAGCTAGTAGCCCAGCTACTCTAGCTGCTTGGCCAACGGCCAGCAGCAGTAGCTTCTCTTGCGCAGCAGCAGCAAGAAGGGATCATGGGGGGCGCCAGCAGCAGGAGAAAAGGGTGATTTATTCTTGGATTCCTTCATCTCCGAGCAGCAGCTCCTTCCTCCACTCGCCCAGCTAAGCTAGCCGCCTAGCAGCCTGAACCAGCAAGTAAGCAGCAGCAGATTACGGCTGCTATGCACGGCCAGGACGGGGGCTATTTTTGGTGCGCCAACAGTAGGGAAGATTCCCTTGAGCTCCGGATTTGAGAACACCACAAAGGTGTGCAACTCCTTGCCACATTTTAGCCATCGACTTAGCTTTTGATCAAACCATAGTTAGATTTTTCTTTTGGGTAAGATGCTAGTTACTGTTCTATTGCAGGATCAGTATTTTTGGTCGGCCGAATTGGGTATGATTCGGCCGAGTTTCCTTTATAGGAAATCGAGCAGGGTTTTGATCGGCCGAGTTTGCAGGCTGATCGGCCGAGTTTCCAGCCAATCGGCCGAGTTCCCAGATTGGTCGGCCGAGTTCTAGAAGGGTGAGTAGTAGTTCATTCAGAATTCATTATTTAACTCAAATTAAATGCTTATTTGCTTCTGTATCAGTTAGTATAACTTTTAAACAGTGTAATACATACAATAGAGTATGTTAGATTCATTGGAATTTGAAATACTTAATATGCTGAATGAAAATGATGAAATTTCCTGTATTATAGTTGCAATGTATTTGCTAATTTAAAAATAGATGTTTAGCATCGAAACTGGATAAATGATACTAAATCATGTTTAAGGATGACAAAGGATATATATGTGCTTCATGTGATATTCAGATTGTGCAATAAGTATGGAATGTGATTTTCCTGTTTAAATGGTTATATGTTAATCAGTTAATAGACTTAGGTGCCCTAACACCGTAGAACCCCTTTGAGAGGTCTGCACCAGAGGGGTGAAACTCGTGTTGTAACAATAACTGTGCGGAGTCACAGGCACGAGGATAGAGAGAGGCAGTGTTCAACAATAATCCGTGCGTGTGTCACGGTGGCACTGGAGTAAATAGGGGTTATTCAACATTAATCCGTGCTTGTGTCACGGTGGTAACCCGATAAGACTCTCCGCCTGTGTGCTCAGGTTTGAGGAGGAGTCTAGAGTTCACTCTTTTGAGAGTGTAGTGAGGCCTTGTGAGCCTGAGGCCTTGTGAGCCTGAGAGTCCTGCAGCAGACCAGGGCTGGCAGTCAAACTTAGCATTTTCTGGGTGTGTCGCTAAGTCTTGTACGGTGGGATCGTAGTTCACTACAGATCTTTATATGCAGAGTACACTGCATATGTTTAGGGCATAAAAAAATGATAAATATGTAATCATATAGGATCACGGAAAGTTTTATATGTTAATGGATTTGAACTTCTATGCCTTTTCCCTATAACTGTTTAATTGTTAAAATATCTGATGTTGCATAGAAATGAGATTGTTATCTGTTAATCTACTATGTCATTAGAAATGCCCGGTTTAGTACTGTACTTATGCTTTATTTCAAATTTATATATCTGATGAGTTGTTTAGTGATAACTAAGTGAAATTCTATTCACTGAGCGAGTAGGCTCATCCCTCTACTCAAACATTTTCAGGTCATCACCAGCAGCAGGAATCTGAAGGATCCGTTCATCCTAACGTTTAGTCTGTAAAAGCTATATATAGTTAGAAGTTAGAGGTCTCTTAGTCCTTTCCCCTCGATCTTTGGGACAAGGTGTGGGTGAGAGAGAATGTGTATATAGATGTAAATTAACTGTTATGTTTTATTTTATGTCGAACAATGTAATATGCTGTAGACTCTGTTTATATTGCTAGTCTGTTTAATAAAAATGCTTCCGCAGTTTGTTTAGATTTAGTTTACAGCATAAATCAGGTTAACTTTTAATGTCTTAAAAAAAATGTTTTAAAAGATTTGAGTGGTTTGGATTGTGTGTAATCCCTCCGTCGCGCCCTAATCTCGTGATTTGTGGGTAATGCGAGATCAGGGTGTGACATGACTGGTTCTACCGCCGCTTGTTTTACTGCAGTTTTATCCTTCGTACCTCGCTTTATCTCGAGCAATATCTTTCTGTTTCTGTTGCATGAAAACCCCTAAAAACTGCTAAATGACTAAAACCTTAAATCTCTCTTGTAGCTCCACTTGGAGATAGTTTTCTTTGTTTTATTTGTGACATCTTACTGCTTCCCTTTTTGGGAATTGATCTCTCTTTTTACCTGCCGGAGTGTAGCGTGTCGATTCCATGTCCTCAACACTACCACCCTTGTCCCTGTGTTCGACCCCGTATATCTACTTCGACCCCGTAAACAAAGTTGGGGGGGGACTTGAAGGATTCATGTTTATAAATGTAAAAGCTCGACTACCTCAAATCCACCTCCAATTTTAGGACGCGCGATTTAGGATGGTCAACTTTTTGGTGCCGTTGCCGGGGACAAGGCAAAAACGGTATTGTTGACGAACTCGAATCCACTAACTACACTCTTGTGCCTCAAGCTTAGCAATAAGTTTGACAGCACTCTCTTTCTTTTTCTTCTTTTTTCCTTACTATTATTCTCTGCTTGAAAATTAATGATCTTTCTTCTAAACTTGATTCCTCGTGCCACTAATAGGTACTCAGAAGAACGGTGATCTGTTCCACTGAGCACCAACTCCAACCATCATGCCACCTCGCATTGAACCACCCCATTCTGAAGGCGAACGCCAAGGGAGGAGGCCTGATTCGCCACCGCCTGAAGGCAATGACAGGTACGACGGTGACCATCAACAAGAAGACCCAGACTCAGGAGAGTACGAAGAGGACCATCACCGACACAGACATCGTCACCGTCAGAGGCAAATAAGAAATCGGAACGATCAGGAACAACGTCGGGGAGAAAGCGACAACAACGACTCCGAAGAGGAGGAGAAGACGCTAAGAGAGTTGGCGTCCACAAAAGCCAACAACCCCAGATGTCCCGTCATCACCCCGCGGTTCAACGTGGCAAATTTTGAGCTTAAGCCGTCCGTGATCTCTATGATTCAAAACAAAGGCTTCAGGGGGAGTTCGAAAAGCGACAATCCCTACCACCATCTCGATGCATTCAAAAACATATGTGATACGATAAAGATGTGGGGGGTCCCTCAAGAGGTTATCTACTGTAAGGGCTTCATCTTCTCCCTAGAAGACAAGGTCATGTCCTGGTATCTTGGGTTACCCCACCAGTCTTTGAACGGATGGGGAGCTTTGTCCGATGCGTTCGTAAACAAGTTCTACCCCACCAAAAGAACGGTCAGAAACAGACAAAAAATAACTTCCTTTATGCAAAAGCCGAGTGAAAGCCTCCATGACGCCTGGGAGCGGTTCCAGGAGTATCTGAGGAATTGCCCCCATCATAACTACAAGAAGGGCTTCCTCATCACCACCTTCGATAATGGCCTGACTCTCGATGAAAGGGTGTCACTAAATGTGGCAGCAGGCAGTGACTTCCTCGGGAAGAAACCAAGCAAGTCTGAAAAGATCATCAAGAATATGGCCGAGCTGATGGCCGGCGCTGACTTTGATCGATCTAACCGAGGACGGGTGAAGAAGGGAGGTGAAGGGTCTACCCTTGAGTCTAAGGCACTGGAGTCCATCACCTCGCAGATACAGAGAATCGCCACTGATGTTAAACAATTACAAGAAGCTGGTGGGAAAGGTAAGAAGCCATTCGAGAAGGTGATGAAATGTGTCACATGCGGCGAAGGGGGACATGGGGTAGACAACTGCGTTTACACCCGAACGAACACAGACAGTGATTCTGACTCGGAAGACGAACAGACCGAAAATGTCTCCTTCGTGAACTTCAAAAGGCCAGATCATCCCGGGTTTAACTACGGCAACAAAGACGCAGCTGAGAATTCTCACCAGTTGCATGCTATATCTAAGCCAATACAAGCTTTTGAGAAGAGAGGGCGGTCTGGTCAATATACCAAGAACAGTCAGTTCCAGTCAGCGAAAGGAAACTTTCAGGCACAAGGTAAATATCAAGGGCCGAACAAAGATCAGGACAAGGGCTCGAGCCAATCAGATGTAATTGGCCAGCTTTTCGACTTTGCAAAGAAGCAGGACACAATTAATAACCAGCTAGCGCAGAGTGCGCTATCAAATTCGGGTGTTTTGAACTCATTGTAGGTCCAGCTGGCGGATATGCAGACGCATCAACGCCAAATTGATCAGCAGTTAGCTCAAATGGCTGAATTAATGAAGAATCCTTGTGGCAGAATACCGTCCAATACTGAGGCTGCCAAGAAGGCAGGGATGTGATCAAGAAGAAAAAGGGATGGAGTCGCAAAAGATGGACGATACTAAAGGCTAGAGGATGAAAAAGCTGGAACCGACAAGCTGGAGACAGAAAACTACAACGCTTCTCAGGAGGCATCCCGAGCTATTTTTAAATTCCTAGTATAGGGCACATTTACTTTCAAACAAGATGAACATTATGAACATTATGGCATGTAATAAGGCCCGAGTCAGCGCATGCGCCACATGCGCTGACCCTTATGGGTCACCGCCTTAGTTTTATAGACCGGGATGGGTAATACCATCTGAGGCCGGGACCTCAGTCTTCGGCCAATGATGTTTTACTCATCAGCCGAAGTTTAAATCGCTTTTGTTTTCATGATATAACGGAAGCAACCCAACCAGAGTTATGAGTGTGCCCATATCGGGCAGTGGAATTTCGGGCATCGCAAGGGCCGTGACGGATTACACACCTAGACGACATGCACCTGTTACCGTCGCGCCAAAGGACTGATCACCCTTAGGCCAACGGATGGGCTTGCCCGTCTTACGAGTTGCCCTAACGGCCGACAACCGCCCCAGTTTTACCTGTTTCACCCCGGTTGAGTTTGCTATATAAGGGGGGATGAGTTTTACCGTGTCGGGCTCCTTGCCTTACTATTCTCTCGCTTCCATATCGTGCTAAGACCTTGTGTTGTTGCTCCCGCATCACGCAAGTTTGCCCTGCTCATGTGTCGTGCGAAAGTTCAGGAAGCTAACACCCAACAGACCCTATCGCCCGACAGACCCTATCACCCGACAGACCTTATCACTCGGCAGGTTGTGTCACCCGACACATTTCTTTCGAGCATGTAGCTTATCGGCCTTATGATTTCTCAGTTGAGCGGTTTTGTATAACCCGATATGGGTGTCGCGCGACGTACCTTTGATTTACGTTTGCCCGATACTCATGACGGGCGATAGCCGTGTCGCCCAATTTTGCATTACCTCTCCTGCTTTTATTATCGGGCGACACGCTGCTCTGCTTTTGGGAGGACCGTATCGGGCGTATCACCCTATCGCCTTCGTATCGCCCGACACGCCCGTTTTTGAGCGACAGACCTAACGCGTGTTTGATCTTTAACTGTATCGGGCGATACCCACCCTTTTGTATCGGGCACAAGGCTGCACCTCTGAAACCAGTGTGTCGCCC
Source organism: Alisma plantago-aquatica (assembly GCA_963693085.1). Classification (NCBI taxonomy): domain Eukaryota; kingdom Viridiplantae; phylum Streptophyta; class Magnoliopsida; order Alismatales; family Alismataceae; genus Alisma; species Alisma plantago-aquatica. The sequence goes on from OY856415.1 coordinate 326,230,644, forward strand.
GATATGAGGGTACTGGACAATCTTTGTACAGTGAAATACCTGGTCATATGTTTATTCTTTAATATATACTTCTTCCAAGAGTCAACACATTTAATGAAGGTATTTCTCTTATTGTCTTCCAGAAATGGCCCGCATCAAGACGACCGTTGCCCCAGTTGACGAACAAGGCAGGAGAGTCTACCCAGAGACTACTGCTGAAGGGCAGTCTGCCAGGCCTAAGCACCCAAATCCAGAGCCAGCTGGGACGTCGGTATCAGGAAAGAGGGCTAGGGTTGGAGAGGTGGTGGCACCACCCTCAGCAACGACAAGGAATACACCCCAGGAACCCTTGGAATACACCCCAGGAAGGTTCCTGCCAAGGGACGATGAGCATGCACGCCGTTATGCTGAGCTGTCAACCAAGCTCTACAGGCCGAGCAGGTTCTGCCATCGGACTTCTTTCTTGGAGATGGGCATTTTTGAAAGATTGAAGGGCGTCCTCGCCGCGGCTAGGTTGAAGAAGATCTGCCTCGGCCGGTCTTCCTCCTACACCGAGCTCACAAAAGAGTTCATGTCGTCTCTCCGCCGAGTAAAGAATTCTGCACCTGAAAAGAAAGAATACAACGGAGCTGATAGACTCCAAGCCAGGCTGTACAACTCAGAGTACGCAATCTCCGAGAAGCTGCTGAATAAGATCTTCTCTTCCAGCGAGGAGGAGGAAGATTTGATGAATAACGGTGAGACTATCACCGAAGGAGACGGGTTCAACCCCGTGGAGCTCTAGAATAAGCTGACCGACGAGTCATCCTTTAAGTCGGGAGTCAAAGTGGCAGCGATGCACTCCTGTTTCTGGAGAATCATACACAAGTTGGTGGCATGCCTGCTGTTCAGCAAAAATGAGTCCAACAACATTTACACAGAAGAACTCCACGTCATATGGCACCTGATGGAGGGAAGAGTGATAAACCTCGGACGGTTCCTACTGAACAGGCTACACCCGATAAGGGATGCCACCAAAGAATATTGCATGGGGGCATCGTTAACCTAATTGCAGTAGGGCTCGGGTACCCTAAGGAGCCGCGAAGTCTGTCAAGGACACAAGGCGACGAGGTGATTGACCTCAAATACCTGATGAGGACCGGCATCATAAGGAAGGAGGGGGGAGTCTACTTCTACAAGTTCGCAAGGACGAACACACTCCTCCCACTCCCTTGCTGTGCCACTTACGACACAGACAAGCTGGTCTTCAATACCGTGGAGATTGAAGTCGTGGCGGCAAATACGGTCCACGCCACCCCCGCAAGTGTCCGGGAAAGGACAAATTCAAAGCTTCGAATGACGGCTACTAATAGGGTTGTCGTCACTCCTCCAATACCAGCTACAGCCACGACGACGGCTGAAATGGCCGAAGAAGAACCGGTGATCATTGAGGTCACCGAGGCAATGATGATGGGAGCTGCCACAGAGAAGACGGTCGCAGTTCCCGACATCCCTGTAATGCCAGTAGAGGCAGAGGAAGAACTGCAGCTGGATGCCAGTAATGAGGTGTTCGCCGCGATCCTCTAGATGAGACTCGAAGGCATGTAGCTGACACCGATACCACCACCAGTGTCTCCAGTCCGAGCTGCTGAAAGGATCACCGAGGACGTAGAGGTGGAGCAGCATCCTCCCACACCACGGCCATCTTCCCAGGGACATGAAGGCGGGGAGGAGACAGCCGTGAGAAGGCCGACACCTCACCCAGAGACATCTGCCACGCGAACAATAGAGATAAACTCTGCCTCGTCTGGTAGACCAGAGCGCGAGCAGGGGGTCGCAAGGACAGAAGGGGGACAGCAGGAACCCCTCCGTCATTCGGGATGATGCTTGGGCGCGAGCTCGACTACTTGTGGGAGGTAACAAATAACAACTCAGCTACCTGTATTTCCCTAACCCGCAAGTTTGCATCTTTCCAAGACAAGCTGAACAGCCAAGAGCAAGAGCTACTGACTCTAGCTGGCCTTCCCAGCGGGCTAGAGGCTCTGAATGCGACACTGCAACAAGTTCTCCAATGCCTCGAGAAGATCGAGGAGAGGTTGGATAGAGGGGACAATCATCCGTGCCGAAGGCAGCCGAGAAGGTCGCCATCGCCCCCTAGCCGTAGCTCTCCTTCTTCTTCGTCAACATCTGCCTCCGCAGCAGGGTCCACCTCCGCCTCTAGCGAGCGATCCACAATGCCCGAGGAAGGAATGCAGCCAAAGTCAACCGACGGAGCTCCAGCAGGACATGAGAGCTTCTTAGGTCTAGAGGAAGAAAATCCCTCAGATTCGTGGGTGAAGTTGAAGATGATAACGCAGATATCAGCATCGGGGGAGACTCTTCTGACGAATCAGAGGGAGAGAAAGGGGACGTGTATGCAGCTAATGAAAGACACCTCCCCTGAGGGAAACGCTCGATGGTGGATAGATTCCATGAGCCATCTGAGATACCTTCCTTCGAGATGGCCGACTTCGATAGAAGAGTCATCGGCTACCTGACGATCAGAGACCAGAAACTGCTGAACAAGGTCCTAAGATCACGGGCGGATGAAGAAGACGTCGTCTGGAGTGACAACTACTTCTCCGTACGACGGGGAACACTCCGCGGCATGTTCCGCTCGTCGGACGTCGTCGGAAAAAGACTGTTTAGAGTCCTCGAAAATGCGATTATATAAAATATTGATAGCAGGACAGGCCAGAAGAAAATATATGCCACCACCCCGACCTTGGCGAGAAGGATAATGAAGGGGGAACAAGACTCCACTGCGGTGACCAACATGCTGCGACACATTGACGAGCATAGCCCTAACCTCGTGTTGGCACCGTACAAGCACCGCGACTTTTGGTTCCTCTGCATAGCAGACTTAAAAAATCATGACGTCCGGCTGCTGAACTGCAATTACAACGAGGTGTCGCACGCTGGAACTGCTTTCAACCGCCCGGAGGACCAAAAGCTGAGGCTTCTACCGCTGCGTCTTCTATGAGCTATCAAGAAAGGAGCCAAACATCACGACGGTGTTTGGAACTTCTATTCTATTCAAAACTTCCCCGTCCAGGCTGAAGAGGGAAGCGGAAACAGTGCCTTAATCGTCTTAAGTGCAATTGAAGTGCTCAGTACTTTTGGCAATTTGTGGGCCCTTAGGGGCAAATGTTTCTATCAACGCAGGGGCACATACACCATGCTACTGATCAAAGACAAACACTATTTTCAAGATGCAGGGGTACCCGATAAGCTGCTGAACGAAGACTAAGAGGACGAATCTTCACAATCCAGCAGCTTCGCAGAGAAAGAAGCGGAACAAGAAGCTGACACCCACGGAGCAGGCAAGCAGTTAGAGACCCTGCGGAAAGTGCACGGGATGGAAGATGCTGCTTCACCTATAGGTACAGAAGGGATGATCTCAAACTTCGACCACTTCTCATGCGCTACGCTCACACAGGAGTAGGTAGATGAAATCCTTCTGAAGTTAGCAGATGCTACCACTGGAGATGTCATTTACAAGGCAGGCAATGTGGTAGTCCCAGTAGATGATCTGAGGGACGTGGTTAAAGAAGGAGGATGCCTAGCGATATCTGTGTTTACCGCTTGCATCCAAATATTACAGTCAGCATTCAAACATGCATACATAGCCCATCCGATGTTGTTCAATGACGTCTGCCAAGCCGATGAAACAGGAGAAAAGCAGTTTTTTCTGGAAGAGTTGGAAAGAGGGGTCCCTAGCCAAATTTTTCTGCCAATATTGCATTATAACCATTGGACGCTCCTGACGGTGTACACTCGGCAACGAGCAGGAATCTTTTACAACAGCTCGGACAACAACAAGAACCATCCAGTGCCGTGTACATCAGAACCGTTGACATCCGTCGAACGCTTAACTCGAAAATACTACGACGAGGTGGCAAAGATGATACAACCATTCCTGGACACACAAGCAAGCAAATGGCACGAACTCCAGTTCTGCCACCGCAGCCCGCAACAGTTTCCCCTATCCAACGACTGTGGCATCTATGTCCTGGAATGGATAGCAAACAAAGCAGCACCTGACCAGCTCCAACACATCGATTATCACAGCAAGAGAGGAGAGTACGTGTGAGAGCTTCTATCCGACGCAGGCACGCTCATTGGCTAACCCTCACTGGATCAACATTACCCTACCTTATCTACTCCACAACTCTGGGACAGAGTGTGGACTAAGTTTGGGAGGGGGGATACCATGTACCAGTGAGGGAGGTACAAAATTTTGTCTCGAATTCATTATTCTTTTGTTCCTTCCTGTATCATGTGTACATATATATGCCCATATAATTCCCCTACATATGTACAAAGTCTATATTAGTAAAAATATGATGCAGCTGCTTGCAAAGTTAGTTTTCTTTGTGCTTAAAGAGATACAAGTTCCGTTATATCTTTCTGATAATGATGCTTCAAACGAACAGAAGATTACGTTTTTCCACGCCAAAAATTTCGCAAATAGCTAAGAGACGAGTATGGAGAAGGAAAAAACTGCCCAAACAACAGAAATCTCCTTGTTTCCCCTTTACCCAACGAAAATCCCAAAAAGAGAGAGAAGCCTTATGAGTGTGAATAAAAGCATGAGAGTTGTGCCAAATAAAAGAAAAGAAAATATATATATATATATACCTGCTTGTTTTCCAAAAGTACCCATCTTTAGGCATGGTAGATCCGGGGCAGTGGTACGTAGGATGTGAAATCACTACTCTAAAGCCAACTGGCTTGGACTGCAGGGACCACTTGCCCGCTAACGGACCCTTACCTGGATGGACCGATGGAAAACAAAGATGAAAAAACCCAAAAAGCCTTAACCTACCCTTTACACAACTTTCTGCCCCGAAAATAAAGTTCTTTGGTGTGTAAGCTAACTTTGGAATCATACACTAAAGTCTCGCTGAAGCTGTAAGAAAAAAATTCTACTGAAACAATAAGGCAGGAAATGCAAGGTCTTCTGTTTGTAATGAGACAGCATTATCTCTAAAGGCATTACTATACTTGCTTTACCTCATGGCCTGAAAGTTGTACCAAACAAGAAGAAGCTTCACAAAATAAAGTTTAAATATTAATTGAGGACAATCAAAACGCTAAGTTTGGGGGAGTTGATAACACCAATTTTTGTGATATTTTAGACTATTTTTCTGTTATCAAAACTACCATTTTAGCTATTTTCCTCTCTTTTGTATGCACTTTCGCAATAATTGGCCAAACAATGCTCTTAATCCTATATTTCCATCTTTTGCAGAGTTTCTCCTCATTTTGGTGCAATAAGGCCGTCCCGACCCACAAAATAAGTCCAAGTCTGCATCGGCCTTCCTGACGCCCGATAAACGCCCTGCCCGGTAGGGTGGAACGACACCACGACGCACGACAAGGGGTTCCGAAGCAAGGAGGAACTAACGGACGACACACCTCTTACCCGACAGGGAGCCATAGTTGCCACGACAACCCCAGTATGTTGGGCGACACAACCACCCACTGACAGGCGCTGTTTCCCGTCACGTGACCAACGACCGACATCCCTGCGCCGAGCGATACGGGTATCGACCGTCCACCGACCCGCGAATGAGAAGGACATGTGGCGCTTCGAGCACCATAACTTTCCCCCACCGCTACCTATAAATAGCAACTACAGGGAGCTGAAAAGACAGCTTGGTCAGTTCAGACAGTTCAGACAGTTGGGAACTTGAGCCATCTTCGAGGAGAATCGCGAGAGAAGACGTATCGTGCCCCAGTGCTCGTACTGGGCGACACTAGGTGAGCTCTTCCTCATCCCGAGAGGGAGGGGACTGGTTCACCTAGGACTGTACCGGGCGACACTGAGGGCCGATATCGGCCGATGTAGATGTGTGACATGAGTGCCCGATAGTAGAACACGTAACTCCATGCCCGGCACGATATCGAACCCGATACGCTTCGCTCATCATATGTGCCGCCCGATAGGGTCCACTGCCCGACATGAGCGTATTGGCCAGGATCCTTGAGCGATACAGTTGCCCGTCAGGCGTGCCGCTCGAGAGGGTGTGTCACCCGACACGGCTGTATCGGGCTAGGCCCCTGATCGATATCTGGCTGGAGAGTCGTAGTAGTCTGTCGTCCTTCTACATCAAGAAGGCGACACCTATCTTTACTTTCTGTCATTTAATTCCTTACTTATGCATCGTAATTAAGACCATTTATTTGTCTTTGGAAATAGAAGATGCTTAATTACTTGCTGCTCTGTGCTCGATACAATCTGTTGGATGACTGCTATGTTTGATATCCGAACTCTAGTTTGCATGTTTGGATCGCATTTCGCTTAGCTACCGAATCGCGTTTTCCCGTCGCAACAACTTCGAGAGTTGTGTTGTGGCTCTAATGTTTGGTCTGATTCTGGAGTACGAGAGTGCCTGGAACGGAGTTGCTTTAGTGACCTTTCCACTCTAATTTTAGTCCAGTGACCTCGAGAGGGGCGCTGATGCCTTGTTAGAGGTACCCGCTTCGAGAGGAGGGGTACATGACTGGTTCTACCGCTGCTTGTTTTACCGCAGTTTTATCCTTCGTACCTCGCTTTAGCTCAAGCAATATCTTTCTGTTTCTGTTGCATGAAAACCCCTAAAAACTGCTAAATGACTAAAACTTAAATCTCTCTTGTAGCTGCACTTGGAGATAGTTTTCTTTGTTTTATTTGTGACATCTTACTGCTTCCCTTTTTGGGAATTTATCTCTCTTTTTACCTGCTGGAGTGTAGTGTGTCGATTCCGTGTCCTCAACACTACCACCCTTGTCCCTGTGTTCGACCCCGTATATCTACTTCGACCCCGTAAACAAAGTTGCGGGGGCCTAGAAGGATTCGGGTTTATAAATGTAAAAGCTCGACTACCTCAAATCCGCCTCCAATTTGAGGATGCGCGATTTAGGCCGGTCAGATGCATGATACTATCTCTTCCAATTAGATAAAAATGAGTTCTAATACTGTCTGTTATATTCATATATTTGATGGTGTCCATGAACTTCTCCCAAATAGGGTCACATTGGATGTAGCCCAACAAATTAAAACCCCATGACCATACCCGTGGTGTGAAGTCACCCTCACACCACATCCAATTGTGGTTATATTCATAGTATGAAGTTCAAAGTGTTGTTAAGATATGATGACTTGTCATTGTTTCTAATTTGGTGATATTATCAAATACTTAATATGAGAAGATATCAAAATTAATACATTCTATGCTCATGAATTAATATTTGTGAGGGATAAGTTTTTGGATTGAGTTCAAAAAATCATGCACATGTACCGACTCGTGCAAAATAATGTGATCTGGAAGAGGCATCAAAACATGAATCCTTCCACCTTCAATAGATGATTTTGTTCTTTGGGATGTGCTAACACTACTTTTGACTTTTATTCACATGTTCAATGAGGGTTCAACATACCTTTTAAGTTACTTGAACATTCATGCTTAAGTTCCTGATTATGTTTTTGGTCCATGAGTAAATGGTGTACAAGTACTTTTACCAGAAATGATGAATTAATTGTATTACTATTTTCTTCATGTTCACTATATATTTCTTTCAAGTATGTCTATGAGTTTATAATAAAGTTTCAATATACATATAAGCTTAATTTACTTCCCTATTGTTTGTAGAATCACGGATATCTATGGATTTACATAGGTAATCATCACAATAGATTTCATAGGTTGTGAAGGACCTTTGAAATTTTAGTTAGAAACCTATCTTGGTTGGGTGACATCTATTTGAAATGGTCATGTTTTCAAGAGTATATGTTAGTGATGCCCTTTGTTTACTTTGTGTTTGATGTAATAAGTTCTATGTAAAGAACATGTATGGGAATCATTCTCATCACATCTTATGTAAAGTTATTACAATATTAAAATGAATAATAAACAAATTTAGAAAGCTAGTTAGTCCAGTTCTGATAATCCATGCTTTTAAAAATGGATTCCACTTATATGTTGTTACAAATGTTGTATCAAATCAGTAACACATATATATGAATCCTAGAAATTTCATCATGGTCTTAATCTTCAGCTCTTTGTCAAATCCTCAGACTAAGAAATAACAAAGTATATTGATGTAAGATTCTTATCAGATGAGGTATATGTTATCTTACTTTTGAGATTAGATAAATTATGACAATTTTGAAAATTTTGTATGCTCAGACTCATATATTTGATATACCTTAGGTTAGTGATCTACCTTACAAGGTAGGTATAAAAGAACAATCACTACTACAAAAAAATGGTTTTTACAACAGTTCATTTTTCCATTTTACAATGGGTGTCAACTGTTGTATTAGATCGCGTGGTTTTATGGGGGGTTCTTTATACAACAGGTGTTGCGCATGTTGTAATATATGTATTTTATACAACAGTTAATACATGTTGTAGTTCATTGAACACACCTGTTGTAATAGGGGTATTGTATACAACATGTTGAGATAAAAGGAAAATAAATATAGACACAAGGTTTTGAACTTGAGACCACTTGAAAGTAAAGCACATCTCAAACCGCTGAACCTGTTTCATTTTATGCAACACATATATTCTTTGTTGTACATATACAACAAATGACGTGCAAACCTGTTGTGTGATTGTGGTCTATTACAACGAGTAACTATTACAATAGGTGAAAGCCTGTTGTGTAATTATAGTATACTACAACGCGTTATAGTATGTTGTGTAATTATGGCCTATTACAACGGGTTAACATATGTGACTATTACAACGGGTAGAGCATGTTGTGTAATTATGATCTTTTACAACGGGTTAGAGTATGGTGTGTAATGATGGTCTATTACAACAGGTTAACATACATGCCTATTACAATGGGTTAGAGCATGTTGTGTAATTATGATATTTTTCAACGGTTTAGAGTATGTTGTGTAATGATGATCTATTACAACAAATTAGCATATGTGACTATTACAACGGGTTAGAGCATGTTGTGTAATTATGGTATTTTACAACGGGTTTGAGTATGTTGTGATATTACAGTCTATTACAACAATTTAGCACCTATTGTAGTATCACATATACTACAACGAGTTTGGCCCGTTGTATATAACTTGTGTTGTATAAAATATATAATTCACAATACACAAATAGACTTGTTGTAAAAGATATGCTAACTACAACCCAACCAACAGAACTGTTGTGTTTCTCCTGTTGTAAAAAGCATTTTCTGTAGTAGTGAATGAAAGTATGCTCGCTTTTTAAAGAGTTGTAATTTATGTTAGTTAACAATAGATAGCTTAATGAGGTTAACATCATGTTTCCTATGAATGAATTCCAACCTTATTTGATGTCTAAAATTCATTTTCTATGACCAGTGATTTCAGCTCTTTCTAAAACATATTGATTTCACAATGGTTCATTGTATGGGTTTCAATTAGTTGGGGAATCATAGAGGAATAACTTGGTATTTGTTATTCTACAATTACTTTTTCATGCTCTTGTGGTATGGGATAAATTAACTATAAAGAGTAGAAGATGAGTATAATCAAATCTACCATCTCTAGATACATATATTTACAAGTACATCTATTGATATTCCATAAAGAGTTAATGCTAGGTGCCTATGAGTATAATCAGTTAACCTGATGAAATTGATTTATCGAAATAAAAAGGAATGTTCTTACAATATTGGTTTAAGGCGTGTCATGAGTCATGTAAAACAAGACTATAATTTCAATAACTGCCATACATTTTTTTCATAATATGTGTACATATAATAATTGATCCATGGTTCTCCTAACATTGGTTTGAGGGGGAACAAAGTCTTGAATTTTAAATGTGTAATAAGGACCTTGTAGAAAAGTATATAAGACTAGGCCTTTCTCCTTAATAATCATGGCATAATCCTGGTAAATATATGGTAACCATAATATAATTAAATAGTTTAGTAATAGGAGTAACAAATAATTCAATGTATATAAGATATTTTCCTTAACGAAATTTAATACAAATATGTTAATGAACTTGATTTCTCAGTTATAGGGTAATATGTTTACCCCAATTCAAACCACACAATTTTGAAATGTATTGGTTCTTAAAAATCAGTTAGGGAAATAATCTGATGACAAAATGATTCATATTATAATAAATGCTTTATTGAATTAGGTGATAGAATGATGAACACCATAGGTACTTGATGGTCCTAGAGGTCATGTATGATAATTCTTGTTATAAGTTGTTGGTAAGAATACATGGAATTGTTGATCAGTGATCTATGTTCACCTAGCTGGTTAGGATGTATGATGTTGATATATGGAACCTAGTAAAGATTAAGTATTATGATTTCACCTAGTATCCATAGGTTTAAGGCAAAGTAAATCAAAGTATAGGGATTATAATTTGCTTGCTTTTTGTATAAGAATGTATCACCACCCCAAGATTTCAACATATACAAAGAATAAAGTGTAACATCATATACAAGCCCTACTGATGATTTTTTATGTCCTTACCAGTATACGCATGTCCAATTACTATCTTGTATAGGGCACTATATATTAACAGTTATGTGAAATGTTAGAACTAAACATAGTTGGGATATGTATATGCATTGGAGTCAGAAAAATATCTTCGCGTTCTTCAAAGTTCATACTTTATTTTTATATACCTTTCTCCAACCAGTTTGAATGATTTTATACCCTATAAGTTAAAGTAATACATTTAACTAAATTAGTATATAGTCATGTAATGATGAATACACTAATATATAATGACTGATAAATTTTTTTTCTTACACTAATAATTCCATTTTCATTGCATGTCCCCACTCCCTATATTGCTACCCGAAGGATCTAGATAATACATAAACAACATCTTGGGGACCATTACCAAGGACTCCCAATACATATTATTGAGTGAAAAGAAGGAAAACAAAAGAAAACTATAATTTCACAATGAAATGTAATTCATAGGTCAAAATCATAAGCAAAGTGCATGAAACTTACTTAACATTAAAATGATCTATAATCACACTCTTTCGCACAGTAGAAAAATATTTAGATGCAGTAGATCAATAATGAATAATAGATGTTGGGTCTTTATCTACATGGATAATCAACGATGAAACTAGAAATGTCACATTGGTTAATGTGAAGCATCCACACACCTTATATAAGTAGATGCAAAACATATATGCATGGATTAATATATAATAAAATAGATAACATATATTTTCACATATACATAATGAGGTATTTAGAATATGATCTCACCATATTCAAACTTCTATGATAGTTTTATTCAACCAATAATAAGTAAACATATCAAAAATATCTATCAAGAACACATTAGTATCATGGTATTGACCTGAAGCGTCTGGCTAGGTACCGATAATCATAGTCGACCTTTCTTATAAATTGTGTAACCATAGTCTCAACCCCTACAATTAGGACCTAGTGATTTGAATAGGTCATTTAAAATCCAATCAGGTTATCCGAGGAGGAACTAGAGGAGGAACTCTAAGGGTCTTATTAGGTACTATGATTTGCATATATTCTCATATCAGTTGTCAATTATATACACAAATAGAAAAGAATCACAAATATAAATGTGGTATAAATTTATTATACATTCTCATAGATAAATCCAACTATTAGCAACATAACCACACTTCCTTATGTATCTCCTATTGTGTTGTGTTTGTGGTGGCCATATGGTAGTGATGTGTATCTCCAAACTGGGTAGACAAGGATGATCACCACACAAACTGCATTATTGCGAATTGGAGCACCATGAATCATGTCAATTGGAAGGGGTGATAAAGTGTCGCTCAGTCCCATGAAATAGAAGCTAGGTTCTAGTAATGCAAGACAATATGAACTCAACACTTACAATTTTGTGTATATTATTATATATACCCAAACACAACATATTATAAATCTACTTGAAAGACTATTATATCATAAATAAAACTTACACTGGGCGTGCCTGATGGGTCCACGAGATTACTCCCAACCACCTTTGTGTGAGGAGGGTCCACCTCATAAGAAGAACGGTGTGGGTGAGGTAATGTCTAAGGAGTTTGAGACTGAGAAGCCTGAAACTATCTCTTTGATTCTTCTATTCTCGTTGCAATCAAGTCATTTGTCTCCTCTTGGGACAATCTGCCTTTTTTGGTAGATCTGTGGTTTTGCTCTTATGTGCCAAAAAAGGTTGTTACACCTCCCCGGTTGGAATCTCAACTGCCTCCTTGGTTTATCACCCTCCTAGATGTTCATCCTTTGTCATGTACATGGGAGAAAGATAATGCTTCTCTTTATCCTAGGATGTTGTACCTATACCAACCCATATGACTCACCTAGAGCAACCAGCAATTCATGCATTTAGTCCTTAGGGATGAATTTTTCTTCTTTATAGAAGGAATGTTGTGAGATATACCTCATCGTAGAGTAGATTATCATCATTAATAATTGGTCAGTAAAATAGAAAAACCAAGGTCTAAATAAACACACACTCCAAAAGTTGGATTTATCATTTTTGCAACCACCTCAGTGGTTGCGGGGTTGGGTAATCTCTAGATTGGCTTAGTGGAATAATACAATGAATTCATTCAATTAATTATAAGAATGTATTTTGAAGGAGCGTTAATGCCTTGAATTCACCAGTTTGTCTAGACACAACAAACACATTTGGGTCAAGATAGGTCCATTGCTCAGTGGCATGATTTTTCTCCTTGTCACTCATTATATATTCTATTGTAAAATTTGTCCTATAATTCCTCAATATCCTCCCACAACATTGCAACACCTTTTTACGATGCAATTTTTCTTCAAAGTCAAAGATACATTGTAAAAATTTATATACTTAATGGCATATTTTAAAACATAATTGTGAATATTTTTAAAAAATAGAATATCTCATATCTATGTCCTTCTATATGAAGTCTTTAATGTAAGGATCAACTTCTTACCAATATTCCATTTTTATACTCACTTTTCTACGAGTAATAACCCCAAAATATTTCCTGAAAAGAACTGTGATTCTTCCCGATAGGATAACCTATTTCATCAAAATCAATACCCAACTTCAGACCATTTCCCCTTTGTGCTACTAACTTGTTCATGAAAGTGATGTCTTTTTTTGCTACATAGATTATTGAAGAAGAAACAAATCTTGGTTATTGTTTCAACAATATATGTCTAATATCCACGAGCAATATTTTATCCATTAGAGTGTGACAATTATGATATTTAAGACCTATCATCTTCAGATGCTAATCTATAGATATTGGAGGAGTATCCCTGTGGTGACTTCACATTAATAGAACACTCCCAAAAAGTTCTCTTCTCCTATCTAGACAATGTGTAACAAGTATGAGGTAAATATGTTTTTGGATCACTTGTAACTTCTTTTGTTAATTCTCTCCTTATACACATTTTGCATATGCAAATTCTACAGATTACCAATGACTCTATTACAAACATTATTCTCAACATGCATGACATTAATACAACATTGAACTTCCAAAGAACCCCAATAAGGAAGATCCCAAAATATTGACATCTTCTTGAATAAAGCTTTGTCACTCCCTGTGGAAATAACATGTTTTGGTCTCTTATCAAATGGATTGACAAAGTATTTTACTCTTTCATAAACATCCTCCCCATATACAGGTTTAATGACTCTTCATTTCTTGGTTGAGTCATTGAATGCTTTGCACAACCTTCTCTAAGGATGCATTTTAAAAACAAACCTTTGATGACCAAGATATAAAGTTTTTTCATCATGTTTTACTTGCATTGAATTGGTGTTCTCCTCACATATAGGACATGCTTTGGTTCCTTTTACACTGTATCCAGACAAATTCTCATCTGTTGGATTATCATTAATGGTGCAAAACAACATAGTGTGCAAATGAAATGACTCTCTATGTCAAGGCTGACACACCTTCTCCCCAAATTTTCTTTAAGTCATCAATAGAAGGTTCAAGAAAAATATCAATATCATTGCCAGGTAGCTTGGGGCCCTATATCAACAAGGATAATATGACATACTTATTTTTCATACAAAACTCGGGAGGAAGATCGTATATAACAATCATTGCATGTCAAGTGTTATGTTGTCTTCTTAATGTGTCGTATGGGTTCATCCCATCGGTAAAAAATCAAAGTCTTCGATTGCAGAATTTTTCAACAAATACATGGTAGAACAAATCATTTTCTTCCATTTTGGGGAATGATATGAATGTTATAGGATCCCATCTTTATTTTCCTATACCTCTGCATGCCAATATAAATTGTGTACATCCATAATATTGAAGAATTGAAACCATGGGGTTATAGGTATATACCACATCACCTTAAAAGGAGAGCCATTTCTGTTCTTACCCAAAGTTGTCATTTTGTATTGCGACACTCGATATTTTGTACAATCTTTCAAGTCAATATAGTCTTTTTGAAATAAAACATAGTCTTTCAAGCATGTATGTATCTTCTTAGCATCCATTTCCATTGGGTATGCTATTTTATTTGTTTTGTATGTTGAGATAGGCAGCTGGTTTCCTTCAAGAAGAATTTCTTTCAACAAAGACAACATATACGTGAAGCTTTTATCGCTATATCTATGGTTATATTTCAGAGTATACAATCTTAACACAACACTAAACTTCGTAAGCATAGTTCAACCTAAGTGTAAAGTTTTATCAGCATCATGCACAATTTTTTGTAATAAGGAAGGTAGATTAGTAAGATTTACCACACAAATATCTAGCACTACATCAACCATGTCTATTGGAATTGGTTCATTTGCATCAATATCATTACCAATTTATTTTTTACCACAAGTACTACTATCGACATCTACTGATCTCATAGTAGAAATCTCCCCATGCTAGTACCATTTTGCATATCCCTGTACAATCCCGTTGCACATGACATGACTTTTGATTTCATCAATAGTGTCAACTTTCAAGTTGTTATTGCAATTTCAACATGGATAATAGAACCTACCTCTAGGTCATTTCTTAAGCTCCTCTTCAAATCTTATAAACTGCTCAAGACTAGTAATAAGCTCTGGAGTCCAACAATTTGGAATGGTCATCCATGATCGATCCTTACTATGATCACTGAGAAAATGAGTATTAGATATAGTATTTAGACATTAGGATTTATCTTTTAGGGTTTAGGATTTACTGATAGGATTTAGGGATTACAAATTAGTGTTGGTATTTAGTAATGAATGTGTAAAACCTATACTATTCTTGAACGCCTAATCACACTAGTAAGTGGATAATGTGTATTCAATTTTCAAGAATATTTTGATAACATTTCATCTCATTTCTCCAAATACACCAATGTAGATAGGAAAATACCCACCCACATATGTACTCAGAGTAAAAATAGAAAAGTGTTGACAAAATATCTTGAAAATCAAATACCCATTATACCTCTACATCCTGAGTGAGATTAGTGTTCAAGAATAGTCTCAAACCGGGGACCATCCAAGATCTACTCCTAATGAGTAAATCTCAGATGAAGTTCTTTCCCAAGATATAAAGTTTTCATTTATATACATATGATCTTAGTGTCATCATTCACATTTTAGGTGCAAGAATATATATATTAAGATAGGCATACTATTTACAAATCTAGACAATATTTAAACAATCTAAATAAACAACTATTAATCATTTATTTTATTAAGCTTAATTTAGAATTAAAATTAGATGTAAAACTAAAATTTAGTGACCTAGAATAATACATAATGCATACATTTTCATAGAAAATTATAATACAACGTAGAAGTTAATGACTTAAACATTACACATGTGTTTTCATAACAAAACAACAATCAAAACTAAAAAATAAAATTAGGAAAAATACCTTGATTGGAACAAAGTGGTATGTGTTTGTTGGAGCACCACTGGTTGGTGGAGAACTGAAGCAGTGTTCGAAGGTCAGTGGGAGCACCATTGGTTTGTGATAGAAGAAACATCGGTGGCAGGTGACTGGTGACCCAAGCAGAGCAAGAGAGATGTAGAAAGATGGTGGCAACAACAACAACAAGAATGACTGTATGGCAAGAGAAGAGAAATGATTGTCAAGTCTTGGTGGGTGGATGAAACAAAGAATGGGGGAAAAGAAATTTTGAGGGTGCATTAAGTGTAATTTGTTTGTTGGTTGCTACCAAAAATCAACGCGTAAGTATTTAGTCATTGATTAGCTAAGAAAAGATGATCACATAGTTCACTATTTTTCGTTAATTCTCCACTAATAAATTAGTGTGATATGCACTTATCCCTATTAAAAAATGCCAACCTCACTGAATCCTATGTCGTCTAATATCTAGCTAAATCGATGACATAGTTTATTCTCTATCATTAGCTTTCCAACCAATAAACAAACACCATATGCATTTATCCTTGTTAAAAAAACACCAAACTCATGAACACGTGTCGTTGGTTATCCCCAAAAATTGATGATGTAGTTAATTCTCTGTCATTAATTTTCCAACAAGAAAACGATGATATATGTACTTATCACAATTAAAAAAACCAACCTCAGTAAAAAACTAATGACATAACCCAATTTTTGGAAAAATATTTTTCACAGGGCATGTGACAAGAACCCTTTTTGTCAGTTCTTTAAAAATGAACCAACACCATATGCTTTTCAGAAGTAAAAGTTTCATGGTGGGTGTGACCTGCAGTATTGGTTTTTATGAAAAACAACTAACGAAAGAGGTTTTTTAGAGGCAAAATATAATGACCTCACTTTTCAACAACCCCCAATTAAGGAAGGCCAAAAACATGAGAGCCATTACCTACAAAATTACCCAAGGATCCATATTTTTATCAAATAATATAAAATCATAGATAATTTCATACATTTCAAAAATTATATACAAGATGCTTACATGAACTTTCTATACTCAAAATTGTACTTTTGAGAAGAGATGACTATCTAATCCTCCTTTTAAATCTTTGTTATGTTCATGACACTTTTCATCTTTAGATTCATGCCCTCTATCATGTATGCTAGCTTATCCCTAAAACGACATAAAATAAAATATGCGATGAGAATGTTGCCATACTGGTACGTGGGGTGCATCCAAAACGTGCAAGTAAATAACAACATATATTCCAACAAATACTTGCAAATATAAACTTGGATTTTCTTCACATAATCTATCTTTTATGTGATATTCATAGTGGCATTATAATTGAATAGAACGAAATAAACATCCAACATTATAATAGTTCAATCCTTGAGAAACACTCAAAAAACTCTGACACACTAGTACAATTATTCTTAGGCGTAACCACGTACCTTGATGGTAAGCCATGTAGGTTATTATGCAGAATACAGTTCAATTACTTTCAAGCAATCCAATCAACAAAGATGAATCAAGGTAATCATATTATATATACATGAATATAAATCCTAAAGATCCACTATCATATATATATATATATATATATATATATATATATATATATATATATATATATATATATATATATATATATATATATATATATATAACCCTACTCGATTCCTAGTTTAGGGTTTATGTTTCCTTATTATTGAATTATGATTAGAGTTATGTTTCAGAACTATAATCCCCATGTTCATTGATTTAATGGCTTAAGAGCCCTAGTTCATATTAGATGCGCCATGATAATCAAGTCAATTTCATCCTTACATTATGAGTACTTAGATTCAACTAGTTCATTAACAACATAACAACTATGATATGTAAACCCTATTCCTGCATATGCATGCTTATTTACACATGTAGTTATCCATTTAAGAAACCATATTATTCAACATTACTATAGAGATCATCTTGGACTCTCATTTTGTCCTATACAATTACATAACATCTCAATTTAATGAGATTTACTATTTTAAGCACCATAATAACCAAATCTAGAGTCTTTTATGCATTAATCGCCACATTAGTGCATATTGCACTACTTTTAGAACTAGAAGTAAAATGGAGTCTAAACTATAATTTATTTGTGTTCCCCTCATTTTGCTTATCAATTTTAATATATTATATGCCATGACTGAGTAACTGATCATCTTTTATGATTATTTCAAGATAAACATAAAGTTTGAAAATCAGGGGTCACCACATCATCGTTATACCATATAATTAACTTACCAGAGAATCGGTTCAGAACAAGAGAATAGTCTTTAATGCCTTTACAGTTAGAACACACATGGAGGGGTACAAGAGTTTTTTTTACTCTATCCCTCTTCCCCTTCCTCGCACTACCGCACACTAATCTTATTGATGTCGCAGAAGAGGATCCAATTGGTGTTCAACTCACATCCCTAGTCACTGGATGGCCAAGTAGGGTCTTGCATCTTTGTCGAGTCCTTGCGGCCTCATGGCATTCATTTTCTTAGCCTGACGCTTACATGGTCGCGTCCTTCGTTGAGTCCTTCGTCTAGTCCTTGGATTGACCAACCTAACATGAGCCATCCAGGTGGGGGTGAGGACTCTGGTGTTTTCTTATATAGATGTTAGGTCATGTATTAAGGTTATGGTTAATGAAATGATGGAGACGAAGGAAGATGGTGACATGCTGTTATCTGTTCCCCCTTTATCGTAATATATGGGGTGGTATCATAGAAAGAACATCCTTCCTTTCTCATGTAACCATGGGTGTTATAGTCATGAGTCAATGATATGGGAAGGTTTTTCCATTCTTATTAACACCAACATATAGTCCTTTTCTAACCTCTCTTCTTGTTCTCTTATTTCTTTCTTTGTTGTACAATCCAGTTGTCAAAGGCAAGGTATTCAATAGACCCACATTAACACCTTTTTATAAGTATATAAATAAAAGACAACACTTGGAAAGGCTTTTTATTTAGAACACATATTCTCTTATTTCCCTTATATGAAACTCTTGGATTTTATTCTAGGATTTGGCAACAAAAGTAATAAAGGAAAGCATGACACTTCATTGGAAAAAAAGCCACTAAGAAATATTCATAATTATATGGCACAATTGTTCATTATTTCTCTTTGGTATATCCTTTAAACCTATATCCTCATTCCATGACAACTCATAAAAACTATTTTCAAATGCATTGGGAGGTCTTATATATATAACTTGCTTCTTTAGACATCTTATCAAAACAATGCCATTATCTCAAGGAATATCCCTTTTCTCCCGAATTTGGTGGATAAGCCATTATTAACTTCCCAACATACATCTAAATTTTGGTAGTCATTGAAATAACTTATTTAGTCAAAACTTTCTTTTTTTAGAAAACCTTTAATTAATTACTCACACCACTTGAAAAATTCCTTTTCTCTCAAATTCTAGAATTCTCTTTCTTTTCTTTATTGTCTGTAAGTATACAAAACTTAAACTGTGATAATGTTATTTGTGATGCCTCAAATATTGTTTTGCCACACTTGGCAAGATAATTGTCATTTTAATTATATAAAACATCATTTATTTTATTTTTCCTTTGAAAACTTGGTAATTATTTCATTTATCATAACAAAAGCCATTATCATGAATTCCTTCTATTTATTTAACTTGTTCTACTAGCACCCATGCCATCAAATGTGATTAACCTTATTATTCCATGAATAATATTGTTGGGGAAATTATTTATCAATTCATGTTTGTATTTATAATTCAATTTTTACCAATATTGATGATATAACATTCACCCCTCCTTAAAAGGATTTTTTTCCCCAAAATTCACACCAAGTAAGATCATGGTGAATGATAACTCATATTAATT
The DNA here is from genome assembly GCA_963693085.1 of Alisma plantago-aquatica. Classification (NCBI taxonomy): domain Eukaryota; kingdom Viridiplantae; phylum Streptophyta; class Magnoliopsida; order Alismatales; family Alismataceae; genus Alisma; species Alisma plantago-aquatica. The sequence goes on from OY856415.1 coordinate 326,250,379, forward strand.
CTAAACCTTAGGGTTAGCAACCCTTATTAGATTATGTTTGATTACTTTTATTGATATGCCAAATTTCACCCATAAAGTCTGAATTCAATTCATGATATCACCTTTTGATGATTTATATTTCACTTAGGTGATTTTAGTTTCACTTGGTGGTTACCGTTTCGCCTAGTTTTCCAAACTATTGTTCATTTATTCTCATGAGGTAGCACATCCAACCCTAGGTCATATCTTTAAGTTCAACGTATGGTATTCATTCTCATATGTCAATGCTAAGCTCAATGAGTGTTTATCTAATCTCTCCCACTCATAATGAAATGAAATAAGTGTTTGGTTGCAACCCAAAAACAAATTTCATCCCAATCTAAGAGTACAAACAACATATCTACACAATATCTTAAAATTTCACATTTGAAGTTGAATCATTCTCAACATGACCCATAAATTACCCTTTGAATTTCACAGTGTTCTTATATTGCATGAAGTCAAATGCCTATTTCACTCTTTAGTTTGTACACAACTTCTCTTAGGATTTCATTATTACATGACATCTTTTATCTTTTATATTTACACCTTAGGTGAGCCTTAGACACTCCTTGAGGTCTCTAGGGGTATAGGTACTTTTAGAGTGATCTCATCCTTATGCATCAAGAGAGTGCCTCTCACATTCACCCATTGGCCGCATGAACATCAAGAAGGTGGCCAATCTCATGAGACATGGGCATCAAGCAAACATGGTTGTTACCTCCTGACCAGATGGTCTTGTGCATTCAGGGAACAATCAAATCCTAATCCTATATGTCCATGTCCCTTTCATACTCCCTACCTGACCCTAGTATTGACTTTGGGCTCTAACCTTCCTAAGGTTCATTTATAGCACATTATTTACATATGTAATTCTTTAAACCAGCTTCCTTCATCTTTTATAATGCTCATTATTTACTTTAGGTCCCCTTATTGGACTCATGGCAACATTTCTTTTCTAGGCTCGGTCTCATACGGTCAACCACTTTTGTAGTGACTTTTACTCATGTTTATCAAAGTTGGCATGCTTGGGTTCAAATAATTATACTCAATATATGTGCTTTCATATTTTACATTCTCAAATATCCACCCTTTACGTGATAGTTAAGGTTACCTCAATCTTAACATTGATTTAGCCAACTTACCTTTCCAGGGAAGGTCCTAACCTAGGGTGCCTTCCTTGCTCACAGGAAGAGGTAAGCCTCTCTAGCCACAACCTATCCCTATAGGTCTAGGGTTTTGCCTCCCCCATAGGTCCTTTTACCACTCTTGTGTGTACCCACCCCTAGTTGGAACACCCTACAGGTTGGTTCATATTATCATATTTACACATTGTTTTTATTATAATTTCTCAACCCTTGTTTCTTGATCTCTGGGGTCTACCCACTCGCTGGGGGTTACCATAAAGACGTACCTACTCATTGGGGGCACTTTTAATAACATACCCACTCATTGTAAGTAGTTCAAATAGCATACCCACTCGATGGGGGTGGCATACCCACTCGTTGGGGGTAATTTCGATTCCATACCCACTCGTTGGGGGTAGGATAATATCATACTCACTTGTTGGGAGTATTTCAATGGCATACTTATCGCTGGGGGTAGCAAAATATCATACTCACTCACTGGGAGTATCTCAAAGGCATACCCACTCTCTGGGGGTAGCATAATATCATACTCACTCACTGGGAGTATTCTTTATTCATCTAGAGATAGCAGTAAGGCAATGAGCAAGTTACATTCATATTTCCATTTTCATGTATGAACATTGGTTTCTTATTTTTCTTAAAACGTTTTACATGAATGTCATGCTCCAGATGCATGCATGCATGGGAGATCGTGTCACTTAAACTCATTTATATTCATATTATTTCACATGCATCCTTCATGCATGGGTTTCCAAAAAGAATTTGTATTCTCTCTTTCCTCTTACCCTAATTGGGTTCACATGGGTAGGGTTTTTATTTCACCGACAATATTCCCATTTCCCAGAATTAGGGTTTAGGTTAGGGTTGGAGACTACTCAACTGACACCCTACATCTTAGAGTTTCCATGTCCCTTAATCCTCTAGAGTTTTCTTAATTCAACCCTAGTTCCATCTAGATTTATCCCATAAAACAATTTTTTCTCTTTACTTTTGCATGTACATTATTATTATTTTCACGTACATGCACATTATTATTTCCATATTATGTATACATTATTAGTTCCATATTACATGTACATTATAATTTCCATATTACATATGCATTCTGACATGTACATTAATTGGCGAAGGATGCCTTAATCCAACTTCTTCTCAAAAATACGAACTTCAGTTAAGGAGACAAATTCCTTTTAGGGTTTTTTAAGCACATATGACGAGAATTGGATGAATCAAGATAACAAGACACCCTAAAGGTATTTTACCTCAGGAAAAATCATCCAACTTAGGCCAGGTAGGATGCACAGGCTCGGGAGTCCTTGTAAGTTGACTAGTGGTGCGGACAAAAATTTTGCTAGCCCCTAGGTCGTGGTCCGTTCTAGACACCATCGTCTTTAGAAAATGTCCTAGTAATTCCCTCATATTTCTACAGATAACTTGAAATTATAAACTATTAAATATTATTTGAGAAAATATGGTGCTCAGATACCAAAAATAATGACCTCACTTTTCAACAAACCCAATTAAGGAATGCCAAAAAGATGAGAGCCATTACCTACAAAAATTACCCAAGGATCCAACTTTTCATCAAATAATACAAAATAGTATATAATTCCATTATATTTCAAATATTGTATCCAATATGCTTACATGCACTTTCTATACATTGAATTGTACTTTTGAGAAGAGATGACTAGCTAATCCTCCTTTTAAATCTTTAATGTTTTCATGATATTTTCCATCTTTAGCTCCATGTCCTTGATCATGTATGTCAACTTATCCATAAAATGACATGAAACCAATATGCAATTAGTATATTTCCATATTGGTACGTGGGATGCATCCAAAATGTACAAGTAAATAACAACATGTATTCCGAAAAATACTTGAAAATATAAATTGGAATTTTCTTCACATAATCTATCTTTTATGTGATATTCATAGTGACATTATAATTGAACAAAACTTAATAAACATCCAACATTTTAATTGTTCAATCCTCGAGAAACACTCAGAAAATGCCGACAAACTAGTGTAGTTATTCTTAGGTGTAACCACATACCTTGATGGTGAGCCATGTATATTATCATGCAGAATATAGTTCAATTACTTTCAAGCAATCCAATCAGCAAAGATGATTCTTGAAAATCATATTATATCTTCATTTATATAAATCCTAAAGAGTCACAACTACATTAAATATATTAAACCCTACTTGGGTCCTAGTCTAGGGTTTAGGTTTCTTTGTTATTGAATTATCGTTAGAGTTATGTTTCAGAACCATAATCCTCATGTTCATTGATTTAATGGCTTGAGATCCCTAGTTCATATTAGATGTTTTCATGATTATCAAATCTATTTTATCCTTACATCATGAGCACTTAGATTCAACTAAACTCAATAACAACATAGTGACTATGATATTTAAACCATATTCCTTCATATGCATGATTATTCGCACATGTGGTTATCCAGTTAAGAAACCACATTATTCAATAATACTATTGAGATCATATTAGATTCTCATTATATCCAAAATTATCAGATAACATGTCAAATTCACCAGATTTACTATTTTAAGCACCATAATCACCAAATCTAGGGTTTGTATGCATTAATCACCACTTTAGTGAATATTGCACTACTTTTAGAATAGGAAGCATAATTAAGTCTCAACTATAATTTCTTTGTGTTCCCCTTGATTTCTTGATCAATTTTGATATACTATATGTCATGATCTGAGTTACCGACCATTTCAAGATAAACATAAAGTTGGCAAATCAGGGACACCACGTCATCTTTATACCATACAATTAACTAACTAGAGAATTGGTTCAGAATAGGGGAATAGTCTTTAGTGCCCTTGCAGTTAAAACATGTGTAGAGGGGTATAAGAGTCTTGTGACTCTATCCCTCTTCCCCTTCCTTGCTCTACCACACGCTAATCCTCCCCGACACTGCGGAAGAGGATCCAACCGATGTTCAGTTCGCATTCCTGGGCACTAGATGGCCGGGCAAGGTCTTGCACCTTCGTTGGGTCCTTGGGGCTTCGAGGCATGCATTTTTTTAACCGGATGCCTCCATGTCTATGAGATGAAGCTTCTCTTGGTTGTAGAGGTACGACACTGAAGCCATCACTACCCTGGTTTCCTTCCCATGACGACTATGTCTCCAGTCCCATCCTCACTGCCATAGCAGTTTAGAGCTTTCCTCCAACCCTTCCCACCTTCATTACACTCTCTCCTTCACCCTATCTTCCTACTTCATGACCCTACTCCCACCCGTCAGAAATGCCACTTTGCATTTAGGTTTCTCAATGGGGTCAACCACTAAGCCATGTTTTCCCTGCACAGGGGCACTGAGGAATTTGCTAGCCACGACCGAGTGCAGAAGTATGGGGCTGCGTCACCTAACATCTGATATCTACAACGTCATGACTGCTACCCCAGATCCAATTCCTCTTTGCCTATCACACCTAAATCCACAATAGACATTGTGCCAAAGTTTTGTTGGGGAAGACCCCCAACCCTTAGTGGCAGATGTATCCTCACGAACAGGTACATCATCCATTGGTGATGGTATCATTGCAGGTTCCACCATTTTGGTTCAGCCAACCTAACGTGATCCAGGAATCGGGTTGGGGGTAGGAGTCTAGTGTTTTCTTATATAGATGCTAGGTCGCGTATTAAGGTTATGGTTAATGGAACGATGGAGAGGAAGGAAGATGGAGACATGCTTTGATCTATTTCCCCTTTATCGTAATATATGGGGTGGTTTCCTAGAAAGAACGTCCTTCCTTTATCATGTAACCATGGGTGTTTTATTCATGAGTCATTGATATGGAAAGGTTTTTTCATTCTTATCAACACCAACATATACCCCTTTTCTAACCTCTCTTCTTGTTCCCTTATTTCTTTCTTCGTTGTACAATCCAGTTGTCGAAGGCTAGGTATTCTATAGACCCACATTAACACCTTTTTATAAGTATCTAAATAAAAGACAACACTTGGCAAGGAATCTTATTTAGAATAGTCTCTTATTTCCCATATGTGAAACTCTTGACTTTTATTCTTGGATTTGGCAACCATAGCAATAAACGAAAAAACATGACACTTCATTGGCAAAAAAAAACCACTAAAGAATATTCATAATTATATGGTGCACATTCATCATTAGTTCTTTTTGCTATATCCTTTAAATCATTTATCCCTCATTCCATGCCCACTCATAAAAACCATTCTCCATTACATTGGGAGGTCTTACATATATAAAACTTGCTTCTTTAACATCTTATTAAAACAATGCCATTCTCTCAGGGAATATCCCTTTTCTCCCAATTTGAAGGATATGTCATTATTAACTTTGCCAACAAACATATAAATTTTGGGAGTCATTGGAATAACTTATTTAGTCGAAACTTGCTCTTTTAGAAAAACCTTTAATTAATTACTCACACCACATGAAAACTCCTTTTCCTCTAAAATTCTAGAATTCTCTTTTTTTCTTTATTGTTTGTAAGTATACAAAAGTTAAACAAAAATAATGTTATTTGTGATGCCTAAAATATTATGTTGCCACACTTGGCGACATAATTGTCATTTTAATTATCTAAAACACCATGTATTTTATTTTTCTTTTGGAAACTTGACAATTATTTCATGTATCACAATAAAAGCCATTAATTACTATGAATTCCTTCTATTTATTAACTTTCTCTACAAGCACCCATGCCAGGAAAGGTGATTAACCTTATTATTCCATGAATAATATTGTTGGGAAAATTATTTATCAATTCATGCTTATATTTATAATTCAATTTTTACCAAGATTGAGGATATAAAAAAAAATTATTGCACGTGAAGGGGGACGTCATATGTTTCTGAACAACCAATATTGAATGCCTATATCAAACTTTTTCCCTAAAAGTTTGAATATCCTGGGTTGTCTATGACATCAGATCTACACCCAAAAAAATGATGTTATAAGAAAAGTGGTACCCGTGCTTTTACTTAATTGGTGAGACTAGATCATTAGTGATGTTTGTGCTTTACTAACCCACACTATATTCTTGTAGTGTCAATTTTTTGTTAAAACGGATGTTAAGAAAAGTGACACCACAGGTTAAAAGTATACTAGTGTATGCCCTAAAAATTGATGTGTTCATTGTAAAATCTACTTATTGTCTCGAACATTATTGCATTGTAGTTCTAATTTGGGAGTCCATTGAAAAATCTATGGTGCAAGAACTAGCAAATTGATATCCCCTCAAAATAAGGCACTTTGTTTGGTAGGCGTGTCAAGACCATATGTCCATTGGTGTCAACCTCTACCCAAGACATGTCCTAAATAGTAGGATTTGTCCAATTTGTGCAAAAACATATGAATATTGTGATACAACATGCATGGATGAGAAAGGAAATATAAACCAAAATCTCATTCTGTAGAATATTGAGAGTTTGAGATCAAGTTTCGTTGATTTCAACAAAATGTCAAAAATTGATAGATATGGGGGCAAGCCGCTAATTTTCTTTAATTGCAAGAATGAATGACAAAACATTTTACAAGTGTAAAATATAATGAGCCCTAGTTATAATATCCTAGGGAAAAAATAAGAAAACGCCCCCTAAAATTATGAAAATACAACATAAAATGTTGGAGAAAACTAAAAAATGTGAATTTGACATGCAAAATGAAGGAATTTGCCCAAACAACGTCATGGCTCATACTTTTCCATGAGTCTTGCTCAAAAGGCAGTTTCTGCCCAAAAACACTAGTCTTTCATAAAAATCTGACAACTAGAGTAGAAAAATCAGAATCTGCATAAATTCTTCGGGTGCTCTAGTTCTGCATATAATGCAACTCCATTTGTCGTGCATCAGATTTGTACCATGTCTTGTTTGATTACCCAAGTTCTTCTAATTTATGGAAATCATGGCCATACAAGAATGTATGACTGCCTATGACAAGAACTTTCCTCAGTAGATCACAGTTTTGGCTGCTAAAGAACATGAACAAGAATGATGTTTTCGACCTTATTGTTACATGTGCTACAATATTGAATGGATGAAACAACACCAACTTCAATCATGCACCAACAAATGTGAGAGTACTAAAAGAAAAACTTTTTCAATGAGTTAATTCACACCATGAGATAGGAAATAGGTACCAAAGAGTTCACACACCCTTAACATCTGATCGACAAAGATGCTCTTGGAATTCTCCTAAACAACCCAAACATCATCAAGTTAAATACTAATGGTGCTTGCATAGAAAATAGGTTAACATGCCTAGATGTTGTGTTTAGATATTAGTTTGGATGCATCTTTTTTGTGTGATAAGGAAGTTCCCTAGTTGTTGGCCTTCCACCATGGCTGAAGGATGTGTTGTGCTTGTACAATGCAAGACTGCCATGCTTTTGAACATCCAACAACAAAATGTTGTGATAGAAACTAGTTCTATCATAAATCTTGTTTTAGATAAAAATAGAGAATGAGTCCCCTTATGTAGTTTTTTTAAGATATTCAAAAGGTGGGTTAGATTTTGGATCTTTTAAACTCTCTCACACATACAAGGAGGGAAATATGGCAACCCACAACCTAGAAATCTGTGAATGGCTGGAATGAAGTGGTGCTCATGTTTGAAAATTTCCAATAAAGGAGCTCTATCCTCTTTATTGTAACAATTCTCCAAGCTTAATGTGATGCTGATTGTGGTTCCCTAAAAAGGGATACAACAACAACATATTTCTCAAAATATGGACTTCTACATGTTTTAGATAATCATAAGTAATTAAATAACTATATCTTTATAACTAAACTCAGATAGTTATGAGCCTAGTATAAATATATAGCTTTATTTTCAGATTTCACACCCCAAAATTAGGTAAATACCAAGTTTACTAAGTTTGGATAAGTCTAGACTCTCTAAATAATAATGGTAAGAAAATTTCTAGAATATCACTAGAGAAATCCCAATATACATTAAAAAGTTAGAGCCCATAATCCAAGACTACCAATTTAAGGAGCATGGATTTCACTCTATAGAGGTTACCCTCTAAAAAATGATATAAGACCCTCTAGGAGACCATAAGAACCATCACTATTTATTCTTAAATTTCCACAATTTGTTGAACACCAACTTTCTATTTCACTCTATGATGACTTGCAAAGAGACTACATGCCAACACGACTTTCCTTGTAGATACATCTTGACTTGATAGTTCCATAAGAATCTCTCTAAGATGTGTAACACCCCTGACCTGGGTTATGACCTAACCCTGGAAGTTTTGCCTAAATATGTAATTAATATACTTGTGAACACTCCCTGGCATGTAATTAAGTTCCTCAGGAACATTTACTTTCAATTTTGCTCCTTTTTGTATAAAGTTGTAGCATTGTGTTGTATGCAGGGACCTATGTGCAAATTACCCAGTTTAAGGGTTGAACTTGCAAAATTCACAAGATAAGATGTTCCTTTGATGTTGAAACATCATGTGAATGGTTATGGTAAAGTTTGAGGGATTTCCCAAGCTTGAGCACCAAGGTGCAGCTGTGGAAGCAATTCCCATGCTTAGAAACCCTAATTTGGGGTAAAGTGCAATTTACCCAAATTAAGGGGTCCAACTTGTAATTTCACCATCTAGAACATCTTTTATGACTCTTGTCATCATTTAGAATAAAAATGATGAAAGGGATACATCATTTAATAATTAAATGAGAAAAATGATCTTTGTGATAGAAATCACCTAAAATGGGTACAAAACCTTTACATGAATGTACCCTAGTTGAAGGTTGGATTCCTATACCCTTAGATCTTGAGTTTTCTTAAGAATTGCTTAAGAATTTGATGGGCTTGGGCGTGCTCTTGAGCAAGGAGGGACCTAGATGTGAATTTTTGGTTTTGAAAGGTCCTTGTGGTAAGAAATAGGCTTAAGCTATAAAAAGGCTTTTCCTTTGCAAATGAGCAAACGATCTTTCCCTGTTCCATTCACTTCCTTTCTTTCCCAAACGGCCAAGCCTTGCTCTGGAGCTCAGGAGAAACGACCAAGGGTGCAAGGTAGGTTTGGATTCCCCTTCTTGCCCAATTCTATGGTTAGAACTCGGATTCAAGGGCAAATTCATGGCTAGCTTACTTAACTCTATCTTTTTAGCCATCTTTCCTCAATCTTCCTTGGAGAAGTCACCTTGGCCGACCTGTGGAGCTTCTAGGACGCCATTAAAGGCTTGGAGCTCGAAAGCTTGGAGCTCAAGGAGCAAGCTTTAGGCGGGTTTTATAACTCTAAACTTTATGCTTTGATTATACATCTTTTCTATGCATATAGTTGATAGATCTTCTTCTTCCCTATCTTCCCTTGCATCCTTGCAAGCAAAAACGTGAAGAACTGCTACTGTTCTTAAGGTGGAAGATAAGGGCGTTAATTCCTATGCTTATCCACAGATTTTCACTTTATCAAACGACCTCCACCTATTGCTCAAAACGGTTTCAAACCGTTTGGTGGGCAAACGGTTTCAGGGTCGTTTGAGGGCAAACGGTCTCAAGACCGTTTGGTCCCGTTGACCAAGCGAAGACCGTTTGGGAATCCTGTTCATAATTATGTAGGTTAATCACCCACGAAATTTGAGAGGTTAACTCCAAAGAAATCGTGAGATATGAGCAAATCAATTAGCAAAACGAATTGAATTAATTTCTGATTTGCAATCTGTTTAATTTGCCCTTTTTGGGCAAACGGTCTCAAGACCGTTTAAGATGGTTGACTAAACGTTGACCGTTTGGGATTACTGTTCATAATGATGTTAATTAACGACTCACCAAATTTTATGGATTAATTCCAAACGAGTCATGAGTTGAAGGATGATTAATAGGGCAAACCCTAATTGAAATTAGTGCTGAATCTCCTATGAGTTAAGTTGAGATTTTGGGTTGCTTAGCCCAAACGGTTTCAAGACCGTTTGGGAATCACCCAAACGGTCTCAAGACCGTTTGGGGGTCACCCCAAGACCGTTTGGAGGTCTGGGGTCAAGTATAGTTGATCAATTGAAGGTCCAAAGGCACCAAATCATATTGCAATTAAGTATTGATGTGATGATCAACTCAATAGATTAAACCTTGATGAATTTTCACTAGAGTCCAAAGGATGGATGGGCAAACGGTCTCAAGACCGTTTGGAACTCATCCAAACGGTCTCAAGACCGTTTGGTGTCAACCCAAGACCGTTTGGAGGTCTAGGGTTAAGGTAATTTGATTAATTGAGGCCCAATTACAATGGGTTATTGAAACAATCAAATTGCTGTTTTCTAAATATAGATCTTGTTGAGTTTTGGGTTGAAGGACCCAAACGGTCTCAAGACCGTTTGGGGATTCCTCCAAACGGTCTCAAGACCGTTTGGGCACAACCCAAGACCGTTTGAAGGTCTAGGGTTGAGTAAATCTAATGGTTTGAGGGTCCAATTGTAGGAAATTGATGCATTGTTGAAAATTGCTGATTTTGACCTAATTGGATTTCAACCTTAGTCAAAACGACTTGGTTTTTGGTCAAACTTTGGGCAAACGGTCTCAAGACCGTTTGGATGATGTCCAAACGACCTCAAGACCGTTTGGGCCAAGTTTGAGCCCAATTGGAGGTCAATTGATAGGTTCAACCTTGAATTGTTTCACATTGTTGAACATTGATGACCAATCAACTTGAAACCCTATTTGAGAACGATTGAACCCTAATTGGTTTACAATTGAGGGTCAATTTGATGTCTAAGTGGTTAAGGCTAACCCTAATTGGCTCAATGTATAAGTGGTTAGCATACCTTTAGCCAATTGAGGGCTTCAACATACATATCCTTGAACTTTGGTGACCTTTGAACCCTTTTGGAGGTCCAAACGGTTTGAGCCCATTTGGACCAAACGGTCTCAAGACCGTTTGGGTCCAAACGGTCTCAAGACCGTTTGAGACCAAACGGTCTCAAGACCGTTTGGGGCCAAACGGTCTCAAGACCGTTTGGGCTCAAACGACCTCAAGACCGTTTGAGCTCAAACGACCTCAAGGTCGATTGGTCCAAACGACCTCAAACCGATTGAAGCTCCAAACGGTTTGGAAGTCAACCCTTCCAAACGGTCTTCACCTCCAAACGGTCTCAAGACCGTTTGGATCCAAACGGTCTCAAGACCGTTTGAGGGCCAAACGGTCTCAAGACCGTTTAGGTGGTTGAAACCGTTTGAAGGTTGAAACCGTTTGGAGATTGGTGATGGTTTGTACTTAACCATTTGATGATGTAATCAGTTCAATGGTGATTCAATCTAAACCCTAATGGTAACCTAGGTCATTAAGGGACTATGTGATTAGTGGGTTAACCCATGATGGTGATCATGTGGCAAATTACCAAAATACCCTTGAAGGGTCTAAAGGGGGTAAAACCCTAATCTAATTAAACCCTAATCACATGATGTTGATTCCTTGGCTCATATCAGTCAATGGAGACTTGTCTCAACCTAATCTAGAGTGGTGTTGCCACCATCTACTAGAGAGAGGAAAGAGAAAGTGTTTCTAGAGAGAGAAAGTATCATAGAGAGAGAAAGTGCCCTTTTTAGGAGGAAAAATCTAGTAAGATACTTCTTTTACACATGAATGCGCATGATTAGGGAATGACCCACCTATGTGAGGTCATGGAAACCCTAATTATGATATCTAATGGATCCTAATCCTAATGAAGAGTCTTAATGATGGTGTTTCTCTTACATGATGATGTAATGAGTACAATTCACCATAGAGTGAATAGTAAACCCTAAAAACACAGAATTTTGAGGGTGAAACCAAGTGAAACCCTAGTTGAGGGTGAAACCAAGTGAAACCCTGATTGGGAATGTATTCCTATTTACTGAATTGTTACTATTATCTGTTGAGTTAACCATACAGGTTGTTATGAGATGATGGTCACACCCAGGTATGGAATACCATGTTATATTCATTGAAGGCATGTCTTATGCTTTATGAATAGTGAACCATCTTGATGCACTGCTAAGTGACATCCTTTGTGATTTATGGGCTGTAAGAGCCATAAATGTTATTAAGGTCATGCTTGACAGATGACTTGAGATGAATATCTGATAATTGTGATAAGTTAGGCCTGTTACATTTTGTATTCTCATATATAGCTGTGTTACTGTATGATGATTGGAATACTAATGTACCTAACTAATCAAGTGAAATGTAGAGCCCTGATCATAGATCCATCATTGTCAGTTGTCTAAATGATGGTGAAACAGGTCTTCCTAAGGGAACTCCTGGAGCACATACTTTTGAGTATGTGGGGTACATGGATGTGTAGAACCTTACATCCTAGTGTAGGTATTTGATGTAGATTCTTGTAGTCCGTCATACCTTCACTATAAAAGAAAAGGTGAGAGGATGATGTAGATTCTAGTAGTCCATCAGACCCCACCATAAAGTCCTAAAGGTGAGATGTATATCTACACTCCCTTAAAGACACAAATACCGTATCGGTGAAAGATAAACAAGAAATCTTCCGATAGTGAAGAGAGTACAGAATGCCACTGTAACTCTAAAAATAGCAAAGGACCAGAGTACCCTGGTGAGCTATTATAAAGACATCCCGCCAGATGTCAAACAATCAATCCTCTAACTGACTGAGGAAGATGAGGTCATAAGAATCCGGCTCTCTTAATGGCCTATGTATGATACTGATGTGACTTCTTAGCGATCAGTTGGAGTATGAGTGGTATGCCTCATCTCCACAGGGCATAATAATGTTTGGAAAAACATAAACAACAGCGTAGTATATCTGTTAGAGTTAATTATGAGTTATTTGATTGATGTTACCTTGAATAGCATAGATGTTCTCATATTTTAATATTGATTGAACTCTTGCTTATCATCAGAACTGCCAGTGAATATCTTGAAGGCTCTTATTGCTTTAGTTATTCCTTGCTTTGCTTATAAAGCCTAGTGGAGAGTTATAACTCTCGCTGGGGCAATTATGTATAATTGTCTCACCCCGTAGACTTCTACTTTTTAGGTGGTCGTCAAAGACGAAGGAACAAGAACTCAGGTGAACAATCCCAGCAACAGCAGCATCAGGAGCAGTAAATATCTCAGGTGGAGATCTAGCCTGCTTCATGGTGTAGTTAGAGTTAAGTCCTATGTGTCCTCTGTACTCTCAGGTCCTGGAGTGTTTTGGAGTATGAATTCTTGAGAGTTTTGGTATCATGTTGTATGTAATTACTCAAGAAGTAATTGTCAGTGATGTAAACAGTTAAATCCTTTTTCTATGGAAAAGGTTTGTGGTTTCAGGCTCTTGTCTCAAAAAATTTTAAATTCCCGTGATTTTTGTCTTCCGCTGTTTACCAATTGCTTCCACACATGATTAAATCGGGATTAATTCGTGGTTTGGAGATCGGAGCCCACAATTAAGTGGTATCAGAGCTCCAGGTTCATTCGAGTCTACAGAGGCATAGGACTTAGGAAGTCGAGTCTATCTTTAGTATTCCTTCCTTATCTAATAGAATCTTCTACTCCTCAGGAGAAGAAGATACTTAAGATGTCAGAGCCACATGATGAGAATGTGGAAGAAAGTAGTGCTAGTGCACCTCAAGGTGGTGCAGGAGTACCAGGATTGGAACAGCATGTACCAGAACAACCTAGAGAGCCACCCCAGTTTGATCCAGATGACATGGGTAACCCAGCAGTCCAGACAATGTTTGGGCAGTTTATGACTGCCATGACACACATAACCGACAGGTTGCCTATGCCTGCACCTAGGGTACCTGCCCAGCCTGAGGGGCAAGGTATCGGGAAGACATTCGAGCGACTACGTCGTGTCGGAGCTACCGAGTACCATGGGACTGCTGACCCCGCAGATGCTGATCTGTGGTTGATAGAGCTGGAGAAGGCCTTCAGGATCCTCAACATCCCTGAAGCTGAGAAGGTTAGACATGCTGTCTATCTTCTCAAAGGAAGTGCTGGTCACTGGTGGAACATGGAAGAGCAGAAGAGACCTGGGGCAGAGTTCTCATGGGAAGAGTTTCGTCGGGAATTTATCAATAGATATTTTCCCAAGACCTTCCTAGACGAGAAGATCTCTCAGTTTGAGAGACTGAGACAGGGTATTATGAACATTAGCGAATACGAAGCTAAGTTCATGGAGCTGTTGCGATTTTGTCCGCACATGGCTGCCACAGAAGAAGAAAGAATCAGAAGGTTTGAGAAGGGGTTGAATGCTGACATGTCTACCCCAGTGTCTGCCTTAGAGAACCGAGAGAGATTCTCTACCTTCGTTGAGTCAGTCCGAAGGATAGAGAGATCTGTAGTTGAGAAAAGACAAACCCATAAAAGATATCCACAGTTCCAGGGTTCTTCATCTAGGGATTCCAAGAAACCTAGATTCTCTGCACCTAACCCTCCGCCACCCAGATCGAGTTTTCAAACTCAATGGACACCAAGCAGAGGTAGAGGACGAAGTCAACCGCTTCAAGGGACGCACAGTTCTGCATCTGTGTCAGTTACTGGACCACCCAGACCACAGCAACAGGAAAAGAGTTGCTACAACTGTGGTAAGGTGGGACACTTGATGAAGGATTGTCGTTCTAGGGCTGTCGGTGTGACACAACAAACCCCGAGACAGAATCGACAGGGATCTCAGAATAGACAACATCAAGGAGCAGCTCGAGGACGTGGACAAGCGTCTCAAGCTGGATCATCAGCACCACCTCAACAGCAGGCTACAGCAAGGTTCTATGCTATGAACCCACCAGAAGCAGTGGTCAATCCACAAGTGGTGACAGGTCAGATGGAACTTTTATATTCTGATATGTCTAAATCTTGTGTAGTATCTGTTTTGATTGACCCGGGTGCTACGCACTCTTTCATCACTCGAAGAGTGATTCGTAACTGCAATATGACAACTAGTCATAGGGCAGATAAGTTGTTGTTGGAGACTCCGTTGAGTGTGTCTGCTGTTCTGCAAGAAGTATGCTCTCCTTGCGTACTTTTCTTTTCTAAGCATCGCATTCAAGTGGATCTCATACCGCTTGATATGCAAGGATTTGATATAATCCTAGGGATGGATAACTTGGAAAAGTATCGAGTTGTCTTAGATTGTGAATCCAAGCTGGCAGTGTTTGCTGATGAAAGCAACACATGGATCTTTCAAGGTGAAAGAAAGATTCTGCCCACCTGTCTTGTATCAGCTATGGTTGCTGATAAGTTGATGAGGCAAGGATGCTACGCATTCTTAGCCCATGTGGTAGATGTTACCAAGGAGAGTTCCAACCCTGCTGAAGTTCCGATAGTCAGGGAATTCGAGGATGTGTTTCCCGAAGAACTTCCTGGTATACCACCACCCCGGGAAATTGATTTTGAGATCAATTTGGTCCCAGATACGAAACCTATAGCCCAGAATCCGTATAGGATGGCGCCTGCTGAGATGGCAGAACTCAAGAAACAGCTTCAAGAGTTACTTGAGAAGGGTTTCATCCGACCGAGTACCTCACCTTGGGGTGCTCCGGTTTTGTTTGTTAAAAAGAAAGATGGATCGATGCGGTTGTGCATTGATTATAGACAACTCAATAAAGTAACGATAAAGAATAAATATCCTTTGCCGAGGATTGATGATCTTTTCGACCAGTTGCGTGGTGCAACAGTCTTTTCTAAGATAGACTTAAGGTCTGGATATCATCAACTCCGCATTAAGGACAGTGACATATCTAAGTCTGCCTTTAGGACAAGATATGGTCACTATGAGTTCACGGTCATGTCGTTTGGACTAACCAATGCACCGGCTGCATTCATGGAACTCATGAATAGAGTCTTTCGACCTTTCCTTGATCAGTGTGTTGTCGTCTTCATAGATGACATACTGATTTATAGTAAGGATGCTCAGCAGCATGAGCAACACCTTCGCCAGACTTTGACCTTGCTAAGAGAGCATAAGCTATACGCTAAGTTTAGCAAGTGTGAGTTTTGGTTATCTGAAGTATCCTTCCTTGGACATGTGGTATCTGCCTCGGGAATTCGTGTTGACCCTGCAAAGATAGAATCTGTTCTGCAGTGGGAACAACCGAAGACACCGACGGAGATTAGAAGTTTCTTGGGGTTAGCTGGTTATTATCGAAGGTTTATTAAAAATTTCAGTTCTATAGCCTTACCTTTGACCAAGTTAACCCGGAAGGATGTTCCTTTTGCTTGGAGTGATAAGTGTCAACAGTCTTTTCAGCTGTTGAAGGAGAGGTTGACAAGTGCACATGTGCTTGTGTTACCTGAGCAAGGAAAGGAATATATAATCTTTTGTGATGCCTCCAAGAATGGACTTGGATGTGTGTTGATGCAGGATAACCAAGTGATTTCTTTTGCTTCCCGACAGCTTAAGAAACACGAAGAGAATTATCCGACACACGATCTGGAGTTAGCTGCTGTGGTCCATGCTTTGAAAATCTGGAGACATTATCTCTACGGAGAAACTTTCCAGATTTTCACAGACCACAAGAACCTTAAGTACATCTTCACTCAGCATGAGCTTAATATGAGGCAACGTCGCTGGATGGAGTTAATCAAGGACTACGATTGTACAATTGATTACCATCCGGGCAAGGCCAATGTGGTTGCAGATGCCTTGAGTAGGAAATCAGCAACATCAACCATGGATAGGGCACAACTAAGTTCCTTAGTATGCTCTAGAAGAGATATGCTTATCTCTTTAAGGCATGACAATGTGCAGTTGAAGGCATCATTGTTAGCCGGTCTGTTAGCTGAGATGCAGATTAAACCTACCTTAAGAGAGCAGATAAAGGAGGCACAACAAGTAGATGTTTCTGTACAGCAGATTAGATTTGAGTTTGGAAATGAGAAGCGAGAAGGTTTTCATGAGTCAGATGACCAGGTGGCATGCTATCATGGAAGGATGATAGTGCCAGATGTGGACGACCTGAGGAAGTTAGTCCTGGAAGAAGCTCATTCTTCGATGTATGCTATGCATCCAGGGAGCACCAAGATGTATCGAAACTTGAAAGACATGTATTGGTGGCCTGGGATGAAGAAGGATGTAGCTGAGTTTGTTCTGAGGTGTCCTGTGTGTCAGCAGGTCAAGGCTGAACACCAGAAACCTGCAGGGACAATGCAACCCTTACCCATACCACAGTGGAAGTGGGACCATGTGACCATGGACTTTGTTGTTGGCCTACCCAGGACAAACAAAGGACATGATTCCATTTGGGTAGTTGTTGATAGGTTGACAAAGACAGCGCATTTCTTACCTGTCAAAACAACCTATACTGCTGAAAGGTTATCCCAGATATATGTCCAAGAGATAGTGCGTTTGCACGGAGTTCCTGTCACCATAGTTTCTGACAGAGGTCCCCAGTTTACAAGTCGCTTTTGGGAACAGTTACACAGAGCCCTAGGCACCAAGTTAAGGTTTAGTACAGTCTTTCATCCTCAAACTGATGGACAGTCAGAAAGGACTATACAGACCTTAGAAGATCTGTTGAGAGCATGTGTTCTCCAGTTTACCGGGAGTTGGGATCTACATCTAAGTTTGATAGAGTTTGCCTATAACAATAGCTATCAACATAGCATTGATATGGCACCATATGAAGCCTTATATGGCAGACGTTGTAGATCACCCTTGTGTTGGTATGAAACTGGTGAGCACCAGTTATTAGGTCCTGATCTTGTGCAGCAAACTACAGAAAAGATTAAAGTTATACAACAACAGCTTAAGACTGCACAAGATAGACAGAAATCATATGCCGATAAACGTCGTAGACCCCTAGAATTCCAGGATGGAGACAGAGTGTATCTCAAGGTCTCACCTTGGAAAGGAGTCCTTCGTTTTGGGAAGAAAGGAAAGTTAGCTCCTAGATTTTTGGGACCTTATCCAATTGTTGAAAAAGTTGGAAAGGTGGCCTATAGACTAGAGTTACCTCTAGAGTTGCAGAAGCTGCACCCTGTGTTTCACATTTCCATGCTGAGGAAATGTCATCCAGATACCGAGTCAGTTCTACAACCTATGGAGGTAAAAATTGAATGAAGATATAACGTATGAGGAGGGACCAGTGTCAATCCTCGATAACAGAACTAAAAAGTTAAAGAAGAAGGATATAAGCCTTGTAAAAGTCCTCTGGAACCATCGTGGTGTTGAAGAAGCCACTTGGGAACTAGAAGATGAAATGAGAAGAAAATATCCTGCTCTTTTCTTATAATATGCTTTATCGATTTCGGGGACGAAATCCTTTTGAAGGGGTAAAGAATTTGTAACACCCCTGACCTGGGTTATGACCTAACCCTGGAAGTTTTGCCTAAATATGTAATTAATATACTTGTGAACACTCCCTGGCATGTAATTAAGTTCCTCAGGAACATTTACTTTCAATTTTGCTCCTTTTTGTATAAAGTTGTAGCATTGTGTTGTATGCAGGGACCTATGTGCAAATTACCCAGTTTAAGGGTTGAACTTGCAAAATTCACAAGATAAGATGTTCCTTTGATGTTGAAACATCATGTGAATGGTTATGGTAAAGTTTGAGGGATTTCCCAAGCTTGAGCACCAAGGTGCAGCTGTGGAAGCAATTCCCATGCTTAGAAACCCTAATTTGGGGTAAAGTGCAATTTACCCAAATTAAGGGGTCCAACTTGTAATTTCACCATCTAGAACATCTTTTATGACTCTTGTCATCATTTAGAATAAAAATGATGAAAGGGATACATCATTTAATAATTAAATGAGAAAAATGATCTTTGTGATAGAAATCACCTAAAATGGGTACAAAACCTTTACATGAATGTACCCTAGTTGAAGGTTGGATTCCTATACCCTTAGATCTTGAGTTTTCTTAAGAATTGCTTAAGAATTTGATGGGCTTGGGCGTGCTCTTGAGCAAGGAGGGACCTAGATGTGAATTTTTGGTTTTGAAAGGTCCTTGTGGTAAGAAATAGGCTTAAGCTATAAAAAGGCTTTTCCTTTGCAAATGAGCAAACGATCTTTCCCTGTTCCATTCACTTCCTTTCTTTCCCAAACGGCCAAGCCTTGCTCTGGAGCTCAGGAGAAACGACCAAGGGTGCAAGGTAGGTTTGGATTCCCCTTCTTGCCCAATTCTATGGTTAGAACTCGGATTCAAGGGCAAATTCATGGCTAGCTTACTTAACTCTATCTTTTTAGCCATCTTTCCTCAATCTTCCTTGGAGAAGTCACCTTGGCCGACCTGTGGAGCTTCTAGGACGCCATTAAAGGCTTGGAGCTCGAAAGCTTGGAGCTCAAGGAGCAAGCTTTAGGCGGGTTTTATAACTCTAAACTTTATGCTTTGATTATACATCTTTTCTATGCATATAGTTGATAGATCTTCTTCTTCCCTATCTTCCCTTGCATCCTTGCAAGCAAAAACGTGAAGAACTGCTACTGTTCTTAAGGTGGAAGATAAGGGCGTTAATTCCTATGCTTATCCACAGATTTTCACTTTATCAAACGACCTCCACCTATTGCTCAAAACGGTTTCAAACCGTTTGGTGGGCAAACGGTTTCAGGGTCGTTTGAGGGCAAACGGTCTCAAGACCGTTTGGTCCCGTTGACCAAGCGAAGACCGTTTGGGAATCTTGTTCATAATTATGTAGGTTAATCACCCACGAAATTTGAGAGGTTAACTCCAAAGAAATCGTGAGATATGAGCAAATCAATTAGCAAAACGAATTGAATTAATTTCTGATTTGCAATCTGTTTAATTTGCCCTTTTTGGGCAAACGGTCTCAAGACCGTTTAAGATGGTTGACTAAACGTTGACCGTTTGGGATTACTGTTCATAATGATGTTAATTAACGACTCACCAAATTTTATGGATTAATTCCAAACGAGTCATGAGTTGAAGGATGATTAATAGGGCAAACCCTAATTGAAATTAGTGCTGAATCTCCTATGAGTTAAGTTGAGATTTTGGGTTGCTTAGCCCAAACGGTTTCAAGACCATTTGGGAATCACCCAAACGGTCTCAAGACCGTTTGGGGGTCACCCCAAGACCGTTTGGAGGTCTGGGGTCAAGTATAGTTGATCAATTGAAGGTCCAAAGGCACCAAATCATATTGCAATTAAGTATTGATGTGATGATCAACTCAATAGATTAAACCTTGATGAATTTTCACTAGAGTCCAAAGGATGGATGGGCAAACGGTCTCAAGACCGTTTGGAACTCATCCAAACGGTCTCAAGACCGTTTGGTGTCAACCCAAGACCGTTTGGAGGTCTAGGGTTAAGGTAATTTGATTAATTGAGGCCCAATTACAATGGGTTATTGAAACAATCAAATTGCTGTTTTCTAAATATAGATCTTGTTGAGTTTTGGGTTGAAGGACCCAAACGGTCTCAAGACCGTTTGGGGATTCCTCCAAACGGTCTCAAGACCGTTTGGGCACAACCCAAGACCGTTTGAAGGTCTAGGGTTGAGTAAATCTAATGGTTTGAGGGTCCAATTGTAGGAAATTGATGCATTGTTGAAAATTGCTGATTTTGACCTAATTGGATTTCAACCTTAGTCAAAATGACTTGGTTTTTGGTCAAACTTTGGGCAAACGGTCTCAAGACCGTTTGGATGATGTCCAAACGACCTCAAGACCGTTTGGGCCAAGTTTGAGCCCAATTGGAGGTCAATTGATAGGTTCAACCTTGAATTGTTTCACATTGTTGAACATTGATGACCAATCAACTTGAAACCCTATTTGAGAACGATTGAACCCTAATTGGTTTACAATTGAGGGTCAATTTGATGTCTAAGTGGTTAAGGCTAACCCTAATTGGCTCAATGTATAAGTGGTTAGCATACCTTTAGCCAATTGAGGGCTTCAACATACATATCCTTGAACTTTGGTGACCTTTGAACCCTTTTGGAGGTCCAAACGGTTTGAGCCCATTTGGACCAAACAGTCTCAAGACCGTTTGAGACCAAACGGTCTCAAGACCGTTTGGGGCCAAACGGTCTCAAGACCGTTTGGGCTCAAACGACCTCAAGACCGTTTGAGCTCAAACGACCTCAAGGTCGATTGGTCCAAACGACCTCAAACCGATTGAAGCTCCAAACGGTTTGGAAGTCAACCCTTCCAAACGGTCTTCACCTCCAAACGGTCTCAAGACCGTTTGGATCCAAACGGTCTCAAGACCGTTTGAGGGCCAAACGGTCTCAAGACCGTTTAGGTGGTTGAAACCGTTTGAAGGTTGAAACCGTTTGGAGATTGGTGATGGTTTGTACTTAACCATTTGATGATGTAATCAGTTCAATGGTGATTCAATCTAAACCCTAATGGTAACCTAGGTCATTAAGGGACTATGTGATTAGTGGGTTAACCCATGATGGTGATCATGTGGCAAATTACCAAAATACCCTTGAAGGGTCTAAAGGGGGTAAAACCCTAATCTAATTAAACCCTAATCACATGATGTTGATTCCTTGGCTCATATCAGTCAATGGAGACTTGTCTCAACCTAATCTAGAGTGGTGTTGCCACCATCTACTAGAGAGAGGAAAGAGAAAGTGTTTCTAGAGAGAGAAAGTATCATAGAGAGAGAAAGTGCCCTTTTTAGGAGGAAAAATCTAGTAAGATACTTCTTTTACACATGAATGCGCATGATTAGGGAATGACCCACCTATGTGAGGTCATGGAAACCCTAATTATGATATCTAATGGATCCTAATCCTAATGAAGAGTCTTAATGATGGTGTTTCTCTTACATGATGATGTAATGAGTACAATTCACCATAGAGTGAATAGTAAACCCTAAAAACACAGAATTTTGAGGGTGAAACCAAGTGAAACCCTAGTTGAGGGTGAAACCAAGTGAAACCCTGATTGGGAATGTATTCCTATTTACTGAATTGTTACTATTATCTGTTGAGTTAACCATACAGGTTGTTATGAGATGATGGTCACACCCAGATATGGAATACCATGTTATATTCATTGAAGGCATGTCTTATGCTTTATGAATAGTGAACCATCTTGATGCACTGCTAAGTGACATCCTTTGTGATTTATGGGCTGTAAGAGCCATAAATGTTATTAAGGTCATGCTTGACAGATGACTTGAGATGAATATCTGATAATTGTGATAAGTTAGGCATGTTACATTTTGTATTCTCATATATAGCTGTGTTACTGTATGATGATTGGAATACTAATGTACCTAACTAATCAAGTGAAATGTAGAGCCCTGATCATAGATCCATCATTGTCAGTTGTCTAAATGATGGTGAAACAGGTCTTCCTAAGGGAACTCCTGGAGCACATACTTTTGAGTATGTGGGGTACATGGATGTGTAGAACCTTACATCCTAGTGTAGGTATTTGATGTAGATTCTTGTAGTCCGTCATACCTTCACTATAAAAGAAAAGGTGAGAGGATGATGTAGATTCTAGTAGTCCATCAGACCCCACCATAAAGTCCTAAAGGTGAGATGTATATCTACACTCCCTTAAAGACACAAATACCGTATCGGTGAAAGATAAACAAGAAATCTTCCGATAGTGAAGAGAGTACAGAATGCCACTGTAACTCTAAAAATAGCAAAGGACCAGAGTACCCTGGTGAGCTATTATAAAGACATCCCGCCAGATGTCAAACAATCAATCCTCTAACTGACTGAGGAAGATGAGGTCATAAGAATCCGGCTCTCTTAATGGCCTATGTATGATACTGATGTGACTTCTTAGCGATCAGTTGGAGTATGAGTGGTATGCCTCATCTCCACAGGGCATAATAATGTTTGGAAAAACATAAACAACAGCGTAGTATATCTGTTAGAGTTAATTATGAGTTATTTGATTGATGTTACCTTGAATAGCATAGATGTTCTCATATTTTAATATTGATTGAACTCTTGCTTATCATCAGAACTGCCAGTGAATATCTTGAAGGCTCTTATTGCTTTAGTTATTCCTTGCTTTGCTTATAAAGCCTAGTGGAGAGTTATAACTCTCGCTGGGGCAATTATGTATAATTGTCTCACCCCGTAGACTTCTACTTTTTAGGTGGTCGTCGAAGACGAAGGAACAAGAACTCAGGTGAACAATCCCAGCAACAGCAGCATCAGGAGCAGTAAATATCTCAGGTGGAGATCTAGCCTGCTTCATGGTGTAGTTAGAGTTAAGTCCTATGTGTCCTCTGTACTCTCAGGTCCTGGAGTGTTTTGGAGTATGAATTCTTGAGAGTTTTGGTATCATGTTGTATGTAATTACTCAAGAAGTAATTGTCAGTGATGTAAACAGTTAAATCCTTTTTCTATGGAAAAGGTTTGTGGTTTCAGGCTCTTGTCTCAAAAAATTTTAAATTCCCGTGATTTTTGTCTTCCGCTGTTTACCAATTGCTTCCGCACATGATTAAATCGGGATTAATTCGTGGTTTGGAGATCGGAGCCCACAAGATGTCAATTGGCATTGATAACAAACTAACTCAAAAAACACTTTTTGCCTTATTCATTGAACCTTTGCTAATGTTAAGCTCCATGAAGCCTTTATCACTATATTCTATAGTTTCACTTCGTTCATCATCCACTTTCCAATGTAGCTCACTGCATCATGATATTTTTGCTTTTTACTACCATCTAATCTTCTCATCTATACAACCATGATAGGATGTGTATAGGAGCATCAAAAAACACCTACACCTTCACCCAATGGTCACTATAACTAACTCGAGGAGGTGAAATAAAATTAATATCTCTCTATCCATGTTTCCTACTGAATCAAAATCTTAATTCTTCCCAGTGTTGCATTCTCAGAAGTTGTAGTGATATATTTTAACTTAACATCATTAGTATTGCTATTAAATTTTTGTACAAAAATTTATATATGGTCCGACATGTTTCCATGGGTAATTTTGTCTTATTATCTATTCTTTTTTATCCACGAATGGTGTCAATAAATGAGATTCGGGCCACGTGACAAAAGGATTTTGGACTACATCAGTGCCGACCCCAAGATCGAAAAGGGTTTTTATTCAATTAAATGTAAGAAAATTATTATTTTGGTTTTACTTATTTGTAATTTGTTCCTAAAATTCACAATTTATCCTTCCTTTATCAGAATAATTCATAAATCTCATCTTGTAAGTATACATATGTAAAGGTTTTCGACCATGTATACATCAAACTCGACCAACATTTTCTTGAAACGATAGGATAATAATTCAAGATAAATAATTAATGTGATATATATTTGTGACATGGTTCTAGGATTCAACCATGAAAAAGAGGCCAAGCTTAAGGTTTTCTTATTTAAAAATATGTGGATCATGCCATTGTGTATAATGATTTTGAATGATTGTTTGCAGTATTTGAGTAAATTTCTTTTATGTTTCTTTTTATTATTGATACCATGAAAAGATAGGAATGAAGTTCAAGCTCAACTTAAATATTTCTTGATGATTTTGATATAATAATGTCCCATGATCAACATAATATACATTACATATGTAAAGTTATAATCATGAATCATGTTGATTGAAATCATATTCAAGATTAAGATATGATGATTAAGTTTCATTTCAAATTTCAATAATCTTTGTGCTCAATAAGGAGAATTCTTGTCGAGTTGAAGAGGTCATAATCACATAATGTTTCAGATTAAGTAAATATAGTGATGTAAAGAAAATATTTGATGTGTGTTATATGCCTCTTGATCACATTATTCATGGTATTTCATAGCATTGATGGGTTTTTCTAGCATCATATTCTTAGGTGATAGAATTTTCTATCATCATATGATCTTAAGTGGAAAATCATTGAGAGATAGGTCCATATAACATATATCTAAATCCAGATATATACTTTGGTGATGAAATATGTTGAGGAAATCATTAAGTGAATCTATGCAAATTCATATATTTATTATGTAAATAGTGATGCTTATTGATGTTGTTGGTTGTTTTGCATGATCTTGGGACAAGACATCTCCATATAAAATAAGCTAAGAAGTTGAAGTGGCGAATTGAGCCTTATAATGAATAGTCATTCATAGGTCGCAAGGGTGCAATTTACTATCATAGATCCTAAATTTACATATTTGGGTTATGTGTCGTGAGTTAGTTGTAGACAGATGCAACCATGTATTGGAATGTCGTTGTAGGATGTTTCATGTATTAGTTTTCCCTTTTCAAGAACAAATTGTATGAATCCTTTATGATTAATGTCAAGTACGTATTTCATTAATTTTGATATTTATGTGATCGTCCTTCATGGTTTCATACAACATCGTAGATCATACACATTTTAGGATAAAAAAAGCCTAAACATTATCAAGGTTTTTGGTATTAGTTTTCATTGATCTTAATGGGTGAATCATAAGATTTTAATATGAAACATGACTTAAGCATCGATATATCAATTTGTAATGACCTCACTTTCAACATCTCCCAATTAAAGAAAGACCTCCAAGTTGAGAGTCATTACCTATATTCCCAAGGATCCAGATTTAGCAAATAACACACAATAGCAAATAGTTTCTATTAATTCCAAATATTGTTTTCAATATGTATCATAATGACCTTTACATGAGAAATTGATACGTATGAGAAGAAGTGTTGCATCTAACTAATCCTCCTTTACTTATCTTTAATGTATACTATTGATTTCATCTAAATCATCAGGTCTTGATATCTTCATATATGGTATTTACCTAAAACACTAATAATCATAACACAATAAGTATATTGATATATTGTGTACTTGTGGGAAATAAAATATATACATGTAGATGTAACAACATAATTATCCATAGAAAAAATTATCATTATGAAATTGAACACACATTTTCTTTTCAAACTAATTTGCTGGTATTCTTTCACTCTGTATGTTTTACCTTCTCTTTAGGGGAGCCTTTTTATGGGGAACCCTCTCATTAGGGTTTCATCCCTACATTGGACTCTAAAAATCTTCCTTTTAGTGCTTGGTTTGTATCGACCTTTCTTTCTGGGCTTTCCCTATGGTGATCTTCCTTTCCGACCTTGATCACCAGTCATTCCCATAATGAATCCTTACACCACATGCTCTTTAACTCACTAGAGATAACTTTTTGGGGTCCGATCAAGTTATATTTATAAGATGATACTCATAGGGACTTTAAAGATTGTAGGAAGTACGTAAAAATCCAAGCCATTTAATTGCAATCCATTCGAGAAACTCCATAAAATCTTAGAAGTTGATAAGGTAAGTATTCATAAGTGTATCCATGCACCTCCTCTAGAACCATGCATGAACTTTAAGAATATATACAAAAATCCAAGTGTTTAACATAATAAACCAACATTATCTACATGTGTGTTTACACTAGGGTGTCACTTATCATTTTCAAAACATACACATTTAGCATATGTCCTAAACTAGGTTTTAGGGTTGTCTCTAGTTCAGATAAGGAATAAGGGTATAAAATGATAACTCCATTGCACCATACTTTATTCAAGTTATTAATCCACATTAGACATCACATGTAATCCTAATTCAAGTTAGGCCTTCTATGTCAATAAGAAGAACTTTGTTAGATTATGCAATTTGAGATCATAACGAAAAAGAATATTAGGTTCTAAAACCTAATTATACATGTATGATTATGGATCTAGAAACCTTAATTATCAAATTGAGTTATTTCATTACATAATGGACATCTAGATCACATTACTTACATCATTATTATCTCAGGTTATATAATCGATTTCATAAATCAAATTACACATGTTAATGGTTATGCACTTTAGAAACTCGGATTACACATTATCATCATCATCATTACCTTAGAGTCTCATTATATTTACCAACATCAGACAATATGCCAAAGTAAACATTTTTAATGTACTCAACATGTTAATCATAATTTCTTGGGTTCCAATATCTTAATAATCACTTAAATATACATTATCCCTACTTTTGGAACTACAATCAGAATTAGCTCTTGAAACTACTTTATTTTGATTCCCCTCATTTTCTTGGTACATAATTTTAGTATCATCCCAACTACCATATATTTTCTTTATTAATTACAAGATAATCACAAATAGACCAATCATCGGCTGACATGTAATCCATTATTACCTTTTATTTCCATCATGTTTCTCCTCTGGGCTCACATATCCCTTGCTTGGGTCCGTTCATACAGAATCCTAGATCCGACCGCCCCCTATTCTTCTCCTTAGAAGACTCCCGATGCAAGAACTTTGTTTTCGTGGAGGAAACCAGTGCCTAAAACTCCTGAGAAGAGCACTTTGGTGAGACTGCCACCCAATTGTGATGTTTGGAGCATCCGACTGAGTCCATCGTGATTCCCAGACATGTCTCAGTTCTCGAGAGACACTGATGAGGGACCAGGGCATGGGCACATAGAAAACCAGTGCGACTGCAAGATAAAGAGGCAAGGGAGAGAACCACACGCTGAGGGTGATCCCAAGCTTTGTGAAGAGGATCCATATGATTCAAGGAGGTATTTTTTAGCTTCAAACTATAGATTTTTAGGGATATATATGAGGAGAGGGAGGTTAGGGATAGGCGTCGACTATCAATGGAGTCTCAGTCCAATTAGGATTTGGGTAAATACCAAACACCCATGGTAACTAGGAAATTTATGGATGGTTGGGTCCTAAATTATTTTTCAAAATCAATGAGGATTGTTTTCGAGGATAAGAGGGAAACAAAGTGCACTACAACCAATTTTCCTCTTTTGATTGAAGGAAGAAAATGATCCCTAGATCATTGATCTGGGATCCAAAGGTCACGGGGCCATGCGGAATATTCAAAGGGCCAACCCTATGTCCTAGTCAGATTTAATGTGACAGATTATATATATATTTATATATATATATATATATATAATCACTCACTTTTGGGAAACTTACAAAATTCATAACTTTACCCTCTCATCTCCAATTAACTCCAAATTTAAAAGGAAACATTCCCATACTTACACTTAGATTGGTCAAGATTGGGTAGCAAAGTGATGCTTCTAGATCTCCTTTTTTTCTCTTCAAATAAGGGAACTTCAATTCTTACAAGTAGATCCCTCACCCTTCACAATTTTCTATAGGATTCTAGCAACATCCTTTTGCTATGAAACTTGGAGGTCAGTCATTAATATGTTTCCCAACCCTTATCTAATTTATGTGATTTATTGGGACAACTTTAATAGCCACATATTTCTACTTTAGTATTTCTTTAGTATAATTACACACATCCAGTTGAAAGTAATTTTTTTCTCAAATTCTCAAATTCTCTTAGTTTCCAAATTATCTATAAGTATTCCAAAAGTTAGATCAATTTATCCTTATTTGATGCCCACCACTTACATTGCAAGGCAGGGTCCGGAAACTTACAATTATCTCATATTTCAGTTTTATCACAATTAAAAAGGCCACTATATTTTATTTATGCACAAATTCCTCTTATTTCTCTAACTCGTGCCACAAGGACCTATTTGAAAAGAAAATAGTCTCATGGGCGTCACTTGGGCCATGGATTGAACCCATACAAAAAATAACCTTTTATCCATTAATAATACCATTACTATCAAATAAAGTTTGTTATTTGTATAACTTAAATTCACCAAATTTGAGGATATTACACAATTAGTCATATTTCCTATCATCAAGTCATTAATAAGGAACAAGAGTGATAATGTTTGGATTGATGCCCATGTAAAAAAATTACTTATTTGGAGTGTATATATATTACAATCATCAGAGAAAAACTTCAAATGATTTTAGATTTAGCATCAAAAAGTCCATAGTATGCCACCTTTCATGGTATATAGTCATCATTAAGAAGTATGAGTGATTAAAGTTGAATCTTGATTCATAGAGTAGCAAGTGTTACTAATCTAGGTTTTCAATGTAGCATTGTGTCATTAATATGTCATGAAATGGTTAAATAGGCATCAATAATTTCAAAAAGATTAAGAACATGCATTTGGGAGATTAGTAGAAATAAAAGTAGGTCTAGGTCTCAAAGCAATTGTAAAATGATCCTTGAATATTTCCAATCAAAATGGTATATAATGTGGCTATATTTGTCCAAGGCATTTATTTTCTATCATTTATGCAAGATCTGGACATTCTCATGCTTTTTGGGAAGAAAGAGGAGGCGTTTTACCTTTACTATAAAAATTGGAGTACTTGATGATAGTCCATGATGGACCCCCACATGATCTATTGGCCCGCTTGGACCTGCACCATGAACTAAGAGAGTGAGTGGGTGGAGAGGTGAGTGGGATCACCATGGAGCACCCTGATTAAATGATAATTAGATCGTCCCTCTCTCAAGCAATGATTTTGAACCAGTGGCCAAGCCATGAAGGTTGTAGTCATGCAGATCACTGGAGGTGTAGGGAGGAGGGGGTGTGAGGCTGCGATGGGTCTTGAAACATGGCCAGCCAGCCATGCCAGGGCCTTAACAAGGCAGTGGGGTCCTTGGATTTATCCATGAAAGTTCTAGGTTGAAAGCCTCAAAACATGCTTACGGTGATGCTACATATAAGGAGAGATGCTAAAGGAAGAAGAAGGATGGGATTTGGGACACGATCGAAGCTATAAAAATGGGGAAAAGAAGTAGGGATAAAAGGCAAAGGTGATGTGAGGGTCAAGTTTTCATGATAAGACTTGACATGCCCCAAAGGAGGCTACATATAGGTGACAATCATGGCCCCTTGGAAAATATGATATTCATTGGAGCTGATACAAGGGCGACCATTGGCTGTGCGAAGCAGAAGTGGGTGGATGACATGGATAAATATGTTAGAGAAAGAGGGAAAAGGACTAAAAGTATAAATTTACAAAAATTACAACTTTCAAATTATAGATCTGATCTAGGTGAAACTTGCATGAATGACTGAAAAATTTCTCCTCTTCTTATAGAAAAAGATTGAGATTAATATGAAGATGTTTAATAGTTTCAATTCTCAAAAGAATTCAAGAAGTGATCATATACACTCAATATTATTCAATTGGGGTCTAAGAAGGTTGTTTTTCATAAAGATTGATATTGGATAAATATGTGATCCAAATTTATCAAAGTGATAAAGAAAGAGATTATTTAGTGAAATTTTGCATTTTATGATTTAAGAAATGCATACTTGGAGGAAATAGAAAATCTACCTTTTCATACAATGACACATTGTCATTCTCAAAGTGTTTTAGATAAACCCTAGTTAATATATGTTTGTGTGTGCACATGTGAGACAGAGACATATGTAAGTGAGATACATTTTATAATGCTATTTTCATTTTTATTACACAAAAGGTGATTTACATCACCTTAATCCAAATGGGAATGGAAAGGTTAGTTCATAGAGTGAAACGACAATGAGCATCACAAAACATAAAGAATGTTATACAAAAACTAAAAATGTGACACACAGATTTGGTAGGTAAAGGATGAAAAGAAAGTAGGTAAAGGCAAGAAGGTCCATGCCAAAAATAGTTTGTAGGCACAATATATCTAAGAATCTAAAGAAAACATGCCCCTTTATGCTTGCAGACCCAAAGGCTAAGGAACATGGACATGAGGGAGAGGGCCATGAGAAGTGGGCACTCAACTATCAAGAAGATGTATTTGAATTATGTTTATACAATCATCCATGGATCCTATATATAGGCTGAAGTAGTCATTGTTACCATAATTAACTAGTTGGGCTTAGGAAAATTATATTTTCATTTTATCTCATAGCCCAAGTAATCTTTGGATCCTATATATTGGAGACCCTATAACACCATGATTTTTTATATTAGATGAGCAGAAGAAGTTTATTTTTAATTGGGAGTGTTATTAAAATAATATGCATAATAATAATAATAGATAAGAACCATTATAGACTTGTGTATGAAATAATTTCTCATAAGATCTCAGCAAAAGAAACATGGTTACATCAAATTGTATAAAAAGCCTACATACATAATGCTAAGACTTGTACTTTGTCTTAATATCTCATATCGTGTAGATGGAACCCCACTAAGGAAACTTCCTAAAGTTGCAGCTGCATCCACTTGTCACGACTATCTCCTAAAGTTCTATTCCTACAAACATCTCATCCGCAACCATGCACAAAGGGAAACAAAGGTTAGAGTAAGTGACATTAAATTTCTGATAAGATGAATATGAATACACTATAATTGAAAGTTGAACTAAGATCTAAAATTGTAAACTTAAATTGAATCAATATGTCTTTTAGTTATGTATTTTTTTTGTGTGGCCGTCGTTATTTGACAAGTCATCCTCTATTGACATTGAAGTATCCTCTATTGTACAACACACCCTCTGTTGGCACTACGTGCCATCTGTTGACACTGAAGTATCCTCTACAATGCAACAAACCATATTTTGGTGCTACATGCTCTCTATTGACACTGAAGTATCCTCTATGGTGCAACACACCCTATGTTAGAACTACATGTCCTCAGTGACACCCACAGTGTCTGGAACAATGCGCCCTTTAAATTGTCCTAAGAGTCTGTGTTCAGGACTTGTCATATATTATATTGATGTTTAGGTGTCATTTTCTATATTTTTTCTTAATTTCTTATTTCTAAATCTGAATATCTTATTTTTGAATCTTAATCTCTTATCTCTTTATCTATTCTTAATTTCTTATCTTTGAATTTGTTCTTAATCTCTTGTCTCTGAATCTTAATCTCTTATATCTGAATACATTCTTAATTTCTTATCTCTGAATCTTAATCTATCATCTCTGACTCTATACCTCTACTATTTAATTCTTAACTAATTCTAAGTCTAAAACTAAAACTTGATACTCTTATTAACTACAAAAATCCTAATATGAAGCATTTATTTAATAGATGACTTAACTAAATTTTGATGTATGATATATGACATCTGAGTCTAAGGCTTGAGAAAATAAACTAAAATGAGAATGGAAATATTGAGTGTCTAAAAGTAATATAAATCTCATATATCTAAAATAGAAAGATGTAGACAATGCGACTTCGCCTGAGAAAAATATGATTTCTCAAAGTATGATAGAATAAAAAATACTTAATCTCTAAGTTACTTTGTAGGAAAGTGTAGGTTGAATAATACTAACACTAAAACTCAATGGACATGGCCCACTTACCTCCATTGGAGCAACCTAATATTTATTCTTGAATCTTTAAGTGCCACATGAAATTCATTATTATGTGTCTCCAAGATATTCATGACATCTCTGGAATACATGTCCTAGCTCGTATACTCGATAGACCTTGTGAAAAATCTAAGTCAACTGAATCCGTAAAGACTACAAGATCTGACCTTTCCCAAGCCTTAATGTACAATGCATGAATACATGTTATTCTCTTAGATACAATAAAAGATCAACATTACTATCAACATCCAATAATACAATACTTGTATGGGCCTCATTAATCAACCTCTGAATACCTAAAACCACCACACTGTCATCATATGCATTTCTATGCAAAACAATAAGATTGATAGAAGTTTGTTCTATATAACGAGAAGGAGTTGTAGATCGACCACCATTGTCATGGAAAACATATGGGCTCATTCATACATTTCAATACCTCATCATTCACCATCTTAGTCCATTCTTGCATTTTGCATAGACAACAAATTTTGATCAAATTTTGTGTAAGAGCACTATGATAAAAATGCATTGTTTAAGAAACATGCTTGTAGACATCCTTGACCAGGAGTAAAGGTGCACAATGAATAGTAGAGGAGGAAAATGAGAGGCTTGAAGAAGCCGAATGGGTTTCCAGTGAGAGGTGGCGATGTAGAAATATCATTTTATTATCTTTTTATTGAGATATGTAGGTTGATCATAAGAGATCTACAAGATTCAGAAACGATCTTATTTATTATCTTTGAGTATAAAAAGGTTACTAGATTATAGATAATCGTCGCTTCCAAAAAGCAACTATTAATATAAATTTACATGTTGCCTTAATGGCTTCACATATTGCTGCATGCATCTTTGCAACCAGTTTATGCTAGTGTCTAATATAAAAATCCAAATGGATACAAACAACCATTCAATAAAAAGAAAAATAATATCTTAGTTGTTTGGAATTTCCATGTTAGATAAATATCACCTTGTATATATACCCAAAAGACTAGCGCATTATTGATATCTCATATTTCACGAACATCTAATTACTTTCACTTTAAATAGAACAAGCTATAACATATTTTAGCATGGTGACTCAAGGATTTCTACCAGGCTATGTGAATGGAAAACATATTTAATTATACATTGAATAAAACATTTCTTATTCTAATTTAAATCATATCTCATTATTTATGATTGAATTTGTTTTTCCAAATCATGCTTCCCAATTTTAATTAGAAGGTAACACTTCAATACAAACACTTTTTTTGTAACCTCCAACTAGTGCACAATCCTTCTAAAATTGATGCACGGTAGTCAATTTTTCATACCTTTGAACATAATAAGAAAATAATCAGACATTTATTTTAGTTTATACTCTACCTCTTCTTTAAATATATGGTTTTCATATTGACTATATTTTGAATAGTATATAATTAAAATCATTCAACATTTCTAAAAGTATAAATTTGTAAATAGAACATTGATAACTTCCCCATTCATCTACTTCCTCAAAAGGCATGTAAAAGTCATAGTAAATATTTTCAATAGACATCTCATGTATTGATTACTTCTTTTAAAAGAACTTGCACATAACATCTTTTGAAAATAAATAAAAATCACTCTAAGTTTCTTGAATCATTAAATGATATTATTCTAACAAAAGCAATAAAATATTTCCTAATTCTAGTAAAAAGCTAGCACCTCAATTGGAGAATGTGATAGACAAAGTCGTATCCACTTTGTCAGGAGGAGAAAAAGTTGTCTTTTCAAGCATTTTCTTTGTATATATACATACCAACATTTCCTTAAAAGTCTATTGGGGCTCCACTAACTTCCCTTATGCTTCATTATCCAAGGCAAGGTAGGTGACAATGATGTACTATCATAGCTAATTCAATAGTTCAAATCTGAATCATACTATATCTCCAACAAAATAATTATGTTATCAACTTCCATTGATTCTTTTATCCATGGAACAAGTCACAAAGTTCTTGGACTTTTTTTTTAAATTATCATCCAACTGAAACATATCTGAAAATCATCTGTCTTTATCATTTCCAACAAGATACTAAAATTTTCTTAGATTTTTAAAATAAGATTACTATCCTTGAAACTCATATTATATTTCCACAAAATTAGAATTTTTTTTTAACATTCTTATACATCATTATTAACAACATTTTTGAATTCATAATACTTGTTCCATCATATCATAATACATTAATTACAAACATATACTTCTAATCCATATCTTATTAATATTAAATCTACAAATTGTCTGATTCTGTAAAAGACCCTCTACATTGCATCTTTTCTTCTTAAATACGAATGCCAACCAAGTTTTATGGGACATTTTTCTCAACTTATATCTAAATGTTAGATGTGATTAGATAGAGGAAAATAGCATCATGAAGTGTTTGAATTATCCTTTCTCCCTTGTGGTTCAATATACACTCATATGGACACAAAATTGTTGGGAAGCTAACATATTTTGACACATATACCACACTATCAACCTATTTAGGTTTTCATCAATACAATTATTATTGACTTATCTAGGTTCCAAAAATTAGGATGTGACAATACTATTCACCTTTTTGAAATTTTCGTCCTTGAAATTTGGCTAAATTATAGGAGGTTACCCACCTTAGAGTTTCACATACCCTACATACACTAATTCTTGACAATTGTTATAAATTCTTGTAGGCATCTTCAAAGTATGACCTTCTCGAAGATAAAGAACTATGTCTAACAACCTTATCAAACTATCATGTACAACCAACATGAAAATCTATAGGTAAATATTTATCATAAACATATGTTCTTTCATTACTCTAAATTCTTTCTTTTTATGTATCTTTCTATGGACACCTGTACTATGGTACATGGGTCTCATGACTTGTAGTTAGGTGGCTTAGTCATATCTCATGAGTTGACATGCACCAGGACCTAGGTCTAACTCTATAACCTCATTTCATCTCATTAAATATGACCTTGTATGGATCTTAATGCATTCTCACCTCATGGTCTTTCCATGATCTGAAATCTTAATACATGGGTCTTACTTTTGAAAAATAATCATTATTTAATTCATTATATCATATAATTTTATTGTGTGTTTGATTCTTAGATCTTAATCATTCTAAGAAATATTGTTAACATGTCTGTACTTGATATCTTAGGCACAATATAGCCATTGAAGTAAGAAAATTTTACATGCCTTTCTTATATTAATATTATTCTTATTGACTTTCTTCATCTTATCATGGTTCTCTAGGTCATGTGAACCCAAGTACTAATGGTGACTACTCTCTCATGAAACCATGCTTATCCCCAGGTACACTAAATCAAATCTTAATCACAACCTCTCTAGGCTATATATCATGTCAAAATCATCTAAAACCCACTATCACGATGATCCTTTATCATCGATCCCTACTATCACATATCTTGCATTGCCATATGCTTAAAACATCCTCATGTAAAACCTTAAAAACTTTTAGTCACCTCTAGAAATGATCATGCCTTAATCTTAAACTTAGTTCATAACATCAATTCTATTATCCTCAATTATTTTCCATAACAAACATCATAATTCGAATTGTGATCGTAATTCCTCCTTGAGATAAAGGTCCTAAGGACATAAAGAGTTCTATAATTCTCATCAAGTATAGTATGAAAAATGACCTCATCTCCCTCTTATTGTTATTCCACTTTAAATCCCAGTCACTAATCTATTTCAAAATATCTTACTTTTATATGTATTCTACGGTTCTAATTGCTATGCAATTAGGTTTAGGTGACCATCTACCTCAAACTTTTTTATGTCAACTTTTTTTGTCATCCCATGATGCATGTCGGTTGGTCATACATTATAAAGTGTCATGTCTTATCATATTTATCTCATCTGATAGTGCACATGACCCATCCCATATGCACTAAAAAGAATGAGACAAACATGATAAGTTTAGATTTAAGCATATAACATCCCCGCTACAAAACCCCATAAACTTGTGTCTCATGCCATAAACATGTAGGAAAATTAGAGGCATAATACACACAAATCTAAATTTAACATAAAAAGTCTAATGCAACTAGACACTAATCCTAGTACATTTCCCAACTTCTATTGTTTGACTAAAATCTAGCCAAGATTCTTCAATATTTCTCCACTTATTTTATAACCAAGTCTACTAACTGTCTTTCTAAATCTATCTAATCTCACTTATCTTCAAATGGAGCAATCCAAACTAAGAATATGAGAATTTTCTTGATGGAATCTACATTGTTGCGCTGATACCATATTGTAACACCTCAATTTTCTTATCACATGAGCATAATCATTTTTTTCAGATGGGGAGTGTTACTATCATGATATGCATTACAATAATGATAGATAATAACCATTACAGATTGTTATGAAATAATGTCTCATAAGTTCTCGGAAAAAGAAATGTGGTTACATCAAATTGTATAAAAAGCCTATATACATAATGCTAAAACTTGTACTCTGTCTTAATATCTCAGAGCATGTAGATGGCACCCAACCATGCAAACCTCTTAAAGTTGTATATGCATCCTCTTATCACGACTATCTCCTGAAGCTCCATACATGCAGACATCACTTCCCCATCCATGCACAAAGGGAAACCTAGGTCAGATTAAGTGACATTGTATTTCTAACAAGATAAACATTAATATACTATTGCTAAAAGCTGAACTAAGCTCTAAAAATTATAAACTTATACGGAATTGGTGTGTCTTTTAGTTATGTCTTTCATTATCCTATGGCCACCATTATATCATAAGTTCTGTGTTGACACTGAAGTGTCCTCTATGGTGTAATGCACCCTCTATTGGCACTACTTGCCTTCTATTGACGTTGAAGTGTCCTATATGGTGTAACACCCCCACTGTTGGCACTACGTTCTCTCTGTTGATGTCGAAGTGTCCTCTATGGTGTAACACACGCTCTATTGGCACTATGTGTCCATTGTGACACCCACAGTGTCTGGCACAGTGCGCCCTCTAAATCATCTTGGGACTCTCTGGTGAGGACTTATCATATATTATATGAATGTTCAAGTGTCATTTTATATCTTTGATCTAAAATTCTATTTCTAAATCTCAATATCTTTTTTAATCTTAATCTCTTATCTCTGAATATATTCTTAATTTCTTGTCTCTGAATATGTTCTTAATTTCTTATCTCTGAATCTTAATCTCTTATCTTTGAATATGTTCTTAATTTCTTATCTATGAATCTTAATCTATTATCTCTAACTCTATATCTCTACTATTTAATTCTTAACTGAATCTAACTCTAAATCTAAAATTTGATATTCTTATTGACTAAAAAAATCCTAATATGAAGAACTTATTTAATAGATGACTTAATTAATTTTTGATGTGTGATATATGCCATCTAAGTCTAATATTTGAGAAAATAAATTGAAATGAGAATGGAAATACTAAGTGTCTAAAAGTAATATAAATATCAAATGTTTAAAATTAAAAAATATTGGCAATATGACTCCACCTGAGATAAATATGATTTCTAAAAGTATAATAGAATATAAAACATTAAATTAGGAAGGTGTAGGTTGAATTATATTGATATTGAAACTCAATGGACATGGTTAACCTACCTCCATTGGAGAAACCTAATATTTATTCTTAAATCTTCAAATGCCACACGAAATTCCTTATTACGTGTTCGTAGGATATTCATGGAATCTCCAACATACATGTTCTAGATCGTATCCTCGACAGGTCTTGTATGAAATCCAAGTCGACCTAATCCACAAAGACTACAAGATCTAACCTTCCCCAAGCCTTCATGTACAATGAACCAATACGTGTTACGTTCCCACATATGATAAAAGACCAACATAACTGTCAACATCCAATAATGTATTATTTTCATCGGTCTCATGAATCAACCTGTGAACATCCTAAAACAACCACACTGACGTCATATGCACTTCTATGTAAAATGTTATGAAAGATAGAAATATGTATCAGATAATGGGAAGGAGCTATAGATCGACCACCATCATCATGGGAAGTGTGTGTCTCCATATGTACTCTTCAATCCATCATCATTTACCATTTAGACCATTCTTGCATTATGCACAGATTACTAATTTCTGACAGACATCCTTGACCAGGAGAAGAGGTGTACAATGAATAGTAGAGGAGGAAAATGAGAGGCTTGAAGAAGTCGAATTGGTTTCCAGTGCGAGGCGGCGACATCAAAACATCATTTTATTATCTTTTCATAGAGACAAGTTGGTTGATCATAAGGGATCCACAAGATTCAAAAATGATCTTATTGATTACTATGCGGTCAAAAAGGTTACTCGATAATAGATAATCATCACTGCCAAAAAACAAATACTAATATAAATGTACATGTTGTCATAACGGCTCTGCATATTGCTGCATGCATATTTCAAGCCAATTAATGCTAGTGTCTAATATAAAAACCCAAGTGGATAGAAACAACCGTTCAACATAAATGAAAATATTTTCTTAGTTATTTTGAATTTCCATGCCAGATAAATATTAACTTGTATATATATTCAAAACACTAGCACATTATTTATATCTCATATTTGATGAACATGCAATTATTTTCCATTGACTAGAACAAGATATAATAGATTTTAACACGATGGGTCAAGCATTTCTGGCAGACTATGAGACTGTAAATCATATTCAATTACACATTGAATAAATCATATACTATTCTGATTTAAATCATCTCCCATTATCTATGATTGAATTTATTTTTTATATCATTCTTCCCAAATGTATTCAGAAGGTGACGGCTCAATACAAACACTTTTTTTTAATCTCCAACTAATGTATTATCCTTCCAAAATTGATAACACAATAGTCAATTATTCAGATCTTTGAACGTTAATAAGAAAAATAATTACACATTTACTTTAGTTTATACTCTGGATGTACTTTAAATATATAGTTTTCATATTGACTATATTTAGAACAATATATAATCAAAATCATTCAACATTTATAAAAATATAAATTTGTAAAAAGAAATTTGATAACATCCTCATTTATTAACGTTATCAAAAGGCATTTAAAAGTCATAGTAAACATTTTCAGTAGACATGTCATGTATTAATTACTTTTTTTTAAAGAACCCGCACATAACTCTTTTGAAAATAAATAAAAATCACACTAAGTTTCTCCAGTCACTAAATGATATTATTCTTATAAAGCCATTAAATATTTCCTAAAAGTTCTACTAAAAAGCTAGCACCTCAATTGGAGAATGTGATAAGCAAAGTTGTATCTACTTTGCTGGTAGGAGAAATAGTTTCTTCCAAGCATTTTTTTGTATACATGCATAGCAACATTTCCTTAAAAGAACCGTTGGTTAACAAATATTTTTGCCCATCCAAGTATATTAGGATCTACTAACTTCCCTTACACTTCATTGTCCAAGGAAAGGTAGGTGACAATGATATAATATCATATCTAATTCAATAGTTAAGATGTGAATCATACTATATGTCCAACAAAATAATTGTGTTATTAACTTCCATTGATTCTTTTATCCATGAAATGAATCACAAAGTTCTTGTATTTTTCTATTTTTTTAAATATCAACCAACTGAAACATATCCCAAAAACCATTAGGCTTAATCATTTCCAGCAAGATACTAGCATTTCTCAAATTTACAAAACAAGATTTGATGTACGATTCTCAAAACCCATTTTAAATATTCCTCAAAATTACCAAATAGTTCTTTTTAACTTTCTTATCCATCATTATCAACAACACTTCTGAATTCATAAAACTTGTTCCATCATATCATAATACATTAATTATAAACATATACCTCCAATCCATATCTTATTAATATTATATCTATAAATTATCTATTTTTGTAAAATACCCTCTAGATTGCATCTTTTCCTCTTAAATATGAATGTCAACCAAGTTTTGTGGGATATTTTTATCAACTTATATCTTAATGTTAGATGTGATTAGATATAATAAAATAGAATCTTGAAGTCTTTAAATTATCCGTTCACCCATGTGGTTCAATATACACTCATATGCACACAAAATTTTCTGGAAGCTAATATATTTCGACACATATACCTCACTATCAACCTATTTAAATATGCATCAATACAATTATTATTGACTTATCTAGGTTCCAGAAATTAGTATGTGATAGACCTAGTGCTATGTTATTGACTACTTAAAGATATTTGTATAAATGGTATCAAGAACATGGGTTATAACCCTAACCCCCACTACATTACTTTTCTCTATCCCTCCATCTCCCCACATGGTGACTGACACCCACATCATCCCGAAACCACCACCACAACCGCCACTCGTACCCCCTGACCTCCCCTCCACCATGACCACCTCTCTACTACCCCTCCCTCCCTCCCCACCCACTACCCCTCCTACCCTACCTCCCCATCTGCCGCCCATCACTACTGGCGCCAGCAACAAACATGGTTGCACAACTGTCATAGGTACAACAAGCAAGGGCCAACTACAGGACCAAGCCGACACTAGTCTAGGTCTCCATAGGTTGCATTAGTTATTTTTAGGTGGTCTGAAAGGATTCCACCTTCTTTTACTCTCTCACTTTATGATTTAATTCTAACAAACTTCTATATCTGTATCATAGAGAGGAACCAAAAGACCATGTGATGATCTATGAATCACCAAAACAAGAAACAAGCAAAGCATTATTTTTTTTACTCTCCATGAGGTTCTGTGCCCACATGCCTGAGTGTTTTTAGTTGAGTTAGGGGTTTTAATGTTTCTATCATTGTACATGTTATTCTTTGATGTTTGTTCATGTATCCTATCATGTTTTCAATCTGGTGGTGCTTCTTTTTTGAATTTTCTCTTATCGGGCTAAAATTCTAGTAGTGCCTCCATCTTCAACTTGTATAGTGCTTCTTATTCTGGTACCATTATTATCTTATCATGGGTGATTGTGCCAAGACAATTTATATTATTATCTATAATGATATTCCTCATATTACTATTATTGAACTCATTGGTGATAATTTTTTCTATGGATGAACGTATCACGATTTATAGTGCCTAGAAACTAGGTTCTCTCTTGTCTCTAGGGGTATATGGAGCTTGATGTTGTAGTCAAATACATGTTGCACATGAACGCAAAGACCATGTGGGATGAAATGAAGCAGTTGTTCACCTAGGAAGACAACTGTCTATGCATTTACAATACCATGGAAAAGATTTTCTTTGATCCAAAAGGGGATTGTCCCTTATCAAAATACTATGATGAAACAAAGACTCTTTAAAACCATCTGAACTTCTTGTCTTCAACAACTTATGTTGAATTCACCAAAAAGAGAGAAATTCTTCTCATTGGGTGCTTCCGCCCCACGTGATTTCCATTGTCAAATACATAAGAGAGAAGAAGAAAAAGGTGGGGAACATTAGAGAACTAAAAGAACCCCTGAAGAAGATGATAACACCAAATTTTGTGATGTTTTTGGCCCTTATTTCGTTATCAAATCTTCCATGTTAAACTGTTTTCCTCTCCTTTTTGTCATGTTTTTGCATAAACAGGCCACGCAACGCTCTTAACTCAATATTATCATCTTTTGTAGAGTTTTCCTTGATTTTTAACTCATTTATCAGCAAAACGGCCCTTCCCGGCCCACAAACGTGTTCCACCTACATCGGCCTTCCTGCCAACCAGCCGACCAATGCGCTCACTGCCCGACAGGGCAGCACGATACACTGTCGCGTGACACGAGGGTGCCGCACAAAAGGAAGTGGACGAGCGACATGCCATTTACCCGACAGGGAGCCGGACTCGCCACGACTGCTGAAGAGTGTGGCGCGATACAGGCCACCCACCGGCAGGTGCCACTCGTCACGATGACCGACAGCCCGACATCCTTGTGCCGGGCGATACACATATCAGGCACCCCTGAATCCGCGATAATAAGAGCTGATGAAGAACATGTGGCGTCCGGAGCACCATAACTTCCCCCAACTGCTACCTATAAATAGCAGCTATAGGAATCCGACGGGACGGGTCGAAATTTCTCGAAAGCCAACTTGGGAAAGCATCTGGAGCTAGCATGTCGTGCCTCAGGGTGTACCGGGAGATACTAGGTGAGCACTTCCCCATCCTTAGAGGGAGGGAATGGTTCACTTAGGGTCAGCCCCAGGCACCGCTGTAGGCCGATATCGGCCAACAATGACACCCGATAGGAGTACCTGATACTGGAAGCAACACTCTAGCCCGACACGATACCAAGCCCGATATGCATCACCAATCACGGCGTGTCGCCCGAGAGGGTGCCGCCCGATATGATCGTATCGGGCATGGGAGCCCCGCACGATACATCCTCCTGTCATAAGTGTGTCGCCCGAGAGGGTGTGCCGCCTGACACGGGTGTATCGGGCAAGGCTCCCGCCCGGTATCGGGCTGGAGGGTCTGCTACTACCTGTCGGCCTTCTAAATCAAGAAGGCGACATTTACCTTTACTTATTTCAGTTATTTACTTTCTTTACTTATGCAATGTAATCATACCCTTTTATGCTAATGGAATTAGAAGAGTCTTAATTATCTGCTACTTTATGTTTGGTCCCTTTTGTTGGATGATTGCTATGTTTAACATCTGAACTCTAGCTTGTACGCTTGGATCACATTTCGATTAGCTACCGAATCGTGTTTTCCCGTTGCAGCGGCCTCGAGAGAGGTGTTGTGGCTCTAGTGTTTGGTCCGATACTGGAGTACGAGAGTGCCCTGGATCGGAGTTACTTTAGTAACCTTTCTGCTCTAACTTAAGTCCAGCAACCT
This sequence comes from Alisma plantago-aquatica, assembly GCA_963693085.1. Taxonomy (NCBI): domain Eukaryota; kingdom Viridiplantae; phylum Streptophyta; class Magnoliopsida; order Alismatales; family Alismataceae; genus Alisma; species Alisma plantago-aquatica. Next base: position 326,293,470 of record OY856415.1, read on the forward strand.
CGAGAGGGGTGTTGATGCTTAGTTAGAGGTACCCGCTTCGAGAGAAGGGGTACAGGATGTTTCTGCTGCCGCTTGTTTTACCTAAGCTTTCTCCTTCGTTCCTTACTAATGCAATAGTATTATCTCTCTGTTTCCATTGCATGAAAACCCTAAAAACTGCCAAATGCTTAAAACCTAATTTTTCCTCGTAGCTCCAGTTGGAGATAGATTTCTTTTATTTTATCGATCCCAGACTGTTGTTCCCTTGGGGAATTTTATCATCTCCTTACCCTTACCGGAGTGTAACGTGTCGATTCCGCATTCCCAACACTACCACCCTTGTCCCTGTGTTCGACCCCGTATATCTACTCTGATCCCGTAAACAAAGTTGTGGGGGCCTAGAAGGTTTCAGGCTATAAATTTAAAAGTCTGACTACTTCAAATCTGCCTCCACTTTTCGAACGCACGATTTAGGCCGGTCAACGTTTTGGCACCGTTGCCGGGGACAAGGCAAAACGGTACTATTGACGAACCTGAATCCACTAACTACACTCCAGTGCCTCACGCTTAGAAATGAGATTGACAGAACTATCTTTTTCCTTATTTATATTTTAACCTGAAATGAGTAATTCTTATTATTAATAACTGATTTTCTAACTTGATCTTGACACACTATTTAGGTACTCAGGACGATGGCGTTCTTCCCAACTGAGCACCAACATCACCAAACATGCTGCCTCGCATTGAACAACCTCTTTCAGAAGGTGAACGACAAGTGAGAGCTAGACCTCACTCCCCTCCGCCTGAAGACAATGATCGCTATGACGGCAATGATCGACCTAAAGATCTAGAAACAGAGCAGTTCGAGGATGACCATCGCCGGAATAGACGTCATCATCATCGGAGGCACAGAAGGAATCAAAATAATCAAGAACAACATCAGGGAGGCAGTGACTGTGATGATTCAAATGAAGAAGAAAAGACCCTAAGGGAGTTAGCTTCCACCAAGGCTAACAATTCCAGATGCCCTGTTGTCGTCCCGAGATTCAATGCAGCCAACTTCGAGCTAAATCCATCAGTCATCTCCATGATTCAGAACAAAAGCTTTAGAGGGAGTTCAAAGAATGACAACCCCTATCACCATTTAGATGCTTTCAAGAACATCTGTGACACCATCAAGATGCGGGGAGTCCCACAGGAAGTAATCTATTGCAAGGGATTCATCTTTTCTTTGGAAGATAAGGATCTATCCTGGTACCTGGGGCTTCCCCACAAAGCTCTGAATGGATGGAGTGCACTGGCAGATGCCTTTGTAAACAAGTTTTATCCTACCGAGAAAACCGTTCAGAACAGACAGAGGATTACATCTTTCATGCAAAAGCCAAACAAGAATCTCCATGATGCCTGGGAACGATACCAAGAATATTATAGGGATTGCCCTCATCACAACTATAAGAAAGGTTTCCTGATAACTCCCTTCTACAACGGTCTAACCCCTGAGGAAAGGGTTTCGCTGAATGCAGCAGCAGGCAGTGACTTTCTGGGGAAGAAGCCTAGAATATCCGAGAAGATCATCAAGAACATGGTCGAGTTGCAAGCAAGCACAGACTATGATAGATCAGACAGGGGACAAGCTAAGAAGGCTAGTGAAGGACCTTCATTTGAATCCAAGGCTCTGGAAACTATCACCTCTCAAATCTAGAGGATAGCTACTGATGTGAAGCAGTTGAAAGAATCAGGTGGAAAGGGAAAGAAACAAGTTGAAAATGTCATGAAATGTGTCACCTGTGGAGAAGGCGGACACGAGATAGAGAACTGTATCTACACCTGACCTGACGAGTCGAGTGAAACTGAATCTGAGGCTGAGGAGACTGAGAATGTCTCTTTTGTAAATTTCAAAAGGCCAGATCATCCTGGTTTCAGTTATGGCAACAAAGATGCAGCTGAAAACTCGCATCAGTTGCATAACTCCACCAAGCCACCTCAAGTTTTCGAGAAAAGAGGAGGACAGAGTCAATTCATTGGAACCACTTCCTTCCAGTCAAACAAAGGAAATTTCCAAGGTCAAGGAAAGTACCAAGGCCGCCAAGCGGTGAACACCAGTCAGGGACAATGTCAAGCCAAGGAGCAAGGTCAAGATAAGGTTTCTAACCAACCAGACTTGGTTGGCCAGTTGTTTGATTTTGTAAAGAGACAAGATACCATTAATAACCAGCTGGCACAGAGTGTGCTTTCAAATTTAGGAGTTCTAAACTCCATGCAGGTCCAGATGGCAGATATATAGACGCATCAATGCCAAATTGATCAACAGTTGGCCCAGATGGCCGAATTGATAAAGAACCCCTAGGGTAAAATACCCACCATCACTGAATCCGCCATAAAGGCAGGGTTGTGATCAGGAAGGAAAGAGATCGACTTGCAAGATATGGATACTGCTGAAGGCGGAAAGTGAAGGAACTAGAGCAGTCGAGCTGGAGACACAACTGTAGCGCTCCTCGAGAGGCAGCCCAAGCTTTTACTTTTCCTAGAATAGGATGTTATTTACTTTCTTGCATGAAAAACATTATGAAGATTTGGATTGAAATAAGGCCCGAGTCAGTGCATGCACCACGTGTCCTGACTCTTCTGTTTTATGGGCCACCGCTCTATTTTGTGGACATTGATGAGTAATACTATCTGAGGTCGGATACTTAACCTTAGGCCAATGATGTTTTACCCATCAATCGCTTTTTCCTCCGCCTTGTCTTTGAATTTTTTATCTAGATTTTGTTCTGAAGACCGTGTATCGGGCAAGTATCCCCTTTTTCCTGACCGTGTCGGGCGGCAACTCAACCAGCGTGTGGAACACGCTTGTCTCGGGAATGACCTGCCTCAACGGCCGACACACATTCCGAATTTACCCATTTTACCCCCGGTTGGGATTTTCTATAAATAGTACGGAGTTTTTACCGTATCGAGCTGCTGCATTTACTCTTCCAGCTACCTGTATCATGCAGTAATTCCTCCGTCTGCTCGTGTGTCGTCCAGCTAGCTTCTGCTCTCGTGTCGCATAGAAAGCTTAAGAAAACAAAAGGTATAGCCCGACAGCCCGCTTGCCCAACACGAGCTTCTTGTCGTGCACAGTGTATCGGATTAACGGCTTTAGCTGATTTTCCTTGTGTCGCCCGACACATGTGTCACGCGACACACCTTTAACACGCGCTTGCCCGTTACCTTATATCGGCCGATAACCGTGTCGCCCATCCTTGTACTGCCTCGCTTGTTCTTATTGCCAGGCGACACGTTTTTCCATCATGCAACCGTATCGCCCGACACGCGACGGGTATAACGCGCAGTTGTTTATCCGCATTGTCCAATTTTGTATCGCCTAGTGTATTCTTTTTATGGACGACATCCGGACATCATATCGGGCATAAACTTACGGTGATTTTTGAAGGCTTCGTATCGCCCTTTGTTAAGACCCGATACGGTGGTGTCGGATAGTTTTTGTATCGGGCAGAATTTTTATCGTGTAATCAATTTTAACATTTACTTGATCAATGAATTTGTTTAATGATAACAGAGATGGCCCGTACAAAGCAAACCGTCGTTCAAGTTGATGAACATGGCAGAAGAATCGACACCGAGGCCGCAGCTGAAGCAACAACGGTCGGGCAAAAACACCTAATCCAGAAGCGGCTGGGCCATCAACCGCTGAGAAAATGGCGAGGATAGCAGGAGTAACGACTCCAGCGACAACTTCAACTGTAGCGGCAGAACCCCTGGATCACATATCAGGAAGGTTTGTGCCAAGAGATAACGAGCATGGACGCTGGTACTCGGAACTGGCGACTAAAATATATAGGCCGAGCAGATTCAGCCACCAGTCTTCCTTCATTCAATTGGGTATTTTTGAAAGACTGGAGAATGTCCTCGCCGCAGCAGGACTGAGGAAGATCTACCTCAGTTGCTCCACCTATTACACTGAACTTACCAAGGAGTTCATGTCGTCTCTCCGCCGGGTGAAGAATACACCTGAGGATGTTGAAGAATATGGCGAAGCAGATAGACTACAAGGGCGGTTGTACAACTCGGAGCATGCCATCTCCCAAAAGCTGCTCAATGAGATCTTCTCTTCCAGCGAGGAGGAGAAGAAACTGCTGAATAACGGTGAAAGGATCACCGAAGGAGACGGGTTCATCCCCGTGGAGCTCTAGAAGAGGTTAACCGGCGAGTCATCATACAAGTCGGGAAGCAAGGTGGCGACAGTACACTCCTATTTCTGGATAATAGTGTACAAGTTGATAGCATGCATGCTTTTCAGCAAAAACGAGTCCAGCAACATTTACACCGAAGAACTCCACCTAATGTGGCACATGATGGAGGGCAAGGTGATAAATCTGGGGTGTTTCTTGCTGAACAGGCTACACCCGATAAAGGATACCACCAAGGAATACTGTATGGGTGGCATCATCAATCTGATCCCGGTTGGGGTAGGATACCCAAAGGAACCGCACAGTCTTTCGAGGACTAGGGGCGACGAGCTGATCGACCTCAAGTACCTCATGAGGGCCGGCATCATAAATAAGGAGGGGAGAAGCTATTTCTTCAAATTCGTGAGGATAAACACCCTCCTTCCACTCCCTCACTGTGCCGCCTACGACACAAAAAAGCTGGTCTTCACTGCAGTAGAAATCGAAGCTGTGGCGGTAGAAGCCGCTTACGCCGCCACCACCGGTATTCAAGAAAGGGCGGATGCGAGAGGAGAATCAATTCCTCTCGACCCAAGGCAGCACAAAATTTCAACGACCTTTGTCGAGCCAACCACCACTCTAGAACCACCGACGACAGTAGTTGATGGAGCTATCGTCACTCATGCTATCCCAGCCACGATCATGACAATACATGTCGTGGCTGAAGAAAGACCGACAATCGTCGAGATTGCCGAGACAACCGGGGCAGAAACCACAGTACAAGCCCCGGAGGGAGCTGTCGCGGAAGAGACAACTATAGCTCCCGAAGCTCCTGTGGTGCCTTTAGAGGCAGAAGAAGAAGCACATCCGGACGCCAGTAATGAGGTGTTCACCGAGATCCTTGAGATGGAGTTTGGAGCTGCACAGCTAATGCCGACACCGCTGTCGGTGTTCCCTATAGCAGTTGCTTAAGAGATCGCCGACAACGTAGAGGTGGAGCAGCATCCACCCACACCGCGGCCTTCTCCACCATGACAAAAAGGCAAAGAGGTGACGGCCGCAAGGGCACTTACACCTCGCCCAGCCACATCCACCTCGCGGCCAATCGAGATAGGTTCTAACTCGTCGGGTAGACCCTCGCGCGAGAGGAATATCGCGAGGACGAGGGGGAGATCTGCAGGAGCCCTTCGTCGCTCGGGAAAATGCTGGGGCACGAACTTGACTACTTGCAGGAGGTAACAGAAAGCCACTCGGCTACGTTTACTTCTCTAACTCGCAAGTTTTCATTTTTCAGCAGAGGTTGAACAACCAGGAGCGGCAACTGCTAACTCTAGTTGGCCTTCCCGACCAACTAGAGGCACTTAACGCCACGCTTCAGCAGACCCTCCAGCGCCTTAATGTGATCGAGGAGAGGCTGAATAGGGGAGACGACCATCCGTGCCCAAGGCATCCGAGAAGGTCCCCGTCGCCCCCAGGCCCAGGCTCTGCACCCTCCTCATCCACATCCTCTACTTCTGGTGCGTCGTCCACTTCTAGCAGGCATTCTACAATGCCCGAAAAAGAGACAACGCATGAGTCTGGAAAAGGATCTCCAGCAGGAAAGGAGTGTTGCCGAGGCATTGAAGACTTCGCTCCCTCCACCTCCCTAGATGAAGGCGAAGACAACAAAAAATCTGTCAGCATCGGGGAGGATTCTTCTGATGAATCGGAGGGAGAAGGGGGGGACATCTGTGCTGCCAACCAAAGATACCCCCCATAGGAAGAAGCTCGATGGTAGATGAATTCTCTGCGCCATCAGAAATACCTTCTTTTAAGATGGCGGACTTCGACAGAAGAGCCATCAGATATCTGACGATCAGGGACCAGAAGCTACTGAATAAGGTCTTGAGGTCGCATGCTAATGAAGAAGAAGTCATCTGGAGTGACGGCTATTTCTCAGTGCAACAGGGAGCGTTAAGAAGCATTTTCCACTCCCCAGCTGTCGTTGGAAAGAAGTTGTTCAGGGTCCTACAAGGCGCCGTGATAGAGAACGCAGGCGCTAGGACAGGCCAACAGACGATCTACAACGCCACCCCGGCCTTGGCGAGAAGACTGATGAGGGGTTTGTATGAATCTACACAGGTGGTCAGTATGTTAAAGCACATTGAAGAGCACAACCCAAACCTGGTGTTGGCCCCCTACAAACATCGAAAGAATTGGTTCCTGTGCGTTGCTGACCTCCGTAGTCATGATGTTCAACTACTCAACTGCTGCAACAAAGAGGTCCCGCGCACATGCAACACTTTCGTACACCCCAAAGACAAACATCTAAGGCTACTCCCATTGCTTCTCCACTGTGTTATCAAGAATGGAATCCAACGCCACAGCGGTGTCTGGAATTTCTTCACACTGAGGGACTTCCCCGTCCAAGAAGAAGAGGGAAGTGGAAACAGCGTCTTTATAGTCCTGCGAGCCATGGAGATGATGCATGTCTTCGGATTCTTAAGACAACTCCAGAGCCAAAACTTCTACCATCTCAGAAGCATATATGCACTATTTCTGATCAAGGACAAACATTATTTCCTAGACGCGGGCATACCAGAGAGGCTTCTGGGCAGTGACCTAAAAGACGAATCTTCACAACCCAGCAGCACTCCAGAGAACGAAGCTGAGATGGAAACAGACATGTACGGGGAAGGCAAGCAGTTAGAGATCCTACGAGAGGTGCACAGATTCGAAGACCCTGCTCGCCTAAAACACCAGAAGGACTTATCAACAATTTTGACCGCTTCTCGTGCGCTACACTCACGCAGGAGCAACTCAATGAAATTCTTCTGAAGTTAGATGATTCTACCCCGGCGGATGTCATCTACGAGGCAGGCAGTGTCATAGTCCTGGTTGATGAGTTAAGGGACATGGTAAAAGATGGAGGATGCTTGGCAGTATCTGTGGAGGCCGCTTACATCCAGACACTACAGACAAAGTTTGAACACGCATACATAGTTCATCCAATGATGTTCACCGACATCTACCTCGCCGATGAAACAGGAGCAAAGTAATCAATTCTGGCAGAGTTGGAGCGCAGGGTTCCACGGACAATCTTCTTGCCCATCCTGCATTACAACCACTGGACGCTCCTGACGATGTACACTCGCCAACGAGCAGGAATCTTCTACAATAGCTCGGACAGCAACAAAGATCATTCAGTGCAGTGTACATCAACATCGTTAACATCCCTCGAGCACTTAGTACGAAAATACTATGACGAGGTGGCAGCGCTGATACAACCATTCCTGGAGCCGGCAGCAAGTAAATGGCACGAGCTTTAGTTCTGCCACCGCAGTCCACAACAAATTCCTATATCCAACGACTGCGACATCTTCATCCTGGAATGGATATCAAATGAAGAGACGCCTGACCAACTCCACCACATCGACTACCACAGCAAATGAGGAGAATATGTGTGGGAGCTTTTATCTGGGGCAGGCGCGCTCACCAGCTAACCCTCACTGGGTTAACATTACCCTACCTTATCCACTTCACAACTCTGGGACAGTGTGTGGAGTAAGTTTGGGGGGGTACCATGTACCAGTGAGGGAGGTACAAAAATTTCTTCAAACTCCACCCTTTTTGTTCTTCTTGTTCTTCTTCTATATCATGTCTACATATACATGCTCATACAAAAATTTTGAAATTTATTTTTTGCTTATTTTGTCTCCACACATATGTACAAAGACACTATATAGTAAAAACCTGATACGACTTCTTGCCAGTTTATTTTCTATGTTCCTAAGGAGATGCAAATTTTGTTATGTCTTTCTGATAATGCAGCCTCAAACGACAAAAGACTACAACTTTCCACACCAAAAATTGTGAAAACTAATCTTGCAACAGCTAAGAGACGTGTATGCAGAAGGAAAAAGCTGCCCAAACAGCAACAAAAATTCCTCTTATTTTCCCTTACCCAACAAAAATCCCAAAAAGAGAGAACAGCCTTATTAGAGTGAATAAAAGCATGAGAGTTGTGCCAAATGAAAATAAATAAATAAATATATATATATATATATATATATATATATATATATATATATACACTTGTTTTTCAAAAGTACCCATCTTTAGGCATGGTAGATCTGGGGCAGTGGTACGTAGGATGTGAAATCACTACTCTAAAGCCAATTGGCTTGGACTGCAGGGACCACTCGCCCGCTAATGGACCCGTAACTGGATGGACTGATAGGAAATAAGAAAAACCCAAAAAGCCTTAAGCCTACCCAAACACACAACTTTCTGCCCCCAAAAGTTGTTTGGTGTGAAAGCTAACTTCGAAATTATGCACCCAAGTCTCGCTGAAGCTGTGGAGAAAATTTTTGCTTAAATAAGGCAGGAGAAATAAAGTCTGTTGTTTGTGGTCGGGCCGTATTGTCAGTAAGACATCTCAATGCTCGCTCAAACCCATGGTCTGGAAACTATACCGGTCAAGAAGAAGCATCACAAAACAAAGTTTAAAGATTGATTGAGGACAATCAAAATGCTAAGTTTGGGGGAGTTGATAACACCAAATTTTGTGATGTTTTTGGCCCTTATTTCGTTATCAAATCTGCCCTTTTAAACTGTTTTCCTCTCCTTTTTGTCATGTTTTTGCATAAATAGGCCACGCAACGCTCTTAACTCAATATTATCATCTTTTGCAGAGTTTTCCTTGATTTTTAACTCATTTATCAGCAAAAAGGCCCGTCCCGGCCCACGAACGTGTTCCACCTGCATCGACCTTCCTGCCAACTAGCCGGCCGATGCGGTCACTGCCTGATAGGGCAGCACGATACACTGCCGTTGGACACGAGGGTGTCACACAAGAGGAAGAGGATGAGCGACATGCCATTTACCTGACAGGGAGCTGGACTCGCCATGACTGTTGAAGCGTGTCGCGCAATACAGGCCACCCACTGGCATGTGCCACTCGTCACGATGACCGACAGCCCGACATCCTTTTGCTGGATGATACACATATGGGCACCCCTGAATCCACGATAATAAGAGCTGATGAAGAACACGTGGCGTCCGGAGCACCACTACTTCCCCCAACTGCTGCCTATAAATAGCAGCTACAGGACTCTGATGAGACGGGTCGGAATTTCTCGAAAGCAAACTTGGGAAAGCATCTGGAGCTAGCGTGTCATGCCTCAGGGTGTACCAGGCGATACTAGGTCAACACTTCCCCATCTCAAGAGGGAGGGAATGGTTCACTTAGGGTCGGCCCCGGGCACCGCTGCAAGATGATATCAACCAACAATGACGCCTGATAGGAGTACCCGATACTGGAAGCAACACTCTAGCCCGACATGATACCAAGTCCGATACGCATCACCAGTCACGGCATGTCGCCCGATAGGGTGTCGCCCGACATGATCGTATCGGGCATGGGCGCCCCGCACGATACGTCCTCCCATCATAAGCGTGTCTCCCGAGAGGGTGTGTCACCCGACACGGGTGTATCGGGCAATGCTCCCGCCCGGTATCGGGCTGGAGGGTCTGCTACTGCCTGTCGCCCTTTTAAATCAAGAAGGCGACATTTACCTTTACTTATTTCAGTAACTTACTTTCTTTACTTATGCAATGTAATCAGACCCTTTTATGCTAATGGAATTAGAAGATTCTTAATTATCTGCTGCTTTATGTTTGGTCCCTTTTGTTGGATGATTGCTATGTTTAACATATGAACTCTAGCTTGTACGCTTGGATCGCATTTCTATTAGCTATCGAATCGTGTTTTCCCGTTGTAGTAGCCTCGAAAGAGGTGTTGTGGCTATAGTGTTTGGTCCTATACTGGAGTACGAGAGTGCCCTGGATTGGAGTTGCTTTAGTAACCTTTCTGCTCTAACTTAAGTCCAGCAACCTCGAGAGGGGTGTTGATGCTTAGTTAGAGGTACCCACTTCGAGAGAAGGGGTACATGATGTTTCTGCTGCCGCTTGTTTTACCGAAGCTTTCTCCTTCATTCCTTACTAATGCAATAGTATTATCTCTCTGTTTTCGTTGCACGAAAACCCTAAAAACTGAAAAATGCTTAAAACCTAATTTTTCCTCGTAGCTCCAGTTGGAGATAGATTTCTTTTGTTTTATCGATCCCAGACTGTTGTTCCCTTGGGGAATTTTATCATCTCCTTACCCTTACCAGAGTGTAACGTGTCAATTCCGCGTTCCCAACACTACCACCCTTGTCCCTATGTTCGACCCCGTATATCTACTCTGACCCCGTAAACAAAGTTGCGGGGGCATAGAAGGTTTCGGGTTATAAATTTAAAATCCGACTACTTCAAATCCACCTCCACTTTTCGGACGCGCGATTTAGGCCGGTCAGAAGATGATCTGGATGACTCCCTCACATGAACAAGATGATTCACTAACCTCAGGTAGAAAATTCATCCACTGGAGGTGTCTGAATCTCCTAAAAGAAGGCTTTCTTCTCTGCTTTCTTCTCTCCTTGCTCTCGGCTGCCATACAATATAATAGAATGAGATAGTTAGGTTTGGCCGAACTCCCCCTAAGTCATAGAATTAACTTAGGGCATCATTAATTGTCAACCGTCAGATTAAAAGCAGCTTCTAGATCTGCCTAATCCTACCATGTCGGTACTACCGATTGGGTGTCAGTACTATTGATGCATTCGATAGTTGCGGCCACCTATACAACTATATGTACAACCAAGTTGATGTTGGCAGTATTGAGATTTCTTTGAGAAATCCTAAAGTAATGTTGTGATGTTGGCAGTAGTATCAACTTCTTCCGATCAGTACTACTGAGTCTTCTCAATCTCATCATGTCTCATGTTGAGAAAGTGTTAGTAGTAGTGAAAATAAAGTATGTAGTACCGAACTGTGAGGTTTCTATTAAATTTACATGAAATTCATAAAAATGAACATAAGCTCTTGAATAATATTAAATTATTCAAGACCATTAAAAATATATTTATTTGATGCAATTAAGTATCCCATGCTAATGATAATAAATACTGCACAAACTAATAGGAAAATGAACAATAAGTGCACAAAAATCAATAATAAATGGCCTGTGAAAATGATAATTATCCAATACATCATACTCCCCTAAGCTTAAATGTTTCTCATCCTTGAGCAACACACCCTATATATGTTTGAGACAAGTCAACAAATGAATATAAAATATGATTTTTTTCTCAACTATCCCCACCTGGCTGTCCCAAACTGGCTTCACTGACCACTCAACAATCAACTACTCTAAAGCAACCTAAAAATCCATAAAAGATGTCCATCCTTAGATTAGTGAAACACTATCAGTAGAGCAGTTAATATCATAGTCAATCAGGTATTTGATTGGTGCATCATGTGATTCCCTATCTATATAGCTCTTTCCTAACTACTAGCTACTTGGAAAAAGTTCTCCTTATAAGAATGAATGGGAGAATAATAATTTAAGTGGGCTATCGATAAGATCAATGAAGGGAATGAAATAGGTGGATGATGAAGAATCACAAGTAGTATCTGAATTATTTATGCAAAAATAGGACATGATGAACTATATGGTGAAGATAATGAGAAATGCATGAATCCTAATGACTAATAATATAGGTAGAAAGATGCATATATTAAAAAACTCATAAAATAGATGGGAATGAAGCAAAGAAAAGAATACATCATGTGAATGGTTCCATCTCTTTGTGAAGAGTTTAGGGCATCCTTTGTCCCTCTTTATTTCAAATTTGTTTCCTTTTCTTCTTTTTCATTGGCCCAATATTGTTGCATGATGTAAAGTTGTGCTTGATATTTCTTTAGTATATCACATTCATTTCATTTTTTCTTGTTTTTTCTAAGGGTATGGATGTGTTTCACTCACTCTTATTTCAGAGGAGAACAATATAACCTCATGATGTGAAAATGAATGATGTAAAATGCATGCAATCTACATGTAATGTAATTGTTATGCAATTAGATGGTATGCACAAAAAATGTTTATGAATATGTTTTTTCATTTTGTAACTAATGCATTAAAAGAGAAACTACCTATCATGTAACCAATTATACCATGCAATGCAACCAAATGGAAATAATTTGGATTACTTGATCATCTTAAGGTGGTGGATCAAAATGAATGGAAAATGAATGGAATCACATAATTAAGAGACAATGTCTTTCATGATATATGATATGTCCCTCTCTAATGACCTGTGTATAGGGTAACCTTAGGATTTCTTTCTTAAATTTATATTTAATATCATGTTAATTATTTGAACAATTTAGGCTCAAACCCCATCTTCATCCACATTATATTAATAATTAAGATGTCCATTCATATCAAGTATCCTTAAGCTGACTAGCCCATACACTTCCTCTAGGTGGTGTAACTCAAGAAATTTTCAACTAAGCCATTATATTTTTTTCATTTTAATTTCCATTGCAAACACCCAAAAGCACATGACAATAACAGGAATCCTGAATTAAGCTCCACTTTTACACTAGATAGAATGTGGATCCTACAACTTGGAAAAATAAAAGGTAAAAAACAAATCAATAATAAAATAAAAATAAAAACTAAAGGATAGAGCTATTCTGACACCCCCAAATCTTGAACTTGACTATGTCCGCATAGTCAAAATCTAGCTTAGGAGGTGGAACAATAGTACCAGATCAAAAGGAAGGTGGTGGAGGTTGTGGCATGGTGGGATTGTGTGGGTAGAAGGTTCATTGAAATGATGGGGGTTGATGTGGTATTTGTAGAGGTTGTGGATACCCACTAAAGTAGCCTTGACTCTGGTAGTTGTCGAAGAACAAATGTTGATAGCTTTCCATATGTTGTAGGCATGTGTGCATGTTCTATTGGTTGGCTAAGAGGAGTCACTCATTTTTTAAAATTGCCTACTGGTTTTGATAGAGTTGTCCTTGGACATCATGGATGCCTTCCAGTGTAGTAGTCTGCTAGTGCAACACATGTCAAATCTCCTGAAGCATGCCATACATACCTACCATTGAATATGGATCTTCCTCCCAGGCAGGTGGTGGAGCAGAAGAACTCAAGCTCCATGTATTCTAGGTCACTTCTGGGGGGACCTGCCTCCTCATTATGGGGATGGTGGGTTCCTCCTCTTCTTCTTCATTCTTCTCGTGTTGTCGCTCTTTCTCAACATCATCGTCTTCTTCTTCATCATCCTCTGAGTCTTCCTCTACTAGCCTCCTCATGTGATAAAGTCCATATAAGTTGAAGACCGGATCAAGGAGTTCCTTATCTAGGTGTTGGCCACCTACTATACAACATGCGTACATTGTTCCCTAACACACGTTGAGGAGGTTTGGTCTCTTGAAATGCTTCAGGTCTGACATGAGAGAAGCCTTCAGGGATTTGGAAGTGGAGAGATCTAGGTTCAAATGCATCACTATTGGAGTGATAAGTCCTCCAAAATGAATGGGAGGAGTCCTCTGCACCTGTCTCTTCACTAACATCATGCGTTCGGGGAAGAAAGAACCAAAATCCACATTATTTTCTCCTAACTCTAGCAATTTGTAAAGGAAACAAAGATCCACCTACTAAGTCATCCCCTGCCCCTGGCTTTATTTGGAGAAAATGGTATTATGAGAAAACAATGCAAGGTGTGAGAAAATGGGTGCTCGATTTTGGTGATGGAGTTGGTATGCTAGCTAATGTGGTATCCTTCCGGCACCTTTGCCAAAAGCTCCCATGAACCCTTCAAGTAGAAATTGTTGGGGACAAAGCTTGCTTCACCCATCAGCCACCCATAGATGGCATTAAACTGCCATAGTGTCAATTGATAGTCGGTGTTGAAGAGACAAAATTAGCGTGGCCTTCCCTCCATTCATCCCCATGCTCGAGGATTCAACATATCTCAAGCGAGGCCAAGAACTCACAGACGAGTTCCGAGAAGGTGAGCCAATCACTAAATAATGAGTGATCGGCCTCCAGCTCCTGACACTCACAAACCTGGCAGAGGTTGTCAGTGAAGCCCAAAGCTACAATGAATGTATAGTATCCATACCATGTCATAGTGATTTCCCTCCTCATCAGGTCCTCATATATCTTCTTCACATCGGCATTGGGATGGATAATGTGGGTTGGTTTTGGAACCAACTCGGTATTCCTTGCTAATGATGAAGCACCTCTCCGGGATGCCATCACGTTGATACAAGAAAGGGATGGAGAAAAAGAAGCTCATAGAAAACCTTGATCGCCTGGTGTTGCTTACACAATATTGCTTGAGAGAGTAATGTTGAAGGTGTGAAGAAAACAACAGACACACCCCTTCTTATATAGTCATTGACTATCCTACTACTGATGCGTCAGTAGTATCAACTTGGAGTTTGTAATGAACCAGAACTTAGAATCTTACACTACTCCATGATTAGGAAGCTAGTTAGGTTTGAACCAAACAAGGACTAACATTTAGAATACATTTACATAATAATTTAATTATGTCACATCATCATGAAATATATTACATAATTTCTTTACTAACATGATGAGTAATAAAAATGAATAATTTTCTTTGGAGTGACAACCAATACTTTCATATTAATATTCTCATATAATTTAATTAAAGTGGAACAAATAAACTTTAGATGTTAACTGTATAAAAGGTGAATCTCATTCATAATAAATATATACAACTCATTTGGAACAGGGAGAAATTGATTGGACTTAATATAATGTTTTGATAAATACAAGGTGATGTGTCTAAATTCATAATGGTTACATAACTCATAAAAGGAAATCTCAAAAGAAAAATATAATTATAAAAATGTATTTTGGGTGTCAATTAACTTGGTTGCCAAGTTTCACATTATTTGTATAATAATAACTATCTTAATTCAATTTGGAAAACAAAATAGGATAAGTTCCAAAAGTATTAAATAAATTAATAAAAGTCTCAAAAAGAGAAAATAAACCTCAAATTTGAAATCTGCATTCCAAGTTTAACCAATGTGTATTTTTTCACCTAATTTGGACAATCTTAAATACTCTAGTATAATTTAGGAGAGAGAATATACTTTTAAGCCAAAAATATTAAATAAAATCTTAAATAACTTCAAAGGTAATTTTAATTACAGAATCGTGTTCCTTGTGTTTAGGTGTGACAAACTTGATTTTCAATGTTTTATAATTTTTTATATATGACTTTGAGATTTTGCTGAATCCAAATGATACCCAAATTTGCCATGAAGTTTTTAATTATTTAATGGATATATGTTTAAGATTTCAAAATTTTTGGAGATTGTTTGAATAATTATAAAATTCATATTTGCCAAAAATAATCTTTTTGGAGATATTTTAGTTAGATAGCTAAACAAATTTAGTTTTTGATGAAGATTAGTGGAATAGTTGCTACATTGGTACTGAAGTGTGATATAAAATTTCAAGTCAATTAGAGCTTGTTTGATGGTTCAAAAGGATTATACAAGAACTATATTCGAACAAAATTTAATGGTTCAAATTATTTACATTATTTTCATGAAACAGTAAAACTTTCATATCATGAGATTTCTTTGTCTAAATAAGATAGAATTTTAAATGGAGACTTTTGATTATGATTGTGATTTTTAATATATTTTAGAGAAATTATGGATTCACTATTTTAGAGATATGGTTTATAAATAGTGCTTGAAATCATGATTAATGGATGATGTGATTTAGAATACATTCTAAAGTTTTCACGAGAAAATAAAGTCTTAGTGAAACATTGTGTTATTTTATTTAAAGATAAGTGTGATTTGGTAGACAAGAATTTATTTTGAAAATTAGAATGTTGTTTGGATGGTTTGGTGAATCTTAATGACATTGTGACTTTTATATATATATATTGTTAGGAGAATTATATAGACCTCACATTCTATCTATTTTTCTCTCTTTATTAAATAGAGATAGACATAGTAAATTTATATAATAAAGTAGATTTGGTTAACATTTCATAACATTGGAAGTTACATGTTTTCAAGGTTACAATATTTCATAAAACAAAGTATTGAGGTGTATAATGTGGTTTTAAAGGCGTCAATTTAATTTAGTAGTAGATTAGTGGTAGACATAATGCATAGATATGGTATGAAATATTGATATATTAATTACACCAAGGAGTTATGTTAGGAAATATAAGAATTTTATTGCAGTGAAGAAGTTTTATTTAAAAAAAATATTTTTATGTAAAGAATTAATTACATTGTGTAACATATGCTTTGACCAAAAAGTTGTTTGAATGGTCAAACCAATGAATATGAGCTTCTTTAAACACAACATGAAATTAAATTATAAAGGAAGTTAGGCCACAACTTTTCTCCTCTACTTATATAAACACTCCCTATTGACTATAGCCACACACACAACGAACAACTTGGATTGATTCCCTGACCCCTCTCTTGTGATTTTGTCCCAAGATTGTGATGACAACACACAGTTGCAGCATGATGGCCTCTTCTCACTCTTCCTATTGTTCCCCTCCACCATGACCATTTAGCAACATCTCCTACCACCACAATGCCCTCTTTCCCAAAGAAGCATGGAATATCATCAACAACGATCAAGAGTACGAAGATCTTACTCTATGAAACTAGTCAGTGGTTAACTTTGTTTGTGAATGGAGAATATCACGAGTCTTATGTCTTAGGCTAGTTTCAACCCAATTCATTAGACATTATTTGACTTCATCTTTAAGGCAATAGGTCAGTGTTCTCTTTCCATAGTTTTAATTTATTAAGTGTTTTTTTAAGTAGATAAATAAAAAGAAGAATGAAATATTGAGATCATAATCGAAATAATATATAATGAATATAGGTTGGTGTAACCCTTGCCATGATCTTGTGGCGTATTGGATATTTAGACTTTAAACTAAGGTATGTGCATCTTTTCTATTATCTAGGCACTACTATAATGACCAAATATTCTTTCCCATATGAGGCTTGAGTAGTTATTCTCTTTTTCATCATTATGAAATTCTTATTTCTTGAATAATGCTTATGGGTCCTATGACCCCTCATGATTTATTCTGGATGTTCGCATCCCATTATTTCACATGGAATAAACTTATACTTGCCTTTAGACTAGCCTTATTTCTTTTAATGGTACATCTGTAGAACGATATTTATAGGTGTGTGCTTTTCTGCCCAGGGTGTGATTTCCACCCATTCTTTTAAAAGGCATGGTTTTCTTCCTAGGATGTGCCTTTCCACCCATATTTTCAGGTTGAGATCCAATGGTGTCACAACCTTGCTTGAAATAAGTTTTGTCTTTGGTTATTACATGCAAAATTTATTTATTATTGTAAATGCAAAAATTTTAAAGGTAGGATTCCCTACTTGACAATCTTTAGTTAGACATGTCTCATCTCTTGGCCTAATATATATCGCTTGGCCCTTATTTCTCTTGATTATCCCTTAATTTGATGCCCATCTTTTGAACTTCCTAAAGTATTTCCCAGTTGTTATTTTCTACACATACTCAGTAATTGTTGACATCCTTTGCTTTTATTTTCTTCCTCATGGGTGTTGTTTTTTAACCCACCCAGAGGTAACACAACCTAAGGAGTTGGTAATGGAGGACTTTGCATGGAGACATATATCTAGCTAATGGAGAAGACTCTTAATGGGAGGCAGAGTTGAGATTGATTAGACATCCCTGTACTTTGATCCCTGTGTTCTAACTTTCATGTAAGCCATATATGAGAGATAATGTTGTCTATTATAAAATTGTATATAGTCAAGAAATATATTTCCAGTACTATACATTGGTCCCTTTTTTTATCATTATTTGAGAAAAAATATGTCTATTCGAGCGTGCTTGAAAGTATGTTTGGAATAGAGTTGGTTTATTCTCAATTTGAGTAGGGAATGGATCCCCTCTCAGGTCTCACTCCTTGCAAGATGGTATCAGAGCCATAGTGGTCAATTTATTGATTATTTCAAATTTTTGTCCCTAAATAGAACCCTTGTCTTACATTGTCACCCTCTAAGTGAGATAATTTATGAGATGATCAAAGGTCAATTTCAGATCATAGGAAGTACATATAAGAATCATGATGAGTAAACCCTTATGTGAAGATTTTCTAGTTGCACAAACCTTATGATGAGGAGATCTTAAATGGAAATTGTGACTTGGTTTCTCGCTTTGATTTTGAGCCATATCTTCAATTTGTATCACAAAGTTTTGTTATCAAACTATTTTATTTATTATATATATGTACAAAAAAAAAGTTTTCTGGATTTTATCAAAGTGTTTCTTGAACTTAGTCACAATAAAAGATTGTATGAAGTCTGGGAAGAGAAACCCTAAAATTAGTTAGAACAAAAATATCAACCCTAAATTTAACTGTGAAGTGGTGACTAGGGATATGTGACATAATACGAAGGTTTAGTTGACCTAACCTTTTGTACAATATGGCCTTTGAGTTGTTGTAGCAAATCTTAGGGTTTTTAGGTTAGAAACACAAGGACCTAAAGCTCAACCCTAGTTTGTAATGACCTATTAGTTTAATACATGTTTTATGAACGACATAAACCCTTAAAACATTCACAATTAAAAGATACACAAGTAACCCATAGTATTCTAGTTAGATTTTAAATGATATTTTATCTATTTTTTGTAATACTTTAAAGATGAAAGTGATGAATTACATGAGTTATGGAAAGACTTTCTTGAACCTATAGTGTTGTTTGACTTTTTTGGAAAAACTCTTTTAAAGTGGTGTAATAGAAGTGTTTTTTTATGTTTGCATGATTAGATTTCGAGGACGAACACATTTAAAGGGGTGGAGTGTTGTAACAAACCAGAATTTAGAATCTTACCCTATTCCAAGATTAGGAAGATGGTTAGGTTTGAACCAAACAAGGATTAAAATTTAGAACACATTTAGGTAATAACTTAATTATGTGGAAACATCATGAAATATATTACATATATTTCTTTACTAAGACGATGCGTAAAAAATGAATAATTTGCTTTGGAGTGGGAACTAGTAATTTCATATTAACATTGTCATATAGTTTAAATAAAGTGGAACAAATAAACTTTAGATGTTAACTTAGTAAAAGATGAATCTCGTTCAAAAAATGTATATAATCATTTTGTAGCGAGGTGACATTGATAAGACTTAATATAATGTTTTGATAAATACAAGATAATGTGTCAAAATTCATAATGGTGCCATAACCCATAAAAGGAAATCTCAAAAGAAAAATATAATGATAAAAATGTATTTTGGGTTTCAATTAGCTTGGTTTCCAAGTTTCACATTATTTGTATAACAATAACTATCTTAATTTTATTTGGAAAAAAATAGGATAAGAGCCAAAAGTATTAAATAAATTACTAAAAGTCTCAAAAAGAGAAAATAAACCTCAAAGTCAAAATCCACATACCAAGTTTAGCCTATGTGTAAATTTTCATCTAATTTTGACAATCTTAAATACTCTAGTGTAATTTTGGAGAGATAATATACTTTTAAACCCAAAATATTAAATAACATGTTAAATAACACCAAAAGGTAAAATTAATTGTTGAATCAAGTTCCTTGTGTTTAGGTGTGACAAACTTGATTTTCAATGCTTTATAATTTTGAATATATGACTTTGAGATTTTGGTGTATCTAAATTATCCCTGAATTTACCATGAAGTTTATAATCATTTAATAGAACTATGGTTAACATTTCAAAATTTTTGGAGATCGTTTAAATAATTATAAAATTCTTATGTGCCAAAAATAATCATTTTCAGAGATATTTTAGTTGGATGGCTAAATGAATTTAGTTTTTGATGAAACTTAGTGGAACAGTTGCTACACTGGTATTGAAGTGTGATATAAAATTTCAGGCCAATCAAATCTTGTTTAATGGTTCAAAAATATTATACAAGAACTATAGTCAAACTCAATTTAATGGTTCAAATCATTTACATTATTTTGATAAAATAATAAAACTTTCATATCATGGGTTTTTTTGTTTAAACAAGGTAAGATTTTAAACGAAGACTTTTCATTATGATTGTGATTTTTCATAAATTTTAGAGTGAATTATGGATTCACTATTTTAGAGATATGGTTTATAAACAATGTTTGAAATTATGATTAATGGATGATGTGATTTGAAATACATTTCAAAGTGTTCACGATAAAATAAAGTCTTAGTGAAATACTGTGTTATTTTATTTAAAGATAAGTGTATTTTGGTAGATAAGAATTTATTTTGAAAATCAGAATGATGTTTTGATGGTTTGGCGAATCTTAATGACATTACGACTTTTTACATATATTTTTCTAGGAGAATTATGTATACCTCACAATGTTTCCAATTTTCTCTATTTATTAAATATATAGAGAGAGACATAGTAGTTTTATGTAATTAAGAAGATCTGGTTAACATTTCATAATGTTGGAAGTTACATGTTTTTAAGGTTATAATATTTCGTAAAAGAAAGTATTGAGGAGTATAATGAGGTTTTGAAGGCATCAATTTAATTTAGTAGTAGGTTAGTGGTAGACATAGTGTACAAATATGGTATGGAATATTGATATATTAATTACACCAAGGAGTTAGGAGATATAATACTTCTATTGCAGTGGATAAGTTTTATTTAAAAAAATACATTTTCATGTAAAGAATTAATTACATTGTGGAACATATGCTTTGACCAAAAAGCAGTTTGAATGGTCAAAGAAAATAAATATGATATTTTTTAAGACAATGTGAAATTAAATTATAAATGAAGTTGGACCACAACTTTTCTCCTCTACTTATATAAACACACCTTATTGACTATGTCCACGCACACAACGAACAACTTGGATTGCTTCCTCGACCCCTCTCTTGTGATTTTGTCCCAAGATTGTGACGGCAACACACAGTTGTAACATGATGGCCTCTTATCACTCTCCCTGTTTTTCCCCTCCACAATGACCATGAAGCAACATATCCTACCACCATGATGCCCTCTTTCCCAAAGAAGCATGAAACATCATCAACAACGATCAAGAGTACGAAGATCTTACTCTATGAGACTAGTCAATGGTTAACTTTGTTTGTGAACGGAGAATATCACTAGTCTTATGACTAAGGGTAGTTTCAACCCAACTCTCTAGAGACCATATACATTCATCTTCAAGGCAGTAGGTCAGTGTTCCCTTGCCATAGTTTTAATTTACTAAGTGTTTCATTAAGTAGATAAATAAAAAGAAGAATGAAATATCGAGATCCTGATTCAAATAATATATAATGAATATAGGTTGGTGTGACCCTTACCATGTTCTTGTGGAGTATTAGATATTTAGACTTTCAAATAAGGTATGTCCATCTTTTCTATTATCTAGGCACTACTATAATGACCAAATATTCTTTCCCATATGAAGCATGAGTAGTTTTTCTCTTATTCATCATTATGAAATTCTTATTTCTTGAATTATGATTATGGGTCCTCTGAAACCTCATGATTAATTTTGAATGTTCACATCTCATTATTTCACATGGAATAAACTTATACTTGTCATTCCCTATTTATGTGCATGCTTAGACTAGACTTAATTCTTGTAATGGTACATCTGTACAACCATATTTATAGGGGCGTACTTTTCTACCCAGGGTGGGCTTTTCACCCATTATTTACAGAGGCATGCTTTTCCACATAGGATGTGCTTTTCCACCTATATTTTTAGGTTGAGATCGAATGGTGTCTCAACCCTACTTGAAATAATTTTAGTCTTTGTTTATTACAAGTACAATTTATTTTATTATTGTAAAAGGAAAAATTTTAAAGGTAAGATTCCCTACTTGACAATCTTTACTTAGACATGTCTCATCTCTTGGCCTGATATATTTATCTTGGCACTTATTTCTCTTGATCATCCCTTAATTTGATGCCCTTCTTTTGAACTTCCTAAAGTATTGCCTAGTTGTTATTGTTTGCACATACTCAGTTTTTATTGACGTCCTTTCCTTTTATTTTCTTCCTCATGGATGTTGTTTTTCAACCCACCCAGAGGTAGAACAACCTAAGGAGTTGGACATGGAGTACTTTGCATGGATACATGGATCTAGTGAATGGAGAAGACTCTTAATGGGAGGCAGACTTGAGATAGATTAGACATCCCTCTACTTTGATCCTTATGTTCTAACTTTCATGTAAGCCCTATATGGGAGATAATGTTGTACTTCTATAAAATTGAATATAGTCTAGAAATATATTTCTACTACTATACATTGGTCTCTTTTTGTTTATCATCATATGAGAAAAAATATGTCTATTTGAGCTTTCTTGAAAGTATGTTTGGATAGATGAATTCATTCTCAATTTTAGTAGGGAGTAGATCCCCTCTCAGGTCTCACTCCTTACAGAGTCAGTAATACTGAATTTTCCTCCATGATCCATGTGACTCAGTACCAACCATTGATATGGACGCTCCTTGTGTGTCTATGTCGGTAGACACGTATCGCCTTGTGTTAGTAGTACCGATAGATGTCGGTAGTACCAACTTTCAAAAGGTCATAAGTCGGACTGGTAGTTCTGACCATCAGATGCGATGAATCTTGATCGTTGATGGTGCACTCATGGATTCTAGTCTTTATATGTTGGTACTACCGACTTTGTGTTGGTAGTACCTAGTCCTTATCATTTAACTCACTCCTTCTCTGCAAAAAATTGGTGCTACCGAGCTTGGAGTCGGTACTACTGAGTAACCTTGAAATTTTATTCGCCCCCTGTGATGTCGTCGATACTTCCGACTATGTTGTCGGTAGTACCGAGTTAATTAAAACTCAATTCCTTCATCTTTGTGATGTCTTCAGTAATATCGACTCAGTGATCGGTAATACCGACTAATTATCATTATGCACACCACACAAAAATGATTAAGGCACTTTTTCATATAAAAGCTAGTGAAATGTGACTAAATCTTTGAAAACTAATAACTCGAATGTAAAGAACAAAAAGATAGTTAGGTTGCCTCCCAACAAGCGCCCTTGTTTAATGTCCTAGGCTAGACAAGAAGAGTTTTTTTCAGCTTGGGATGTCACAGGTAGATGGTGAAGAATCATCTAGAAGTCTTAACTCCACTCTATCATCATCTATCATGAGTGTCAGGTATCCTCTACCAATGGCAGTGATCACGCCAGCCGTAGATTGGAACGGCCTTGCTAACAACATCTTTGATCCTCAAATCTCGGGCATGTCCATGACCACAAAATTAATAGGAAAGATGAATTTGTTGACATTGACTAGAACAACCTCGCATATCCCATACAGACTCACAATTGACCCGTATGCCAACTTATTTGCATGGATGTCTTTATTGGTTCCTTCAACCCCAACTTTTAAAAAGTAACAAGAGGCATGAGATGTATGCTCACCCTAGAGTCACACTGTGCTTGTTGGAAATGTTGATTGCCTATAGAACAAGGGATGTAGAAACATCCTGAATCTTTTCTCTTCCTTGGCAACCTTTCATGGATTATGAAATTCACTACTTCATCAAAACAGAAGGCATATGTATCTTTGATCCTTCTTTTCTTTTTTATTATATCCTTCAAGAATCTTCTATTTATAGGAATTTGCTCTATTGACTCCACAAGTGGGATGTTGATGTGAAGCTTTCGGAAGATATCTAGGAATTTCTTGAACTACTTTTCCACCTTTTATGACTTTATACTATCTGAGAATGAAACATGTAGCTTCTCTACATGCTTGTATGGTGGAATATATGGAACACTAGGATCTCCTCCCCTAAGCTTGTTTCAATACCACCTTCTCGGACAATATTTGGCAAATCTACGGTGGATGGAATGGCATGTGGCTGCTTCTTATGACTTGAGGGAAGCTCCTTAATGACTATGACTATTCCACTTTGGAGTAGCACCTTCACCTATTCTTTTTGCAAAGGCACCTTTACTGGAACTGGAGGTGGTGACATAACAGTGGTGGAACATTGAAGTTCTTCGTCTCGCATAGCTAGTGAAGATGTGCTCTCCTTGTCACTTTTCACTAACCATGTATCAACCGAGGTGCATGTGTGAGCATACTATACCGGTGTGTTGCATCCCCCTGATTTTCCATATAGACTGTGAGGATATGGAACTTTTGGCTCATATACCAATTTGGCTTTGAAATGTGTTATTTGGGTGACTCCTCAGCATGATGTTCTGGCTCCTTAGCAATAGAGATAAACTTCACTTAACGATGATGATGAGTTGTCTTCATATTTCTAGTAAATCCATGCTGAGTTGGTTTCTTCAAGGAGGCTACATCCGTTGCTATTTACAAAATCTGGTTTTCAATGTAGCGGATTAGTGCTCCCTAATTTTGTAGTTCCCTTTGAGTTTGGCCAATGAGCACTTCATTCTAAATCACTAGCTTTCCTAGCATGTCCTCAATGTGGTCTATCTTATTAGGATCGTTGTCCTATTGTTGTGAATCACCTTGGTGTTGCTTTTCCTGGTATGCTTGAGATGGGTCCTGCAAAAAATTATTTAGATCCTTTCAAGAAAATTTAGGATCCTAGCTCCAAGAGTAGTCATTACACCTATAGTTCTATTGTCGAGCAAACCTACACTCTTCTTCCTCTCCTCTAGAGGAATTTCCATCCTTCTACAATAGCTTTTTGGTTATGAGGTCAAGCTTTTCATTCAATGCGTGATGATCTTAGACTCTCCAACACTTCTAATGGTTTCTATGTGTTCTCTTTCTTCTCCCCAAGACTGATTCTTAGCCATATCCTTCAGGATTTCAAGACATGTAGATGGCTTGTTGTTAAGGAAGAAGCATGTTCTTGCACTGTCAAGTGTGGTCCTCTCCTCTTGATGCAACCCATAATAAAAAACATTTTCCTGACCATACAAATCGATCCCATGATGAGAGACCTTCCTCAACATGTTCTTGAATCTCTCCCATGCTTTAAAGTAAGATTCTTCTGCCTACTTATTGAAGTTGTATATCTTTTTGACCAACTCATTTGTCTTCTGAGTTGGAAAGTAATGCTTAAAGAAAGCGCCTATCAACCCCTCCTATGTTTCTATCGACTCAGGCGAGAGATTGTAGAACCAAGACTTTGTGTTGTCTTCTAGTGATGATGGGAAAAGATTTAGACATATCACTGTCACCGACACTCTGCCAATCTTCATCATATCACAACTTTCAACAAAATTGCTGATATGCATCATCATGTCTTCAGTATTGATTCCTTAGGGTTACAGTTTCACCACGATTAACATTGCAATTAACATCATAACATTAGTTATTATCTCTCCTAACCCTAGACCAAGAGACCTATAGTAGGAATTACCCGCTCTCATTGCGTAATTCACTACCTAACCTAATACCAATTCCACTCTCGTAGTAATTGTGTTATTAGTTAGGTATTTTACTAAAAACTATGGGTAATCTCTTCACATTCGTAAAACATGTAATTCTATGAATTTCCAATCCCTAATCCCTCTTTCTAATAATTAACAGTCTAACTAACTGCCTATGGTGATCTAGCATGGATAGTTTGTTATACTTTCGTCAAATTATGTCCAGATATTAAGAGAAAAAGATATATTAATACATAAAAGTGAATTATAATGCATAATCAGGCTACTCACAGGTTCTAAGGAACAAGGGGTTTAGCCCCACATGATTTCTGTTGTCAAATACATAAGAGAGAAGAAGACAAATGTGGGGAACATTAGAGAACTAAAAGAACCCCTGAAGAAGATGATCTGGATGACTCCCTCATGCAAACGTTTTGATTTGCTAACCTCAGGTAGCAAATCCGTCTAATGGAGGTACCTGAATCTCCTGGAATAAGGCTTTCTACTCTACTTTTTCCTCTCCTTGCTCCCGACTATTGTACAATCGAATAGAATGGGATAATTAGGTTTGGCCAAACTCCCCCTAAGTCATTAATTGCCCATCACCAGATTAAACCTAAATTTATGATTTGCCTGATCTCACCGTGTCGGTACTACCCACATCTTCAATAGTTGCATCCTCTTGTGCAACTGTCGGTACTACTAAGTTGATGTTGGTAGTACCAAGATTTCTTTGAGAAATCTTGAATGGATGTTGTGATGTTGTCAGTAGTATCGACTTATTCTGGTCGGTACTACCGAGTCTTTTCGATCCCATCATGTCCCATGTTGAGCAAGTGTTGATACCGCCGACAACAAAGTCGATAGTACCAAGCTGTGAAGTTTCTTGTAAATTCACCTGAAATTCACAAAAAACGAATAAAAGCTATCAAATAATATTAAATCATTCATGATCATTAAAATATATTTATTTGATGAAATTAAGTATCACAAGCTAATGATAATAAATAATGGATAAATTAATTGGAAAATTAACAATAAGTTTAAAATTTTAACTCACCTTAGCCATCTACCCTTGGAAAAGCTTCAAGTTTTATTTTTCTTCTTGTTCATCTATCTTATGTAATGCATGTCATCTAGAAAAAACATCATCATGTGTCTTTCCCTGCTCGTACTACTAGACAATCCTCCAAAATGTTTGAATTATTACATAGTGATGTTTGTGGTGCATTTAGGACAACTACTTGCAAAGGGTTCAAATATTTTCTTAAATTTGTGGATGATTTCTCTAAAATGACTCTGCTTTTTCTCCTTGAAACTTATGATGAAGTTTATTTACTAATTTTTGCATTTCACACTATGGTTTTTGTTCAGGTCTTCGCACTCATAAAAGTTCTTCATATCGACAATGCCCTTGACTACACAAAAAAGGTTGTTTCCACTTTTTGCCAAGATATTAGAACGATTCATAAACTCTCTTGTGCTTACTCTTCACAAAAAAAGGCATTACTGAGCATAAAAATCGTCACCCTCTTGACATTACACACTCCCTTCTCGGTCATGCTAATGCCCCACAATATTTTTGGTTGCATGTGGTTGTAACTGCATGTTTTCTCATTAATCGTCAACCTTCCTCAGTCTGTAATTGGAAAACCTTTTTCCGTTCACTAACCACTATCAACGCCATTTCTATTACCTCCTTGGGTTTTTGGTTTCATCACCTTTATCCATAATTTCAATATCAAGGCCGACAAACTATCACCCCAAGCTATTCACATTATTTGTCAGATACCCCTTCTCTCAAAAAGGGTACAAGTTTCTTGAGCCTACCTCTGAATGAGTTTATATCTCTATGGATGTCACATTCCATGAAGATGATCTCTTTTCTCATCATCGTTATCATCCTTTTCTCATTCTGATACAACGGTCTCTCTGCATGATCCCTTCATCCACCATCCTCTGCCCAAAATAGAAACCTGACACTGGCACATGGAAGATGAATCTTAGGTAGCTGGTCAACCATCATCTTGAGTTCCAACCCAATCTATTCTACTAACAACAATATGGAAATGTATACACTCCTATACTATCAAGTATCATATCTCTAACACATGTTGTCTAGTTTGCCTCTCTTCTACTACCTCAACTTTTTCCATAGCCCTTGACATAATGTAAATTCTCAAATGTCCACATGATTCTCTATGACATCCTAGTTGAAAATCAACCATGATGGAGGAGATGAAGGCTCTACACACCAATAAAAAATGAGACCTAGTCACACCACCACCTGGAAAGAATATCGTTGGTTGCTTACATGTATACTCTGTCAAACACTTCTGATGGTTCTATCGAGCGGCTCAAGGCAAGGCTAGTTGCTAAAAGATTCATACAAACCTTTGGTGTAGATTACTTGGAGATTTTTTCTTTGGTAATAAGGATTGCCTCTGTTCGCATTATGATTTCCTTGGTGGCTTATTTTGATTGGGCACTTTTTCAGCATGATATAAAGAATGCCTTCCTCCATGGCAATCTCTTGAAAGAAGCCTATATGCAAAAACCACCAAAATTGTTGCTGATGGGGGATCTTCTCACAAGGTTTGTCATCTTTAACGATCACTATATGATCTTAAGGAATCTGTACAGGCCTGATTGAATAAACTAAACACCATTCTTAGGAATCTTAGCTTCCATAGGCCGGCTACCAATCATTCCCTAATCTTTTCAAAATCGTCCAAAGGCCACATTTTTATTGCTATTTATTTTGTTGAAATAGTGATCACTAGCAATGACAAAGTGGACATTTTTCAACTGAAACAATCCATACAGACACATTTTCCCATGAAGGACTTGAGCACTCTATGATACTTTCTTAGAATAGAAGTCCTTCGTTCAACTACAAGGATCAGTTTGTCTTAGAGACGCTATGTCTTGGACTTACTTCAAGAGGCTAGAGTGGAAGAAGACAAACCTATCTCCACTACAACAGACTATAACACAAAGCTCCTGCATGAGGGGTAACCCTTTGATGATCCAGAAAAGTATCATCATCGTTTTGGAAAACTAATCTACTTGACAATAGCCCAAAATGACATTATAAATGATGTTGGAATAGTCAATAAATAGATGAGTGTACCACTTTAGGGTCACTAGTGCAACACTCGGTACCTCAAAGGTGCTCCAGCGAGAGGATTTTTCTACAAGCATCCAAGCACCAAGACAATCTCTATTATTGGATATGCTGATGTAGATTGAGTAGGTGATTTCTAGGATAGACGATCAACCTCTAATTTTCACATCATGAAAGTCAATCACCCAATCATCTAGAATAGTAAAAAATAAGTTGTGCCTCACTCCAGTATTGAGGTGGAATATCAAGCTATGACCCTCGCATGTTGTGATTAACAGTGAGTCTTGTCCATCTTAACTGATTTTAAGATCACTTTTTAGACTGTAGCTACTCTATATTGTGATAACTAGGCGGTTATACACATAGCTAATAATTCAGTCTTACATGAGCGTACAAAATATATTGATGTGGATTGTCACTTTGTAAGATACATGGTCAAAGCTAAGAAGATTGTTATTCCTCATATACGGAAAGGAGATCAAGTTGCAAATATTCTCACCAAATCACTTACTCTTGCCTTATTCAAGTATACCGGTGTCAAACTGGAATTCACAATATTTACTTTCCAACTTGAGGGGACGTGTTAGCTTAACTGATTAGTTGGGCCCAGACCTATTGGTTTCTATTTTCTCTCTTAACCCATGTATCCTCTGAGAAGACCTAATGCTATGTTATTGACTAATGATAGATATCCATCTACAGTCACCATGGTGTAGCAAAATACCAAAGAAGCCGAGCAGCTACGATGTGGCCGCCGAAAAGATAATGACCACCAACGAGGCATAAGAAGTGAAAAGCCACCAGGCCACCATGGAGATGGATGATCCATAAGGCTATATAATGTGGAAGTGAATGACAAATTACGTCCAAATTGGAAGATTAGTGACTGACCCACAAGCACAGAATCTATAGAGTAAAGTACAAATTGGGGAATAGAAACGTAGGGACTCCCAAAGTTGTAAGAGACAACCGAGGAAAACGCAAAGAAATGTCCAAAACCAAACGTGAGAAGTGTTTTATAAGCCAATGTTGTCAAGAATCTCATGTACCAACGTTGGGGTGCATATGCAGAGGCTGACGGGATCCATGCAACAGGCCAGTACAAGATCCCATTGTCATGTGCAAATATCAACTGCCAGCCTGCTTGACTGGATGCCACTGCCATGTATCATAAAGGCTTGAGAAGTGTCCCGCAAGGACCAGATCTAACCATCTCGTGTCGAGCATTATAGCGCGCCGTGGGATGGACGACAACCATAGATATTAAATGTTAAAATCAAACCATCTACAGTTGAATATTGGTGGGGATTAGTCCCCCGACCTTATCCCCTTGTTGCTTAGCGGAGGCAACGTGATGCGGAAAATCTGGGTTCGCATAGTCGGTCCTGGCTCCATCTAATTAGATGCGTGTTAACTCCGACATAGACGAGACGTTAGGGATTATATTAGAGCATTCAAATCGACATAACAAGTGCCAAACATGGGCAAAATCTGCTAAGATCCTTAGCCAGTATTGAAAAAAATTCTGTGTGTGTATACGTACGAAACATGTCCTTGAGTTGTACGTACGCCGAGTATCGTGAGCAGATGATCTTCTGATAGCAGTTGTGATCTCTTTATCATGTGCGACGTCAAATTGTCACTTGCCCAATGCAAAGTATGTCTTTTTTCGGCAGTTGGGAAGCATCTTGGGGCACCACATGCCTATCTTTCTTTGCAGAACGAATATGGGTATCGTGAACAAAGGACCAGAGCCATTTAGAAACGTGGACGATTGTAAAAGGGAGGAACTGGAAAAGGCAACGAATATGATAAACCTGACAGATCCCACAGGTCTTCAAAAGCTAGACAGGAGGCACACGACACCACTTTGAAACTGTGAGAACGCGTGACCCAGATTCCCACGAGTAAGCTTGATAGTTGATAATCGAAAGATAATTGGCGACGGCGACCGATCCTATGTCATCCACTTTGTTGTTCGACCGTAATTGGCAATCATCAAAGCTAACTCGAAGTGTTTATAGCATCTATCGTGCAAAGTATCATGCGCCTCAAAGAGCCTTGATCATCATCACATCTAGACAATAATCGGAACTCGGAAAATGCGTTATGCAACCTAAAAGTATAAGCATGAATCTACAAGTATAGCGTGTTAGAGAAATTTAGGTTTCAACAAATTTAAATTGATTCAAAAGCAATTTTTTGGTTGCACGAAATTAAAGAACTAGCTAATGAGAAAATTGATCACTAAATTAGTCAGTGGTGACTTTTAGTTGATTACCAAATTCAAGAGATGGATGTGGGTGATGGGGTTTCACACACAATAGGTAACCGCATATGATAAGCACAAACAAACTAAATGCAAAAATATAATATGAGAATGCTAGCATATTCGACGTACTATCCCTACCGAGAATAACTCAATTAACCTACCACTTATCACTTCTGTCACTAAGCAAATAATTATTTTATAGCACATCACTCTAATTATTTCAATCACTTTTGTCGATTAAAGTAAGCTGAATCCGTACTCCTAAAACATTCTATCAACATTGCATAAATAATCATAAAATATGCATTAACTTATTGATCATGCAATAACACACACATTCACTACGCAACATAAAAAGAATATGCACTCAATCTGAAATCATTATTTGTTCAACATTGAATGACGTTAGGCTACTCCACTACGTCTAAGAATAAGGAAATTTCTCGCCTATGATGATGATTTGCATGAAAGACAAGCAAATAACAAACGAGTTTCTGACAAAATGAAAATAATAGCCCAAAAATAAATCAAAGGGAAAGGAAGCCCTAAACTCCTATCAATGCTAAAAATCTTCCTTTTGAGCGATAGAAAGCCCCCCTAGGACTTCTCCCTTGAATCTAGATGGAGATGACAAAAAATACATAGAGAGACATAAGTGGGTCCCTCAATGGAGAGAATCACTCACCTCTTCTTCTTCTGCATAAGAATATGAAAAACACTAGAGGGGGGTGAATAGAGTTTTTAAATAATTTTAACAATTTATTTAACTCAAACAACCACAATTAAGAATTATAAGAAGGAGACAGGTGTTTAGAGTGGTTCCAACTTTAGCAAATACTAAAGTTGTCAGTCCACTACCCGGTTGCTTACCCAACCGGGATTTTGAAAGTATTTATTTTATTACCTTCCCAAAGATTTATACAAAATACAATACTTTCCTTTACACCCTTTGAGCAGCCTTCACTTGAAGTAGGTGCACCAACTTTGAGGTAGCCTTCTTGAAGTAACTCCAAGCTCCCCCTTGAAGTAGCCTTCCTCTCTAGAAGTAACCTCCCGTTGCACCAGCCTTCTGAAGTAGCTCAAAGTCACCTTCTTCACCAAGAAGAACTCCACCCTCTCCAATCCGCAGCCTCCAACCTAGGAGTAGAAAGGAGAGTACAAACAGTAATAAAGA
This sequence comes from Alisma plantago-aquatica, assembly GCA_963693085.1. NCBI lineage: Eukaryota > Viridiplantae > Streptophyta > Magnoliopsida > Alismatales > Alismataceae > Alisma > Alisma plantago-aquatica. Next base: position 326,325,473 of record OY856415.1, read on the forward strand.
ACAAGAAAGGAAAACGGAAATTACAACTTATCCTTTGAAGCCCAAGACTTGATTTGCCTAGATCAAGCGTATAGATCTCCTAACCAAGTGTATGGACTTGTGATTGCAGTGGGTAGGAGATACTAGCCTATAGGACACGAATTATGAGCTAAGGAAGGAAGTAGCCAATTGTCACAAAGCTCAAATTGCTCACAAACAGATTGCTCAAAGTATGCTCAAGGATTTCTCAAGTGTATCAAGTGTATTTTAGTGTCCTATGGCTTATCCTATTTATAGGAATGGCCTAAGGATGCTTAAGGACGTTCTAGACAACTTCTAGGGGTTTCTAAGTGCTTAACTAGCCGTTAGGTACAAAGTTGTTGCTTTAACAACGGCTAATTAATTAATTCTGTAGTTGCTGTCAGAGACAATCTCGGTCGAGGAATGGTCGACCGAGACACCTACTCGGTCGAACTTTTGTCGACCGACAGGCACTCTGAAACAAGTGATTTGCAACGTCTTTCTCCAACTGCCAACTAACTTGTCTGTTATGTCTAACGGCTACTTTGGATCTTTCTCGGTCGAGAAGATTGTCGACCGAGAGTGTCTCGGTCGAGGAGTTTGTCGACCGAGTTGCTTTGTCATCCACCTTAATCCTGCACACTCAAGTAGCTCGTTAGATCAATAAGAATGAAATGTTTGTCATAATCAAAACAAAGGGATTTATAGATGTCCATTTAGCCAACAATCTCCCCCTTTTTGAAGATGACAAACATTTCCTAAATATAAAAATAAAGGAAATATAAACCATATGAGTTTCATACTTTTAGATTACCTTTTGTAGCTTTTCCTCTTGTTTATAAAATGTGTGCTTATTATTCCCCTTGAATTATGGAACATGAAATCCAATTCACTAGGGAATATAGAAACTTTCAATGTAAAGCCAAGAGTTTATTTATGAAACTCATTGATTGAGTTTTTCTAAGTTTTAGTGTTATATTTATTTCTCCCCCTTTGTCATTTCAAAAAGATATCCGTTTAGAAATAAAAAAATCCCCCTTAATTAGATGTCCCATCAAATCTAATGAAAAAGATGTCCATTTAAAACCAAAGTATCATGATGCAAATAAGAGTTTTTGTTTAAGTAGCACAAATATCAAAGAAAACATCTTCCAAAGGAGTGATAAGCAATTGCTTCCTAATTTTGTTAAATTGATCTAGTGGAAGTGGTTTTGTAAAAATATTAGCCAATTGATCTTCCGTATCAACATGATGAAGGGAAACATGATTCTTGGAGATGTGATCCCTTAAAAAATGATGACGGATTTCAATATGTTTAGCTCGGCTGTGTAAAATAGGATTGTGTGCTAAGTTTATAGCGCTCGTGTTGTCACAAAAAATAGGCGTAGATGAAAGAGTAAAACCATAATCGTTTAATACTTGTTGCATATAAAGCACTTGAGCACAACAAGACCCGGCTGCCATATATTCAGCTTCAGTTGTAGATAGGGCAACCGTATTTTGTTTCTTGCTAAACCAAGATACTAAAGCTCTCCCTAATAAGAAACAGCCACCACTAGTACTCTTGCGATCAAGTCGACAACCAACATAATCAACATCAGTATAAGCTTTAAAATCCAAGGATTGTCCTTTTGGATACCATAAACCAAAACAAGTAGTGCCGGCTAGGTAACGAAGAATTCGTTTAACTGCTAGAAAATGAGAGTGCATAGGTTGTGATTGAAATCGAGCGCAAAGACCAACGGGAAACATAATGTCCGGTCTAGAAGCAGTTAAGTAAAGCAAACTACCAATCATGGCTCTATATAAAGAATCATCAATAGGTTCCCCATTTTCATCCTTATCAATTTTAGTAGAAGTAGCCATAGGAGTAGTAGCATGTTTGCACTGATCCATCCCAAAACATTTTAAGAGTTCTTTAGTATATTTTTCTTGGCTTATGAATATTCCGGCAGGTGTTTGCTTAATTTGAAAACCAAGAAAGAAAGTTAGTTCACCCATGAGGCTCATTTCAAATTCTTTTTGCATAATATCACTAAATTGTGTGCACAATGAATCATTTGAAGCTCCAAAAATAATGTCATCAACATATATTTGCACAACTAGGAAATCAGATGTATATGTTTTGAAAAATAAAGTAGAATCTGAATTTCCAATAGAAAAACCATTATCAAAAAGATATGTCTTGAGCCTTTCATACCAATTTCTAGGTGCTTGTTTTAAACCATAAAGTGCTTTCTTAAGTTTATAAACATAGTCACCTTTTTCCGGTATTTCAAAACCAGTTGGTTGAGCAACATATACTTCTTCTTGAATGATGCCATTTAGAAATGCACTTTTTACATCCATTTGGTATAGTTTGATGTTTTTATGTGCAGAAATAGCTAGTAGCATTCTAATAGCTTCAAGTCTAGCTACCGGTGCATACATTTCATCAAAATCTATTCCTTCTTGTTGATTATATCCTTGTGCTACTAACCGAGCTTTATTCCTTATTACTTCTCCTGCCTCATTTAGCTTGTTCCTAAAAACCCATTTAGTTCCTATTATGGTTTTATCTTGTGGTTTAGGAACTAAATCCCATACATCATTTTTAGTGAATTGATTCAATTCTTCTTGCATGGCTATTATCCAATAATCATCTTTAAGAGCTTCAGATATCTTTTTAGGTTCAATGATAGAAACAAAAGCCATGTTTGCAACATCTTTGAAAGAAGACCTAGTTTTAACTTTATCATTAGGATCTCCAATAATTAATTCTTGAGGATGATCTTTAATAAGCCTAGGTGTAGGTTGTGGTTCAACTTGGTGATTATTTTTAGTACTTTTCTCACTATTATTTGGTATGTTTAAATTTTCAAATTGATTTGTGAGATCTATGATTTCTAGATTTTCAGATTTGGACTCTTCATGAAAAGAAACATGAATAGATTCCTCAACTTTTCTAGATATAGTGTTATATACTCTAAAAGCTTTGCTAGAAGTGGAATATCCCAAAAAGAATGCTTTGTGTGATTTTGAGTCAAACTTATCTCTATCATCTTTGGTATTTAAGATATAGCATGTGGAGCCAAAGGTATGAAAATAGTCAACTCTAGGTTTCTTAGAATGTATTAGTTCATATGGAGTTTTCTTTAAATGAGAGTGAACAGTTACTCTATTTAGCACATAGCATGCAGTGTTTACAACTTCAGCCCAAAAGGTTTTGGGTGTGTTATGTTCAAGCATCATAGTTCTAGCCATTTCTTGTAGTGATCGATTTTTCCTTTCAACTATACCATTTTGTTGTGGGGTGCGTGGAGCAGAAAAATTATGAGTGTACCCTTGAGATGTACAAAACTCTTCAAATGTATGATTTTCAAATTCTCCACCATGATCACTTCTAATGGTACATATTTTGCTTTGTAATAGATTTTCAATCTTGGAACAAAATTGTATAAAAACATGAATAGTATCATCTTTAGTTGCAATAAAGTGTACCCATGTGTATCTACTATAATCATCAACAATAACAAAATAGTATCTTTTACCACCAATAGATTGTGTCCTCATGGGTCCAAATAAATCCATATGAATTAATTCTAAGGACCTACTGGTGCTAAGTGCATGTTTTGGTTTAAAAGAGGTTTTGGTTTGCTTTCCCATTGTGCATGGTTCACAGTTTTCAACTTGATCAAAAGATAAAGTAGGCAATCCACGAACAAGATCATATTTCACTAACTTTTTAATAACATGTGAACTAGCATGTCCTAGCTTTTTATGCCATACTTGTAAGGTATTTTCATTTGCAAGCAAGCATTTTCCCACTACTGATTTCATAGAGTTAGGTTTAAGAATATAAAGATTTCCAACTCTATTTCCTTCATAAACAACATTTGTAGTGTTTTCTATCAATAACTTGCAACAAGTTTTGTTAAATAACACATCATAACCACTATCACATAATTGACTAACACTTATCAAATTATGGTGCAAACCATCAACGAGTAGAACATTCTTTATTTCGAGGTTTCTACCAACATTACCTATTCCAACGATTTTGCCCTTACCATTGTCTCCAAAGGTGACTGTTCCACTTTTCTTTTCTTCAAAGGTTTGGAATGCATCCTTGTTTCCGGTCATATGTTTGGAACATCCACTGTCAACCACCCATTCCTGCATTAGAATGTAGATTTTGGTACCCGTGTGATGGTCCGATATGGTTAGAATCATTTAAGTACATATTTGTATAAGAGTTCTGAATCAGAAGTCCAGTCGGTCGACAATTGTTCGACCGACATATGTCTCGGTCGACAAATTGTCGATCGAGAAGATTATTGTATTACAAATCAGAAAACACAGAAATATAGCTCGGTTGACCAGTTTTCGACCGAAATAATTGCTGTAAATTTTGATATGTTACAGACATTCGGTCGGTCGACAATACTTCGACCGATTAATGGTTCGGTCGACAATACTTCGACCGACTAAGTTTCTGTTTCAGTACAAAAATGCAGAAAATTAACAATAAGCATGAAATCTTTTGTTTAGTTGAGATAAGACAATATAAATAGCAAGATGGAGCTTTTTGGTCATATCTCAACTAAATTCTATTTGACTCTACTAAGTTTGAGGTTTTGGGACCCAAACTAATTCGGAATCCTTAGTTTTATAAGGGCATGAAAAGGAATAGTGTCCAAGACGTAAACAAAAATGGCAAGTAATAGAATCAACTTCATTTCTCTTTCTAGCCATTGTGTTCTTGGGTACAAACATAGTTTGAGTTCTTTTGGGTTGATTTTTCTTTGGAGCATATCCCAAACCTTTTCTTCCGTTGAAAATAGTACCAATGCTTAGAATGTTATCAAGTATATCTTTTCTTCTTAACTCATAAAGTTCTCTTTGCAGCTGAGCAATATCATTCATTTTCTTGTGTAAATCTTTTCTTGCTTGATCTAAATCAGATAGCAATGAATATCTTTCTTTTATAACATTATCATAGTCTAGATGGTTACACAAAATAGGTTGAGTCTGAAAATCTTTTAGTTTAGCTAACAAGTCAGTCTTTTCTTTAGAAAGAAGATCAACATATGTTTCTAAAGTGAGTAACTTTCTAGTGCAATCATCTAAAGATGTTTTTAAAGACAAATTTTCGAGATCAATGTTATTCTTTTCAGAAGAAAGATTATCTAATTTAGCAATTTGCTCATCATTTGATTTGATAACCTTCTTTAGTTTCTTCTTGACATCAACATACTTATCATGAATTTCTTGTAGACTAGTGACTAACTCTTCTTTAGAAAGATCAAGTAGGCTTACCTCTTGAGAGTTTTCATCATCTTCTCTTGCCATTAGACAATCCATGGTTTCTTCTCCGCTTTCACTGTCACTTGATTCGTCCCATGCAGCTTTATAGGCTTTTTCTCCCTTCTTCTTGTGTGAGCTTTTCTTTCCTTTCTTTGCTTTAGGACATTCATTTTTTAAATGCCCTTTCTTCCCACATTCAAAGCACCTAGGAGGGGTAGAAGAAGAGCTGGAAATTTTGTTAGATTTAAATCTTTTGTATTTCTTACCGTTTACTATCAAGGCTTCTTCTCCCTCTTCTTCACTTGACTCCTCACTTTCTTGTGTGACAGCCTTTGAAGCTTTTAGAGCCACATCCTTCTTCTTTCCTTGCTGAAGTTCACGTGCTCTTCTTTCTTCCTCTTCTAGGGTTGCTTCATGAGCTTCTAAGTTGCCAATAAGTTGCTCCATTTTCAGTCGAGTGAGGTCGTTTGCTTCTTCAATGGCTGTCACCTTTGGTTTATATTTTGGAGGAAGTGAACGAAGGATCTTTGATACCTGATCTTCTTCAGGAATAGGTTTTCCTAGAGCACTTAAACCATTTACAATAGTAGAGAATTTTGCAAACATTTCACTAATTGATTCATTAGTATCCATACGAAAGTGTTCAAATTTTTGTTTAAACATGCTAATTTTGGAATTTTTGACTTGGACTGTACCTTCATAGGTTATGGACAGTCTATGTCAAATATCATAGGCTGTGTCACAATTAGATATTCTATTAAATTCTCCTACCGAAATAGAACAATATAAAATGCTTACAGCTTTTGCATTCATTTGGGCCAGCTTTACCGTATTTGCATCCCATTCTGCAAATTGAGTTTGAGGGAGCTCATATGGGGTTGACACCATTCTCCATAAGTCCCAATTGATGTCTTGGAAATAGAACTGCATCCTTCTCTTCTAATATTGGTAGTTTGTTCCATCGAACGCTGGAGGCCTAGCAACAAGTGTTCCTTCAAGGTTGAGGTTGTTGAGCACTCCATCCCCCATTTCTTCAAGACCTTGTTAGGGTTCCTTGAAGCCTGCTCTGATACCAATTGAAAAACACTAGAGGGGGGGGTGAAAAGAGTTTTTAAATAATTTTAACAATTTATTTAACTCAAACAACCACAATTAAGAATTAGAAGAAGGAGACAGGTGTTTAGAGTGGTTCCAACTTTAGCAAATACTAAAGTTGTCAGTCCACTACCCGGTTGCTTACCCAACCGGGATTTTGAAAGTATTTATTTTATTACCTTCCCAAGGATTTATACAAAATACAATACTTTCCTTTACACCCTTTGAGCAGCCTTCACTTGAAGTAGGTGCACCAACTTTGAGGTAGCCTTCTTGAAGTAACTCCAAGCTCCCCATTGAAGTAGCCTTCCTCTCTAGAAGTAACCTCCCGTTGCACCAGCCTTCTGAAGTAGCTCAAAGTCACCTTCTTCACCAAGAAGAACTCCACCCTCTCCAATCCGCAGCCTCCAACCTAAGAGTAGCAAGGAGAGTACAAACAGTAATAAAGAACAAAAAAGGAAAACAGAAATTACAACTTATCCTTTGAAGCCCAAGGCTTGATTTGCCTAGATCAAGCGTATAGATCTCCTAACCAAGTGTATGGACTTGTGATTGCAGTGGGTAGGAGATACTAGCCTATAGGACACGAATTATGAGCTAAGGAAGGAAGTAGCCAATTGTCACAAAGCTCAAATTGCTCACAAACAGATTGCTCAAAGTATGCTCAAGGATTTCTCAAGTGTATCAAGTGTATTTTAGTGTCCTATGGCTTGTCCTATTTATAGGAATGGCCTAAGGATGCTTAAGGACGTTCTAGACAACTTCTAGGGGTTTCTAAGTGCTTAACTAGCCGTTAGGTACAAAGTTGTTGCTTTAACAACGGCTAATTAATTAATTCTGCAGTTGCTGTCAGAGACAATCTCGGTCGAGGAATGGTCGACCGAGACACCTACTCGGTCGAACTTTTGTCGACCGACAGGCACTCTGAAACAAGTGATTTGCAACGTCTTTCTCCAACTGCCAACTAACTTGTCTGTTGTGTCTAACGGCTACTTTGGATCTTTCTCGGTCGAGAAGATTGTCGACCGAGAGTGTCTCGGTCGAGGAGTTTGTCGACCGAGATTGATCCTGTTTCAATTTAGGCACTAACTATAGGTATGAGTGTGCAAATGTGATCCTATTTAAAGGGAATGACTTATCTAAATGTGGTGTTTAGCTAGGGAGAATCTAACGCTTGATTTACATGCAATCTAAGAACTTGTACATTATATATTTGTACAAGTTTTTACAAAGCGATTACATTGCATGAAAACATAAACATGTAAGCATATGGATTTCCCTAGTTGCTTTGTCATCCACCTTAATCCTGCACACTCAAGTAGCTCGTTAGATCAATAAGAATGAAATGTTTGTCATAATCAAAACAAAGGGATTTATAGATGTCCATTTAGCCAACAGAATATTGGTTTTCTCACCTCCTCAACTTCTCGATGCCTTCCCTCAAACATTACCTAACTACATTTTGGTTCCTCCACTAGAACATCTAACATATGTTGATATATTGGTGTAGATTTTGGGTCATTTTCTCTTAAACAATACCTTACATGATGTGACATGCTTTGATTTGAGCCAAGAATGAGTTATCAGTACGACGTGCTCCTGGGGACATATGGTGTTCATCAATAACACCTCCAAGGTCAGTGAAGTGTTGACATGACGTGTAAATTGCTGAGACAATGTCCATATTTTTTGGAGACAACCAGTGTTACTACTATTACGATTACATGTCATGTCAATAATTGGCATGCCATGCCACTTGTTGATTAATTCTAACTTAATTTCAAATGATAGGGGGTGATGTGAATCCATTTGAATCTAATATTGTTTCAAGTGCTACATATCCATAAATTTGACATGTAAAATAAAAATAATAGAACAAATAACTTATGCATGAATAAAAAAGGCATAAATGGAGGTGAAATGAATTGCAATGAAGTAAAAAGCGTATGTTGGGATCATGAAAAGTATATATAATCAAATCTTCCTAAACTAAAACTATTTTTTTTGTTAAGAAATCAAAGTAGATTTCTAATATGGATATTTCAAACAAGAAGAGCAACACATGCATTAGTTTCTTAAGATCTCAATACATGCATCAGTTATTATGCACAAAAAATGGAATCTAGCAATTAGCATATCATCTAGTCAAAATAAATGTAAACATTTACAAGTGCAACCTAATCATCCAAGGTATACGATTATAATTTCAATATATTCAAAAAAATGTTGGTGGAGGTATCAATTGAAGAGTGTTTTAATGTGATCGCTTAACCATGTTGAATGTACATGATGTAATAAATATAACTTTCTCAAATATATTGATGATACAAATTTTGGGTCAATAATAATCACAAATGATTAACATATGAAACAATAGTTGAATAATTTATTTGAGAAGTAAATCTTGGGTTCTGACGGTCAACGCTAATATAGATGTGTTCCTAAATGGCATGTCAAGTGGGGCAGATTGATCCTTTTTACAACATAGAGCCCAACCATCAAAATTAGATCATATATTATACTAGGTTCACATGCTAAGTTGAAGTTTTAGCCTATTATGGAGTTAGCTATAAAGAAAATTTAATACAAATAAAATATTGAATGGGATTCCTCTTTAGAACATCACAAACTTATTCTATTTATTTCCCACCTATAAAAATAAATTTATAGACTTCATTTGGTTACAAAAAATCATCAAGAAAAAGATAGCTACAAACTTATAATAGAGCCAACATATTGATTTCACTAAAATGTTTTTCAACTGAAAAGTCAAGAATTTATAGTCATTATGTAGTTTTGAAAAAAAATGTTGAGGATGATTGGGAAATATTGGTTATTAAAGAATTCAAGAAAGAGTGCCAACTCAAAATTTTGAGGCTATTTCAAATGCTAATTCTAGTCTCCCTCCCCCTTTGGCAAAATGCCATTGAAGTTTGACTATTTGTTAGTCACTGACTTTTATGTGTGCATTACTAGCGAAGAGGTTAGTGTCGATCGTTCCCTTGCCCTCAAGATTGGTCCACTGGGTCTACCCCTAAAGATGATTGGTGAAAACATCATGAAGGAGACGACCAATGAGTGGAAGGGCATGCACATCACAGTGAATATTACAGAGCAAAATTGTCTGGATAAGGTCATGGTGGTGTCTTATCTCATCGACCTAGTGAACAAGGCCTTAAAGGAGACTCATTTGACATCAATAAGGTAAAAAACATCAAGAACAATGGAAACATCTCTTCTTGATGATGTCATCAATATTGCTATAATCATGCGACCCATGTCAATGGCATAGGACATACAAGTCTTGTTGAAAGACATCCTAATCACATGTGTCTTTGTTAGTTGTAGCATGGACGAAAATGATCCCAAGGATATCCAATAGGAGATCTTTGATGGTGACATAGAGGTTCCATATGTGTGAGAAGTCCTAGTTCTTTTTTATGTGCATCCAATAGATATTTTGTTTTGACATGAAGCATCACAATTTGTAGAACTTTTGAGGTCTACTTCAAACTTAGATTGGATAGATTAATATATTTTCTTCTTGTTGTTCGATACAATATAGGAACGAATATGTTTATTTAATTATAACATCTATTTCATATTTATGTCAGTCAAAAAAAGAGATTCAAGAAAAATATTAATTGATTAGATATAGAATCAAATGACCAAGTAATGTATGGAAGATAATTTCATTTTAATCTTACATCATGTTGGAAAAATATTATTGAGAATCATAGTAGGAGTATCATAATATAATATAAGAAGAAAACCTTTATAATGGAAACTCATGTGTAAAGCAAGGCAAAAATTATGAAGATAAGGTGGAAGGAAAGAAAAGGCAATAAATGAACTCAACACAACTAATAAATACCCAACATTGCCCCATGATGATTGCAATCATAATGTCCTCAGTCTAGAAATCAAGATTTTGAATTGCAAATGGGTACCATATTGTGATGGTAGTCCTAGATAAAATCAGAATTTTACCAGCCATGTGATAACATTAGAAGAACAATGAGTCCAACTCTTTCATCTTGGTTGAGTTTAATTCCTTTAATGTCTTTTTGTTTGAAGTAAAAATAGCATTGAAGTCATTAATAGAAACCACTGCAAGAATAACATTCATCTTCAAATTGGAGTCAAACACAAAAGTGATTTGAAACTCCTCCTAGTTTTGGGCTATACAATTAAACAATTCAATAAATATGAGAAACAAAAACAATTAACAAATATGATGGGCTAGAATATGTAGATGGAAAACAAAAACACAATAATTACAATATACACAATGGATGAAAAGATCATTGTAGAATTTATACAACGAATTGAATGACCTACTCTCACCTAAATTTCCTCTAAAAAGACATGAATTCCTTAGAAACAATGCCCAAAATCTTGTTATGAATAATTAATGGAGTTTAATATATATAATTATGACTCAATTTGTTTGCCTTGTAAGTATAAGATTTCTAAGTAGATAATTTCATCACCATAGGAAAATTTCATTGTCAACTGCAATAACTTTATCTGTAAACAAATTTGATTGATAAAAATGAATTTCGGATGCATATCATCAATGAAATAAATGATGAAAAAATTATTAGTCAATGATCTCCTTTTTATTACTAGATTTAAGAGATAAATCTTGCACGTAGGGTTTCAAACACTACATGATACCACATCGAACAGGCACAAACATGTCAAATACTACTATATCATATGAGTATTCTAGAAAATCCTACTATCCATCCCAATAACCCAACATTTACATAGTACCTTATTTAGAATTCTAGTTGCTATGCAAAGATTAAATATCACATTGCTATACCTACTTAATTAAAAAACGATCATAAATATACTATGAAGACAAAATGGATTCTTCATAGTGCTATTGACATTCATAAAGAGTGTAAAAATGTACTATGGTTGGTCGGATAATAACTTACACATCAATGAACACATTAACTATGCCATATGAAAGGAATTTTCATTCAATATGAAATCATTATTTGTTCAACCTAAAATGATGCATAGGATACTTCTATACATCTAAGAAATAAGAATTTACTTGCCTACTACAATGATTTTTGTGACGCCCCACGTCACTAAAAGTGAGATTACTCAAACCAAATAGCAGAATAAAGCCAAACATCCAGATTACCATCAAACATAGGAAATTAAAACCGATTTTCATCAATCCATAAAAGTTGCAACATATTGCACATGAGTCCACAAAAACCACCTATATATATATATCACCTGCCCAAAACATTATACAAGATATTGTTCACTGGCACTCAACCACATCCTGTTACACATGATAACCTATTCAAATAAATATGTGTCATCTCTATACAACGACAGGGATAAAGCCAAAACCTCATGTTGACACATACAAAAAAACCTCCCAAAGGACCTAAGTGTACAGGGACTCTACTTCCATATACAAGCAGCATATCCAACCTTTCAGCAACTACATGTCCTCTTGTTGCTCAACACCAACAAAATGATCTCTACTTCCTCGTGCTCAATCACCTAAAAGATGTGGAAACTCATGGAGTGAGACCAAACGTTCCAGCAAGAGATATAACTCTCTACCAATGTCTATTAAAATCATAGATAAGTTAAATAGGTAAAACAACTTACAAACCAGATTGAGGAGATTCAGCTAAATGATATGTACTCAATAGGTAAAGAAGAATAAACAAGATTAGAGAGATTCCACTGATTAGTTGATCAAGTTATTCTCTAAAAAGAAATATAAAAAACATGTATAACAATTGACTTCTCTTACCATCTTATAATTCAAGAAATCAGTACAAAGATAAGGCAAAGGGGCTCAACCAATGTTATTCATATTTAATCCCTAAGAAGGTTATGCTACATGGCTGTTTACATCTTATACTATTTCACCAAGGATTTAGGCCGCACCACCCAAATCCAACCGACCAATGCTAAGTCAAAATTGGTACCATACTAGGTCAAATGGAAGAGCTGAAATCCATGACCTCTCCACACCTCTTGGTCAACACAAGAGAAAACATCACAGAGACATATCAGTCAACTTTAAAAAGTGACATATAGTCAATGGAAGGATCAGCTCACGCTGGGCCATCCATATATAAAACACCTAGCCCACCTTGGTACAAGTAGCGGCGTTAGAAGAACAGGCTCACGCATGGCTATTCTTAAAAGGAGTGGCACACGCATGGCCATCAATATCACAAGGAGTTCGGCTCACACATGGCCATATCATACAACCTATAATTGTGGACACAAGGAGATACCTCAACTTGCACCCCCACATATTAAAAAATATGCACTCTGAGTAATACTCATTTCACCAATGCAATTATATTTGATACTGGAAAGGATCTATGGCACATGGCACCTACATGATTAGGGTTCCACTTAATTAGTTAGCCAATTGGGTGACTCTTAGCATCAATCAAGTTAGAATGTAAAAAGCCAAAACAAACTCTAGAAGAAATGAGGATACATTGCAACTCCAGAAGATATAAAATGTACACAGTGAGATCTTGTCACACAATCACCACATGGTACTCAAACCTCTGCCATTCACAAGGCCAACACCAATGTTACACATCATTGTGGGATATCAATCCCTTAATCACATCACTTGAGGATATCACCTCTCAAGGAATCAAACCATCACTAGGTCATAGGACCTATCACATTACACATGCATTGCTTCATCACATGATGCCTCATCTATGTGCATAAGCACCGCACAGTATCATATAATCACCACCATAGCATACATAAGCCATGAAATACATGTCACTTGTAGGTTAGGGACCTATAAATAAGAGAGAGAAAAAGCATTCTAGAAATACAATTATCTCAAGGGAGATAAAGCAACTCATCACATAACTCATCATTAGGGTTAGGGCTCCATGTTTAGCAGATTCGGGTTTTGTAGATGTATCAAATCACTACACCCTAGATATGGCATCTCCCATATTCTTGGAACACTTTATGGTAAAGAAAACAACTATTCTCACACATTACTACACTCGGCTTATACATTACTCATAGATGTGTATTGGTTGAGTATTCAACCATGTGTCTCAACCATGCATCAACCATGTGTCATGACCACCCACCAACATGGGTTACAACCATCAACCATCTGTGGTGTCTCGACCATGACCAAAATCATGCTTCCACGATCATGACACACTAGGGAGGGCATGTCTCGACCTCAAACCACACCATGGGTCGTAAACAAACAAAAGATGGGTGAAACATTGTGACTGTGACAAGTGTAAGGGTCACTAACATCATAAGATCATATAAATCTTCCGAAATAGGAGCAAGGTTCTAACTAATTTAGGAAAGGTATCTCGACTGAATGGGAAACTATCATCTCGAATGATACCACAAAAAGATCTAGGTGTGACGACCACCAATGGTCAAGATACTACCATAATAAAAGACCATCATGAAACCAAGAGTAACCAAGATCACAACTAAGATAAACCACAACTAAAATAGAATATAACAGTATGGAACACCACCATCCTCAAGAAGGAAAAATGTCTCCCAAAATCAGTCATCAAAACCCTAACACTTGCATCATGAAACCACCATGAAAAGGGATCTCAAACAACAGAGAGAACCAAGTTAAATCACACCAAAATAGAACCAAAACTTCATAGCATTCCAAAACACTCCATCATGAAACCAAAACCAAGATTAAGAGATAGGGCAAAAACATCATTGTGCCATTATCACCAAAGTTGGGTCCAAAACTAGGGTTCAGATTATATCCAAACCGAGAATGATCTCAACATCAACCAAGTTCTGAAGTTTGTCATCATTTACCTGCATGTTAAGGAAACATTTTATAGAGAGAATATAATAGCATGCATGTAAAAAATGCATTAATAGAGAAGGTTAAGAGTTATATAACCTGCCTGAAAGAAGGTCACGCCAAGGGTTGCAAACTGTAACACATGATCCCAAGGATTATGAAGCTCCACTAAAAGCTCCACCCTCATCCTAAAAGAACATCTCAAGAAGGAGAAGACACTATGGTCAAAGATTTCCCAAGCAAAGAGAGTAAGAAGCTCAAGTCCAAACAGAAACAAAGAAAGGGGGAAAAGAGAGAAGACACTTCCTATCACTTGGGTGTCTCCTTGTCAAAACATGGCCTATGACCCCTTGTGAGAAGGAGTTTACTCTCAAGAACGACCACCATGTCAAAAAATGGTCTAAGGTCGAGAAAAGGGAAGAAGACGGGGTAAGAGATCCAAGGGAAACACCATAAAGGAAAGGTAAATACTTATAAAGGTATAAGATGATCAAAGTTCGCCACAAGCACCACATGCAAGGTTGATCCTCCTTAAAGACACCAAGAATAACACATCCTTGCTCCACCAATCACTAAGACATAAGAAATGAAGGAGAAAGAAGATGGCCGAAAAAGGACACTTGCATGGAGTGAAGTGGGTTTATATAGCAAAGAAGGAGAGAGGTAGGGCAAGAGATGAGGTGTCAACAAGATAGGGCTCCAAAGGGAGACTTGTCCACCCAAGAAACTAATATGCAAACACTTAAAACCCACATGAAAGAGATGGTGATACACTCTATGTTGGGTCTCGGCCCACTTGGGTTAGCCACATGGTCGCGATCGCGACCCACCATGAAACACCATCCATGGTCGTTACATAAGGTCACCAAACTCCTCCTAGGTTGAGATACATATACAAAGGCAACTATATAGATCCAAGATAACCTAAAACTACCTCAATCATGACAACCACATCAAGGGGAGGTGTCTCGACCACAACATCCACCCAACACGCCCTAGGTCGCAACAACACACAAGGGACACAAACTACAAAAAACCCTAATCACCCAAGGTGATTCCACCACTCAACCAAAGCTCAAACAAGGAACCCCAAAGAACCACAACCTCTCCCATGAAAACAAGAGTGAGAAGGAACACTCTAAAGGTGAAAAATTGAAAGATAACCCCTCGATGTGGGTAAATTGTAATTTGTATCAAAACATACACACAAAGCACAAACATCATCCAAACATGCTCAAACTGGTGACTTAAGCTCTACACAAGATCCAAGGTCATCACAAAGGTTTAGAGCAAAGTTATGAACACAGCATCAAGCCAAAGCAAATAGGGTTAACCCAAAACATATGTCAGGGATCTTACAAACCATAAACACCTAACAAGGATTTCACCCTCGAAATCCTAAGTGAAAAGAGACACGTACTTATTCCACATCTTTTCCTCAAGACCCCATGTGGCTTCTTCAATGCCACAATGATGCCATAGAACCTTCACCAACATGATGTCCTTCTTCTACAACTTCTTCACTCTTCGGTCAAGGATCAACATAGATCCTTCAACATAGGACACATCCTCATCAAGCTCCACTTCAATCGGTTGCACGACTAACTCTATACCAGGGTGGCACCTCCTCAACATGGATACATGGAACACTGGATGCAGCATTTGCAACTCAGGTGGAAGCTCCAACTTATAAGCCACCTTCCCAACATATGCCACCACAGGGTAAGGTCCCATATAGCTAGGAGTAGGGGTGAGAAAATAATGGTCCAGACCGCAAAACCGGACCAGACCGCTCAATTCGGTCCGGTTCGGTCCGGTCCATTTCGATTTCGGTCTGGTCCGCAGTCTGGGAATTTCAATAAATTCGGTCTTCCATCCGGTCCGGTCTAAAACTGGTCCGGTCCGGTCCAGACCGCAGACTAACTTTTATATAAAATCCATATATATTTGAAGGTGTATTCTATAATAACTATAAATAAAGTACATATATAAGAACTACTAGTATAAATGTTTGATACTAAAGTTATATAATTGTTAGAAGTAACTAAGATTATCAACTTTGTACAATTAAATAAGTTGTAAAACATGTAAAAAAGGTTGATTGCGGTCCAAACGGTCCGGTCCGGTCCGGTCCGGTCCGCGGTCAAAACGGTCCGGTCTGACCACCAAACGGTCCGGTCTACGGTCCAAAAATTATTGATATTCGGTCCTCGGTCCGGTTCGGTTCGGTCCGGTCTGGTCCGGTTTTGGACCGATGCTCACCCCTAGCTAGGAGCCAACTTACCCTTCTTCCCAAACCTTAAAACACCCTTCCAAGGAGAGACCCTAAGATACACCTTGTTGTCCACTTAGAACTCCAACGGTCTATGCCAGTTGTGTGGATATGACATATCTCTGTCTTGTGCTACCTTCAACTACTGTTGAATCACTTTGATCTTCTTTGTCTTTTGCTGCACAAGTTCAGTTGCAAGAAGTTGGTATTCACCAGTTTTGTACCAACACGATAGAGATCTGCAATGTCTTCCATACAAAACTTGATATGATGCCATGTTGATGCTTCACTAGTACATGTTATTACAAGCAAACTCTATCAGACTAAGGTGGATGTCCCAACTACCCAAAAACTACAAGACACAAGCTCTCCATAGATCCTCCAATGTCTTTATGGTCCTCTCAGACTCACCATCTGTCTATGTGTGAAAGGCATTGCAAAACCTCAATTGAATACCCAAAGCTATATGAAAGCACTCCCAAAAGCAGTTCGTAAAATAAGGACCTCTATCTGGTACTATGGTAGCTGGAACACCATGCAAAGGCACTATCTCATCAACATATACTTGAGCGAGCTTCTCGGTTGCATGTATTGTCTTCACAGGAAGAAAGTGTGTTGACTTGGTCAACCTATCAATGATCACCCAAATAGAATCATGACCTTTGGCTGTCCAAGGTAGACCAACCACAAAGTCCATAGTCACATGATCCCATTTCCATTGTGGTATAGGAAACGGTTCCAATGTCCCCACAGGCTTCTGGAATTCCGCCTTAACTTAGTGACATATAGCACACTTGGCCACAAACTCAACCACATCACATTTCAATCCAGGCCACCAATATAGATCTTTTATGTTATGGTATATCTTGGTGTTACCTGGGTGCATAACATACATTGAAGAGTGAGCCTCCTCCAAAACCATCTCCCTCAAGTTTTCAACATCAGGAACCAGGACTGTTGTGGTAACAAATTGTACCATCATCTGCCTCATAGAATCCATCACGCTTCTCATTGTCAGACTCAGATCGTATCTGATGTATCACGGTACCAACATGTTGTGCCTCTCTAATGTACTGCCTCAAAGTGGGCTTCACTTGCAGATACACCAACAACCCAACTTGCAAGGAAACCTCTAGCTTGGCATTCATCTGATGCCAGGAGACCAACATGTCTCTCTTATGGCACACCAACGAACAAAACTATGTTTTCTCTATAGATGATGATGAAGAATATTTCATGCTCAAAGCATTTGCCATGACATTAACCTTTCCTGGATGGCAATCAATCATGCAATTGTAGTATTTGATTAGCTCCATCCAGTGTCACTACCGTGTGTTCAAATCCTATTGCGAGAAGATCTACTTCAATTCGTTGTGATATGTGAAGATTTGACACTTCTCACCGTAAAGTTAGTGCCTCTAGATCTTCAAAGCATGGACCACTATAGCTAGCTCCAAATCCTGGGTTGGGTAGATCTCCTTGTGTTTCTTAAGTTGTTGCAAGGAAAAAGAAATATCATTCTTGTCCCGCATCAACATTCAACCCAAACCATTCCTTTATGCATCACAAAATACTATGTATCATTTCCCTTTCCAAGGAAGAACTAACACTGGAGCACCAGTTAGTTTCTCCTTTAACAACTGGAAGGCATGCTGACACTTACCATCCCAAATGAAAGGCACATATTTTATAGTTAGCTTCGTTAGGGGTAATGCCACTAAACTGAAGCTATTGATGAACCTTTGATAGTATCTTGCCAAACCTAGAAAACTACAAACTTCTATTGGCATATTCATCTTCTACCACTCTATCACAGATTCCACTTTCTTGGGATCCACATGAACTCCCATAGTAGATATCAGATGTCATGCGAAGGACACATCAACTTGGCATTCAACGGATATTGCCTCAATGTGGCCAACGCCTGACGCAAATGGTGTTCATCCTGATGGTTGTCCCTAGAGTAGATCAAGATATCATCTATAAACATTACCATGAATTGGTCCAAATAAGGTCTAAAGACCCTACTCATTAGATCCATAAATGTTGTTGATGCATTGGTTAGTCCAAATGGCTTAACCATGAACTCGTAATGACCATACTGAGTCCTAAGGACTGACTTAGGTATGTTATCCACCTTGATCCACAACTAGTGATATTCTGATCTCAGATCTATCTTGGAGAACATTGCGGATCCTCACAACTGGTCAAACAAGTCATCAATCTGGGGCAAGGGATACTGGTTCTTTATCGTTACCTTATTCCACTACTTGTAGTCTATACACAACCTCATGGATCCATCTTTCTTCTTCACAAACAACAGTGGAGCACCCCATGGTGACATACTTGGTCTGATGAAATCCTTCTCAAGCATCTCTTGCAACTATTTCTTTAGCTCTGACATATCAGTTGGCACCATCATGTATGTTGTCTGAGATATTGACTGGGTACCCAGAACTAGATTGATCTCCTAATAAATCTTCTGAGGTGGGGGACACTTGGAAACTCCTCTGGAAACATGTTATCAAACTCAAAAATAACTGGTACCTCATGGATACTAGGACTCCTCACCTTAGTATTTGTCACATGTGCCAAAAATGTCTCGCAACCTTGCCTCATTATCCTCTCTTCCACAATCGCTAACACTAGGCACGTCGAAAGAATCTTCCTATATACTTGGAAGATCCACGTCTCATCACCATCTCGATACGTTACCACCTTGGCACCATTGTATAAGACCACATGATACTTCTCTAAGGTATCCATTCCAAGAATCACATCAAATCCATGCACATCAAGTGATATAGGATCCACTTGAATGCTATGTCCTAAAAAAGAATGAACACACCTCCCGCAACTCTACAGAACCAACCAAAGGGGTTTCTAAATGAAGGCTATCACGTCTACATCTAATAGGAAAAGATCTACTAGAAATCTCTTCATGAGTGACAAAAGAGCGGGTTGCACTCAGATCAACCAAAGTAGATATAAAGCAAGAGGAAGAAAAATCAGAATGAAATAACTCCATCTGACCTGTCAATACTTGTGGGTTGACCACTCTTCTGACTAACTCATGGTATATAATCTAGCCATCGCCTACTGACATCCCCGTCCCCTGCTGGAATGTTTGGAAGAACCAGCCTACAATGCATGTCCACATCCTTTTCCTCCTCCACTGTTGTATTGTTGTCTTTGTGAGCCATGCTGACTCTACCTCAGCTACTGGGTCACCTCATCAACCTTCATGAAACAAAACTTCTTGGTATTCCCAACCTAGACACACTTGTAACACATTTTTTCTCATACCATGGCCTTGATGGTCATGTCACTGATACTGACATTGCACTGGTGGCTCCTGCCGGTAGAAAACGTTAGCCTCTTCCTTTTCTGGGTGACCACTGAGTCTGTGCATTGGACCTCTACTGAGCCGGCGGTGCAGAAAACCTAGGCTTCTTAAAGCCTCTAGATAACTACCCCTGATACTTTATAGGCCTCTTCTTGGCATTCTTCTCCCGCTTCTCAGCCACATACCTTTCAATCCTCCTGATAGAATCCACGAACATTGCAAACTTCTCACGATTCTCAAGTGTTGCCACAGGTGTCATATGTTCACATTCAAACCCTTCTCAAAACATCTGATCCTCTCCTCATCTCTCGCTGCCATGTGAGGACAAAACCTCAACAACTCCATGAACCTTGCCTCATATTCAATGATCGTCGTGGTTCCCTGCCTGATCTTCTAAAATTGAGAGATTTCTTCTCATCAAGATAGGTTCGTGGGAAGTACCTACTGTCAAAATCCCACCTGAACTTCTCCCAATTGACCTCAACACTTGGTCGTTTCTCTTCCTTAATGGCCAACACTTCCCTTCAGAAGGTACACTTCATGCTTCACCTTACCAGCCTCGGGGACGTTAAGGATCTTGAAAGCCTTCTCCAACTCTATCAACCAAAGATTCACATCCACTGGATCCATCGTGCCAGCATACTCCATAGCTCTGACATGTCTCAACCTCTCGAAGGTCTTCCCAGTGCACGTGGATTCCAAATTGGGGACTGCTGCCCTTGTTTGAGGAATTGGCATTTTGTCTGCCATATGTGTAATCATGGCCATAAACTACCCAAACATAGACCGATAGGTAGGTTTTTCTAGCACAGGCAGGTCAAACTAGGGCACTTCATGCATCCTCTCATCAACAATCTACCTTACTGCAGCTCCACCTGGTACAACAACACCACTCTCACCAACGTGTTCGTTGTGTTCTCCAGCCATCTTTTTCAACTCTTCTTATTCTTCTGCATAAGTAGAAGTGACGATAAGATAAACTAGAGTACAATAGAGCAGACACAACCCTAGTCCTATGTCCCTGTTGATTCATCAAACCTAAAGCTCTGATACCAACCAAACTATGACACCCCGCGCCACAACAAGCAATATTACTCAAACCAAATAATGGAATGAAACTAAACATCTAGATTACTATAAAACACAAGAAATTAAAACCAATATTCATCAAACAATAAAAGTTGCAACATATTGCACATGAGTCCACAAGAGCCACTTGTATATATATATTACCTTCATGAAACATTATACAAGATATTGTTTACTGGCTCTCAAGCCACATTCAGTAACACATGATAACTTTTTCATATACATATATGTCATCTCTATACAATGATGGGCATAAAGCCAAATCCTCATATTGAGACATACAACAAAAACCTCCCTAAGGACTTGAGTGTATAGGGATGACACATAGGACTCTACTTCCATACACAAGCAACATATCTAACCTTTCAACAACTATTGGTCCTCTTGTTGCTCAACACCAACAACACAATCTCTACTTCCTCATTGTTGATCACCTAAAAGATGTGGAAACCCATGGAATGAGACTAAACATCCCAGAGAGAGATATAACTCTCTGCCAACATCAATTAAAAGCATAGATAAGATAAAGAGTTAAAGCAACATACTAAGAAGATTGGGCACATTCAGCTAAATGATATGTACTCAACAAGTAAAGCAGATTAAACAAGACTAGACAACTGCCACTGAGTAGTAGATCAAGTTATTTTATAAAAATGAATATGGATAACATGTATAACATTTAACTTATCCAACCTTCTTATAATTCAAGAAATCAGTATAAAGATAAGGCAAAGGGGCTCAACCAATGTTATTTGTATTTAATCCCTAAGTATGTTATGCTACACAGCTGTGTTACATCTTTTATTATTTCCCCGAGGATTTCAGTCGTACCACCCAAATCCAATCGACCACTGCTAAGTCGAAATCAGTGTCATACAAGGTCAAATGGAAGAGTTGGAATCCCTCTCCACACCTCTTGGTCAGCACAATAGAAAACACCATAGAGACATATCATTCAACTATAAAAAGTGACATATAGTCAACAGAAGGATCAACTCACGCATGGCCATCCATATATAAAACACCTAGCCCACCTTGGTACAAGTAATGGTGCTAGAAGAATTGGCTCACGCATATCCATATCCATTTTTAAAAGAAGGAGTGGCTCATGCATGGCCATCCATATCACAAGGAGATCGGCTCATGTATGGCCATCTCATACAGCCTGTAATTGTGCACATAAGGAGATACCTCGACTTGCACCCCTGCATATTCAAAAATATGTGTTCCAAGTAATACTCGTTTCACCATTACAACAATTAGAGATGACAATGGAATGGATCTATGGTACAGGGAAACTACATGATAGGGTTCCACTTGATTAGTTAACCAATTGGGTGACCTTTAGCATCAATCAAGTTACAACATATAAAGCCAAAACAAACTCCTATAAGAAGTGAGGGTACATTGAAACTCCAGAAGATATAACATATAAGGTTTGAATTTGTCATACAATCACCACATGGTACTCAAACCTCTGCCATTCACAAGGCCAACACCAATGTTACACATAATTGTAGGATATCAATCCATTAATCACATCACTTGAGGATATCATCTCTCAAGGTATCAAACCATCACTAGGTCATAGGACCTATCACATTAAACATTCATTGCTTCATCACATGATGCCTCATTTGTCTGCATAAATGCCACACATTATCATATAATCACCACCATTTCATACATAAGCATGGCATACATGTCACCTATAGGTTAGGGACCTATAAACAAGAGAGAAAGAAAACATTATAGCAAGACAATTATCTCAAGGGAGAGAAAGCAACTCATCACATAGCTCATCATCAAGGTTAGGGCTCCATGTTCATCCTAATGGTGATTTGTATATGTATCAAATCACTACACCCTAGATATAGCATCTCCCATATTCTTGCAACACTTTAAGGTTAAAAAACAACTATCCACACAACACTACACGTGGCTTATACATTACTTGTAGATATGTATTGGTTCAATATTCCAACATGTGTCTTAACCATTCATCAACCATGTGTCACGACCACTGACCAACAAGGGTCACGACCATCAAAAAACTCTGGTGTCTTGACCACGACCAACACCATGATGTCACAACTACGACACACCAGGAAGGGCATGTCTCGACATCAAACCACACTATGGGTTGCGACCAAACAAAAGATAGGTGAAACATTGAGAACACGACAAGGGTAAGGGTCACTAACATCATAAGATCATATAAATCTTCTGAAGAAGGAGCAATGTACTAACTAATTCAGTGTAGGTATCTCGACCAAATGGCAAACCATCATCTCAAACGATAAAAGAAAAAGATCTAGGTGTAACGACCAACTATGGTCAAGATACTACTAAGATAAAGGACCATCGTCGAACCAAGAGTAACCAAGAACACAACAAAGGTGAACCATGGCTACTACAGAAGAGAATAGTAGGGAGAACCACCATCCTCAAGAAGGAAAAATGTCTCCCAAAATTGGTGACCAAAATCCTAACAGTTCCATCATGAAACCACCATGAAAAGGAATCTCAAACAAGAGAGAGAACCAAGTTAAACCACACCAAAACTGAACTAAAACTTCATTGAACACCAAAACACTTTATCATCATGCATTCAACCAAAACTAAGATCAAGAGATAGGGGTAAAACATCATTGCGCGATAATTACCAAAGTCAGGTATAAAACTAGGGTTTTGGATTCCATCCAAACCAAGCATGATCTCAACATCAACCAAGTTCTAGAGTCAATCATCATTTACCTGCATGTTAAGGAAACATTTTAGAGAGAGAAAAGAATAGCATGCATTTAAAAAAAATGCATTAATAGAGAAGGTTACGAGTTATATAACCTACTTGAAAGAAGGTCACACCAAGGGTTGCAAGTTCCAACACATGATCCCAAGGATGATAAAGCGCCACAAAAGGCTCCACCCTTGGCTACAAGAACACCTAAAGAAGGAGAAGACTCCATGTTCAAATGTTTCCCAAGGAAAGAGATCAAGATGCTCAAGGCCGAACCAAAAGATAGAAAGGGGGAAAAGAGAGAAGAAACTTTCTATCACTTGGGTGTCACCTTGTCAAAACGTGGCCTATGGCCCCTTGTGAGGAAGAGTTTACTCTAAAGAATGACCACCATGTCAAAACATGGTCTAAGGCCATGAAAAGGAAGAATATTGTGTAGAATATCCAAGGAAAACACCATAAAGGAATGGTAAACACTTACCAAGGTAGAAGATGATCAAAGGTCACCACAAGCAACACATGCAAGGTTGATCCTCCTTCAAGTCACCAAGAAAAAGACATACTTTCTCCACCAAGCTATAAGAACGTCCAAGGAAGTATGGAGAAAGAATACGGCCAAAATAGGTCACTTGCATGGAGAGAAGAGGGTTTATATAGCAAAGGAGGAGAGAGGCAGGGAAAGAGAGGAGGTGTCAACAAGATAGGGCTCCAAAGGGAAACTTGTCCACCCAAAACTAACATGAAACCACTTCAAACCCATATGCAAGGGATCGTGATACACTCTATGTTGGGTCTCAACCCACTTGGGTCATCCACAAGGTCGCAATCGCGACCCACCATGGAACACCATCCATGGTTGTGACACAAGGTCACCAAACCCCTCCTAGGTTGAGATACCTATACAAAGGCAACTATCTCGACCCAAGATCACCCAAAACCACCTTGGTTGTGACAAACACATCTAGGGGATGTGTCTCAACTATGACACCCACCCAACAAGCCCTAGGTCGTGACACACAAGGGACACAAACCCTACAAAACCCCAATCACCCAAGGTGATTCCACCACTCAACCAAACCTCAAACAAGGCACCCCAAAGCACCACAACCTCTCTCATGAAGAAAAGAGAGAGAAGGAACACTCTAAAGGTGACAAATTGCAAGATAACCCCTCAATTTGGGTAAATTGCAACTTGTACCAAAATAAACACACAAATGACAAATATCATCCAAACATGCTCAAACTAGAGACATAAGCTCTCCTCAAGATCCAAAGTCATCACAAAGGTTTTGGAGAAAAGTTCTAAACACATAATCAAGCCAAAGGATATAGGGTTAACCCATAACATAGGTTAGAGGTCTTACAATTTTCATGAAAGAGAAGCAAATAACAAGTGAGTTCATGATACAATGAGAATAACAATCCAAAACCAAAGTAAAAGTGAAAGACAAAATTAGATCCCTCTTGGAGTTCACAAACCTCCTTTGAAATTATTATAAGTTTCCTCCAGAATTCCTCCTTACATCTATATAATGATGATAGAAATCCATCTAGAAAAGAGATATGTCAGTCCTTCAGTAAAGATGAATGGGTCCCACTATTCTTCTTCCACCTCCCAATCTTGATTTTCCATCTTCTTACTCTCCAAGTAGTATTTCCATTTGAAATTACCAAATGAAATTTTGGTTCATCTACTTCAATGTATAACATATGCTTATATGAGTGTCTGTAGATTTGGGTCATTTTTTGCAAATGTGAAACAAACATGGCATTTTAGTACCCTTACACTGCATTCTTGGCTTGGTCATGCTCTAGTTTAATCTAGAAATTAATAATAGGCTTAGCTTGCTTCTAGGGATCGCCTCATGCTAATCAAGGTTCCCTGATTGGTTAGTGAAGCATTGAATTGCATATAAAATACTAATACATTTTGGTGACTTTTTTGAGACAAATTTTGTTGTTGCTAATAGTTTTACATGTCTTATCAATGACTAACTCTCCATGTAACTTTATGATGAAGAAAAGATTGACTTCAAATTATGTGTATTTGGTATGGAAATGTATCAATTCAAATCTAATGAACTTATAGGTACCACATTTTCATAAATTTGACACACTTGTAATAAATACCATGAAATGAGTAGCCAAAGAATAACTATACAAAATAAGGCACAAATAAATGTGAAATAAATGTAAAAACAAGCAATAAGAAAATGTCTAGATTGGAGAACAAGATTTAAAATGTTCCTATTGGACCACATATTTGTACAAGTGTTAGAATTACATTATAGTTCAAGAGAGTACATATCATATGTGCAATCATTGATACAAACTAAAGAAATAATGAAAATATGTTAAATGCATGTTTTGTGTTTTTTTTTTCCATTGCACTAAAATGCATCAAGAATGTTACATAATGCTCCTAACCATGGTCTTTCCTTTCCTAAAATCCAACATTCCTTGACTGCACCCATCATCGTCCCTACCACTCTATGATAAGAGAGACCAACCACCTCTTCTACTCTCTTTCAGACCATTCTAAAAATCCCACTTTTAATGAAAATATATTATATTGTCCCTAGTAGTGTTTCTACAATTGTCACATCAAGTATATAGTTAAACCCTATGGTCCTTGACATGGTAACTAAGTAAGATAGACCTCTAACTTAATTTATGAGTCATTGGGATAACCTATAAAGGCATACAATGGTTTGATACCCATCTAATGCATTGACATCTACTACCAATATCCAACAGCTAAAGATCACACAAAATATGTATGAAACAAGAACTTAAGAAAGATATATTTAGAGATCAACAATTGAGAATCTCCTCAACCCCATAGTTGAGCTCCAACTATTATCTATGAGTCTCCTTTATACCCTCTACTACCAAGAACAACTTTAAAATATTCCAACTCCTTTGTAAACATATTCATGTCCTTGTGTTACCCAACCAGCAAAAACCATTTCTAATATAATAGAAAACCCCCTCTCACCAAATTTCATTGACCAAAAAGAGTCCGATCTATTCTAGAAAACCACTAGCAATGCTAA
This sequence comes from Alisma plantago-aquatica, assembly GCA_963693085.1. Taxonomy (NCBI): domain Eukaryota; kingdom Viridiplantae; phylum Streptophyta; class Magnoliopsida; order Alismatales; family Alismataceae; genus Alisma; species Alisma plantago-aquatica. The sequence goes on from OY856415.1 coordinate 326,352,197, forward strand.
GAACAAAACGAAAATGCCAAAACCACATTCATAAAACTAAAAATCTCTACCTCTTCTTGAGAAACCTTTGATACAATCCCCATACACACCAAACTATCATCCAATACTTCATCCTATAGAATTGTTTACAAACATAATCACCCTAAAAACTTCCGCAATGTTCTTTTATAATTCTAGCATTATGGAGCAACCTGAAACTCCACACCTTTGTTGGAACATTTTATCCTCCTATACAAATCTCATTGTCTTGGTAGGCAGTCATAAATGTTTTAGTGTGTATGTCTCTAAGTGGATCAGATCACACACACAACATACAGAATAAAAAAACATAATATCTCCTTTATTAATTTTGAACCAAAGGATTTACATGAGGGGGCTCAAAGGAAACATGAAAAGAAAGATACATGAAACTAAATGAATATAAAGTACACTATCCTAAAAAGAAAACCCACAACAAAAACTATTTTTGTATTTTTTTCAAGGTCCCATGTAGGTTAAAAAGATTGGAATCAAAATATTTGACTATCCTCACTAATCACCTCTAATTTCCTAAAATAATAAAGGAAAGATATCATCATTGCAAATGCTATGGATCCTACCTACAAAAGAACTCAATGATTTTTGACATAACATTTTGTGTCCATGGAAGAACATATAATGAAAGTAAAACATTCATTATTTTGAAATTTGAAGTGATGTATTCCATTATGTTTTATTTGTCTAAATATATGGCCATTTCTGATCATGAAGGGCCATCATAGGTGTCTGAAGACACGGCCACATCAACACATGAAGGAAAACCTAGGTGCTAAAGGCGGGGACACTTCTAATCAAGAAGGAAAATCATTATTTCTGGAGAAATGGCTACTTCTTATCTGGAGAAGAGATATCACAAGTGTCTAAACAGATGGAAGGGAAATCACAAGTGTTCGAAGACATGGAAATTCTAGATATGAATGTAAATGAACATCCATTGTGTAAGTAGGTTTCTTATTTATGTGTTAGTTTAATCAACATATATATTTTGAAAGAATAATAATATTCAATAGGAACAATAGCTCATACAATATAGATAAAAAAATACACACGAAAGAAGTAGTACATATTAAACAAATGTTCTCAATGCAACTAGTCTAGTCAAGTGGGAGTAAGTGTAGCTTGTTGATATTCAAGAGTATCAGTAGATCTAGAAGGGTTGGATCAAGATTCATGACAAATATTATCGATATGGAAGTATGGACATATGCATCATATTTTGGGATATCAAATCTTCTGGGTTTGTATTAACCAATATTAGGGTGATGAATTCCTATATATAAACTAGATTTGTTCATACATTCATTATCAACACTTCCAACTTTTCAAGAATTCAAGATCAATGCCATTATCATTATCATTATTGGGTTCTTACAATATCAATTGATTGGTCCACACCAAGGTCATATTAGGAGATAGCCCCTAGGTTCATCATCATCGTCATTGTTTAAATCACAATTATTGTCATTAAGTATAATCAACATTCAAGATATAGTATTGGGTACCAAAAAGTGTTTCTAGTAATGGAGTCATGATCTACGTTTAGTGCAAATCATAACATTTGATACACAAGAGACAACCACCATCAATTTTCATATCATCATCATATACTATCTCAAGTTATCATCATCATTAATCTCAATTTAATCAAGTACTTTTTGAGATGGTATTATTCATATAGTCCAGTAAATAGGATAGGATTTAGGTTTTCAGAGTAATATGTACAAGTAAGGTCACTAGAAAATTTCAAATAATAAGAAAGGTTGGTAACTAAGATATCAATATAAATGTAGTATGATATGCTTCCCAAAGTACTATTTTTCTATTAATTATGAATCTAGGGTTGGTTTAACGTCAATTTTCAAAGATCAGAACCATTTTTGGATTATTTGGCTGACAGGGGAAGATTAACTTATTTGAGAAATTTCAAAAAAAAGGTATCATGGTTGTTGATTGTCCAAGCCAATATTGAAAAATTGTCTCTATAATTCTCCTTTGAGAGTGTGTGAAGAGGGAGAGGTTGGTGGGAGGCATGTGGGCCATTGGATCTGACCATGTGTTGGTCATGTGGGAATCAAATGGCTCCCAATATGATCCTTTGCTAAATTTGCATGTGCAGGAAGTAGCAACCTATTGTGGTGGGCCATGGGGTATAGGGGAGAGATCTCAAAAAGGACCATAAATTTGTTGGTTGCACTCAGCTATGCCCTACTAAATCACAAATGGATTGGCTTCCGCTTGAGATCACCTAGAAGTAAAAGTTATATGAAGAGGTATGTGGTGGCACTAGGACAAATCAACAACATGTACAAAGATAATTTTTTGGCGATTGAGGCCTCGAGGTGGCCTAGAAAGCTGAGGGAGGAGTTTAGGGGTGAGAAGATGGAATTTGAGGGAGGGTTTTTATAGGGAGGAGAGGCTATGTTTAGGGTTTTTAGGTTTCTTTTTTGTCATAAGGAGGAGAGAGGCTTATATTTTTTCTTTGATTAGAGCCTCAAAATGAGGTAAATCCTCTACTATTTGGAGTCAAGTTGGATTGAGAAAGATAATGAGTGATAAGATGAGGAAGAGAAGCATGCGTAGTGGTAAGGGAGAGAGAGGACATGCAACCTCTCCTATTCTCATCTCCCTCGATCTTTTAAATAGGTAGGATCTGATCATTGTTCCACTGTATCAAGATCATATGCTGAGTTAAAATGTGGTCGGGGAAAAAGAAAAGAAAAAGAATGTAAAGAAGAAAACTTAGATTTCCACCACATAACCTTTGGAGAATGTAGAAACACGCATGAAGGTACAAAATAAAATGATTGGACCATATCTAGATACTAAAGTAAAGAACTTATAATTTTTTTGATGAATAATATCGTGCTAGATCATGAATTTATTAACGTGAGCAAAGACTTAATTAGTTCAGGGTTCAAATACGAAATGCATATACTTTAATTGAACCCTAAGTTTTTTATCATAGAGTCACATGTGATGCATTGGTATGAGAAATGATGAATTGGAATATAAACAAGGTGTATGAGGGATAAAAAAGGTAAGAACAAGAGTAAGTAAAATCCACTTCATCGCATTCATCCATCGTTAAAAGGGATATTTCCCCTAGAAGTTAGGTAGCCCTAAAACTTTTGAAACCTTATATTTCATACCATCTTAACTTTCACATTTGATATCATTATCATCATGACGTGGTCTGGTTAGTCACACATATGACCATGTTGATCAACTTGATGTCATAATTAGAACAATCAACTTGTATTTCAAAAGATTCTAGTTGTTTATTTTTTAGTATTGAATCAAGTTTCTAGTCACATATGGTAGTCTAAGCTCAAGTAAATAGGATGATTACATATCAATTATTCATATATTCTCTAACTTTATAATATTACAAAATCTGCGATGCATGCATATATATGGATGTAGGAGTTGCATAATTTCCAAGAGTACCTTGTCTAGTTATGATTTTCCTATTTTTCTAATGTATTGAGTGCAAAAACATGGGCATATTGATCATCATTGTTGTCTTTGTTGGCTCATAGAGAAGGAGGGTAGGGACACTTGTTCTTGGAAAATCATTTCATTCAATATGTTTGACCCGTCATACAAACATGCACTCCCCCCATGATTGCCACTACAGTTGTAGCACCTAGAACCACCTAGTTTCTAAACATTTCCTTAGATTGATCTCAAATTATTAGCTTGAGATAGTCCTCTTGGAAAGTTCCTTTGGTATTGGTTTTTGTTCCTATTCATAGTGTCATTTATTATTATTATGAGTCCATCTTCATGGCCAGGTTTGGTTTTAATAACATTAGTTAAAGCTAGGTAGGATAGGCTTTGAGTTTTCCATGTTCTATTTCTAGGGTTCTATACAGGGACAAGTAATTGTCATATGTAGCTTGAAACATTAATGGGTTGTAGGAGGATAGAAATTCTTTGAGGGTAATGTGGTTCCTTTCTACAAAATAGTTCTCTCTCTATCTTCTTCAATTAGGGTTTCACATGGCATTCTAAAAGATAGAAATTTCTGGAAATAACCAATGATGGACTTGTTTCTTTGGGTAAGTAAAAGGAACTATTTTTACTACTCTCATCAGTTGATATGATAGAATTGATGAATATGGTCTTAAAGGCTTCCCAATATCCTAGGGTGGATTTTTAATGAGTGGAGATAGGTCTTCCACCACAACATTGTTACACCCATGAGTTGGTAGGTAAAAAGGTGACCTTGTCTAGTTTTGGGGATCTAAGAGCCCTAAAGGTATTTCCATTGATATCAACATGGAATCAACCTTATCTAAGACTTCTCCCACATCCTCACCAAATATGGCTTCAATGCTTAATTAAGGAAATAAAAAATGGTAATAGGTGACTCTCCTAGGTACTAATGATGATGTGTGCACTACTAGAGTGTGAATGGATTCCATGAGAACTTTTCACTACTCTTAGCAAAGTTCAGTGTTAATGGAAGTACTAAAAGGTTATTCTCTTGATTACCCCTACCCTTTTCTGTCATTTTCTTTACAGTACCATTTCCCTTATCAGTGTCCTTGACGCCTGATGGGACGAACCCATTCTTATCTCCTCAAGCTTTTGGAGGCACCTACAACGTATTTTAAGGTATAAGTTCTTATCATAATATATCTTCAGTTAGAGTATCTGATCATTTTAAATTTATTCTTTTAGAAACCCACATTTCTGAATTAATGTAGATTTTAATTGTTTACCATCCTCAGGATACCTAGATTGAACGAGTTAAATGATCAAGTCACCCTTATATAAGGAGTGAGTGAGATAATAAATTATACTACTTCTATATGGGTGGTTTTGAGTAGTAATAAAAGAAGATATGACATTTTATAGGACTATGTAGGGTTATATGAGAATATTGAGTCCTCTTTTGGATTCACTAAGAATAATTAGGGCATTGAGGAACCTCATCCACCATATCTAGGAAGATAGGAGGTTATCATGTTAGAACCCCATGTATTCGCAATCCTAGACGCCTCAGTTTTACCTTCATGAATTTAATGTTTCCTATTTTCATATGTGATTAAAAAATTAGTTCAATTATTACATAGAGGTTTTGTTTTATGTATGATGTAAACTATAATGGGATTGTTCATCCACCACAGCCAATCCCATTGTTGTGGTATGTAGTGCTAAATTGATCAAAATTTCTTTTTTTGAGTGCCCAGATCATACATAATTCTTATTCAATTAAGAAACATAACCTAACTTATATTCACAATGAAGAACATGTTTTACATCAGTGGCCCTAAGGCAACACAAAAACTAAGATATATGAAACTAATCTAATACAAACTACATCATCTCTTTTAAAAAGAAAAAACTCATGAAATTGATTTGGTGAATCTTTCTCAAGATCCCATGTGTGTAAAAAAGAATGGAAGCAACAGATTTCAAAATCCTCAATAATCACATGTCATTACCAAAAATTATAAAAACAAGATCGAATCATTGTGTAGAAATTGTATGATGTTTATACAAAGATTAATCATTTTCTAAATGATAATAGTGTGAGGATAATAGAATTATAATGAAAGTAAAAAGTTTATTATGACGATTTTTTATATAAAACTTCTCATTTTAAAGTGACTTCTTTGATTGTGTTTTAGGTTTTTAGTGACATAGCTACTTCCAATCATGAACAGAAATTATATCTGTCCAAAGGCATGGCCACTTAAACATATGAAGGGAAATCAACATTCTCAAGTAAATGAAATTTATATGTCCTAAGATGTGGCCATATCAACACATGAAGGGCAATCACAGAGATCAAGACATGTCCACTTCAAATACATAAGGGAAATCAGGGTGTCAGAAAACATGTCCACTTCTTATCCAGAAGGAAAATCATAAGTGTTGAGACACATGGCCCTTCTATATTGGAAGGGAATCAATGGATATAACATAAGTGCGTTCTCATTTAGGTTTGAGGTTCATCATAATATATGTAGGGAGAAAATACTATTCCATATGGACTAATATCTCATCCAATACACATAAGAAACAACACACAAGACAAGGAGGATGTATAAAGCATATGTTTCCAATATAGCTAGTTAGGTCAAATAGGAGTAAGTGTACCTTGTTTAGACTCAAGAGTATAAGTAGAAATAGAAGAGTTGAGGTCAGGATTCAAGTCAAAGATTCCTAGCATGCAAGTTTGTACGTATTGATCAATAATTTGTGATATCAAATCATCATGGGTAATACTAACCACAAATTAAGGTGATGAGTACCTATATTGACCCTAGGTGCGAACCTACATTCATCATTAACATTATCAATTTTTCAAGCATTTGAGATCAATATCACTATCATCATCATTTTCAATTTAGTTCAATGTTCCATGTCAGGGTTGTACTAGGAACTAACCCCTAGGTTCATCATCAACATTATCATTTCAATCATCATCATCATCAAGTATAATTAAGATTACAAACACATTATTTGGTTGCAAGAAATATTTTCAAAGAATGGAGTTAATATATAGGTTTATGGAAATCATAAGATTTGATCAATTGTAGCAAATCAGCCTTAAGTTCCATATCATCATCATATACTATCTCAAGTTATCATCATATTTAATCTCAATTTAGGTAATAAAAAAATTCCAAAGTTCATTAAAGTCACTGATTACAGTAGGAATTAGGGTTTTCTAGTCATATGTATGAGATTAGGGAATTAATCAAGTTCATATAATAAAAAAGATTGCACATGACACATTAGTATAAAAGAAGATCACATTACCTTCTATAAGTAATTTTGTTGGATGTTCTGAATTATTTTCATAAAACACTATACTTACATTAATTCTTTGGGAGCTTAGTTTGATTTCTATCAATTTTTTTAAGACTGAGGTAATTCTAGATTATTTGGATAAGAGGAGGAAGATCATATTACCCTCTACAAGTAATTTTGTTGGATATTCTAAATTATTTTCATAAAACACTATACTTACATTAATTCTTTGGGAGAATAGTTTGATTTCTATCAATTTTTTTTAAAACTGAGGTAATTTTAGATTATTTGGATAAGAGGAGGAAGATCATCATGGTTTGATTTACAATCCAAGATTGGGCAGACATTTCTCCTTTGTTCCACTAAGAGTATGTGTGAGAGGGAGAGAATGGTAGTTGATATGTGGGCTAATGGATCCAATCATTTTTTGACTTCCTGGGGAATAAACAACTCTAGGCCTACTATTTTGCATGAATCACATGTAGGGAAAAGATCACCCTACAAAGTTGAGGCTCACTAGAACTGAGTGGAGTTGGGGGTTGAAGGGCTTGGGTGGGTTAGAAATAAGCCATTGTTTCTCGTATAGGACCCAAAACTCCCAAATGTCCTCATTCATTAAAAGAATGCATGGAGAAAAATGTCCCCAAATGGGGCATGAGGCAGCACTTAGCAAAAGCAGCTAGTGAAGCAAGGAGAACTTGTTATCTTTTGTGGCCTTGAGGTTTCTTGGAAAGATGCATGTAGAGTTTAGGGTGAGAAGAGGAGTTCATGGAAGTGTTTTAATAGGGGGAAGTATATTAACTATTTTAGGTTGCTTATTTTTTGTAGTGAGAAGATAGATCCAAAAAAATCTCCATTATCAAAGCATCAAAAAAATGTAAATCTACCCATGTTTGGGGTCGTATTTATGAGGGAGAAATTTGAGATAATATATGAGGAAGTAAAGAATACCCAATTGATAGGGGAGTGAGATGATCCATGACCTCGTCTATTCTCATCTCCCCCAATATTTTCAGTAGGTACAAGAAGATCCATGTGTTGTTGTATCAAAACCAAATGGCAAAAAAAAGTAAATTTGTCGGGTCTAAAATAAAATAGAAGAAAAAATAGGTTACCACTACCAAACTTCATAAAGTTGTAGAAGCTTGAAAGAATACCCAACTATAAAAAACTTTGTATCATATCTATATATTAAATTCAAGATTAATACATATAATAAGTGAGGTCAAATAGATGATTCTAGGTCATGAATTTACTAGAGTGAAAACATAAGCAATTTCAAGATAGGGTTCCATGTAAAAATGCATATGATTTAATCAAACTCCCAACTTTTCATGTTAATATTTATAATGAACCCCACTCTTATAATCCAAATAAATGAGGAACATAGTAGTAAGGGTAGTTATTCTATATTTTTGAGGATTAATATAGAAAATCAGAAACCAATAATGATTACTAGTCTCATGAAACAAGAGTTCAACATATTAAAGGGCTGAATATTCTTGAAGGAGTTACACAATTTTTTACAAGACGAACATATGAAGCATTCTAAAAATGAACTATGACTGAAATAAAAGATTAGCTAACCCTTATGATGCCTTTATCTTAAACTGTGTTGGATGTTCATCTTGGGTTCAATATTTGTCTAAAACTAAATAGATAAACAAAGACATCAAAAATCATCATGAGTCAACATATTTCCATGTTGGTATGTAGGGAACACAAGTAACATAACTTAAATAGAAAAATGTACATGATTTCAAATGTAGTATTTCTATGAAAAAGAAAAGACATTTTTTAATTTACATTTTAGCTCATAATTCATTTTCTATTTGGTGAGTTGGCATGATTTTCTATCCAGCTATGCGGTTTTTTCATCTACCAATAATTTTTGTTAATCTAGACTAACCTATATATTTTCTTGGTGGATTTCTAGGCCTATGCCAATTTCATTCCATCAGGTCCCAAATGGATTTTTCAGAGTAAATGGGATTGGAGTTACTCCTAAACACCCTCAAGGAATGAATAGGGTTCTAAACACTTTATGTTCATGTGTAAGTATATGATTGAACTAGACTTGGTAAATCAAGGGAGAAAACTCAAAAGCTTGGGTAATATGGTTAACCCTAATTTACCCACATAGAACAAGGGTTATACAACCATAGTATCAAACAATAAATAAAAATTTCATGAAAAGTAACCAATTATGCATTGCAAATCTTATTCAGAAACTATTTCTACATTTTATTATTTATCAAGGGTCTTAAATTCTAAAGTTGGATAGATCATACAGTTGATATCATGACTAGGGTTTACATTCTTTGAGTCATGTCTTTGGGGAAAGACCCCAAAAGTCATGTTTGTAACATTAAATTACTTCATGAAAATTCAATCTTGTAATACTAAATTCTTTCATGAAATTTCAATCATTATCTTTTTACAAATATCATGATGGTTTTTATAATCATCAAGGGTACCTACTTTAGATCTATGCTAGATGATACTAGGAAGTGCAAGATTAAATTATCAGATCTAAGTTCTACTTCATACACCTTCATTTAGATGGGAGTATCTAAAGGCAATTTTTGAACTAGGGTTGAAATCATGTTCCCAAAACTATTTTTGTTGGTTTCTTATAGTTCTCATGATTACTTCGACATATATATCCTATATTTGGATATTTCTAGTAATTTCTATGATTTTTGGAAGTTTAATATAATTATAGGAATATATCTTTGTTTATGGGTGGCCTAACGCCTCTCACCGAGCCCCCAATTACATGGTGAAACTAAGAGCATGTTTGATAGGTTTGGTTTTCCTTGAATCGGTTGTAAATGGATGGTTTCACTGGGTACTAGATCAGACCGTCTCTCTGCTCAAAACCACATTGACTCTTACACAAGTAGCTCGACTGAGATCTTGCGCAAAACAAATTTTCCCTCTTCAACAAGGTATTAGTGTGGTCCTTGATGCCCAATTATTCCATGTTTTCTCATAGGAGATCCTACAAAAAGTAAGGGGTTGCATCTACCATTAATGTGGTTTGGAGGTACGTTTGGAAAATCAGAGCGACAGATAAGACAGCAGAAATAAAATTTTAAAGCATGATTCCCTAACCAGCAATATCTCGTCAACAAATATGTATCTAGAAAGAAAGGTAACAAGAGTTATATTTGATCCTAAAGTAAGTCCAGTGACAACTCTTGTTGCAATAGCATGCTTTTCTCCAACCAGCAACATGCTTCTTCTTCAGGGAGAAGCACCCGAATAGTCATCAACAATGACCTCCTGGTCTAGAACCACGAACGGCAGTTGATGGCATCCTCCTAGTGACAGAAAAAGCCTTCTCACCTCTAGAGTAGTCAATGCAGACCATCGGGAACTCCACTTTGTGCTACTAGAGCCAACAAGAAGGAGTTTTACCTTTGAACATCAATTTGCTAGGATTGATTCAATCTCCCATAATTGTCTCTCCCTTGCTGTCCCTCCCTTTCATGGGTAGGACTTGCTTGGGTTCTTTATTGGTTACCGCAACTAGAGAGGACAACAATTATCATAGCTTGTTGTTGTGTTTGGGTATCCCCCAGTACCCCTCTATTTATAGTAGATGCTAGGGTCAGGGTATCCTGTTGGCCTGGGAGTCAAAGAGACATTTTTTCATGAATTTTTCAGAACTCGCAAACGGTGAACCAGTCAGTTCATGGTTCATCTGGTTGGTTCATTGTCCAACCAGTCGATTCAAGGGTGAACCAATCAGTTCAACCCTTGAAACAATCATTTCACCATGCTTCCTATTTGCAAACATATTGGCTTTTAATATTTGAATAATGTACAATCATGACATCAACATTGTAACAGATAGAATTTTTGGCTTAATTTCAAGGATGAAATTTCTTTTAAGGTGTGTAGGATGTGATGGAGTGGACTTTTGGAATCCCTACATGTCCAATGACATAAGTGAATTTATGTAAGTTGAATTAAGGTTCTTGCTTATTCATGGCCTAAGTGGTGAGACATCTTTGTCATGCTCCTTGAGAAGGGAGGAGCTGTGGATTATGTGTGGTGAAGAATCTATCTTAGCCACATAAGAGGACAAATATATGAGATGGCATCTTTTAGCTAGCAATTAAGGCCATGTCATGGGTAGTGATAAACCACATCCATTTACTCATGAATCATGGTTTATCTCAAGATCTTAGCTGACAGTTGCCTTCACCTGATTGTGGGCTACCTAGACAGACTTTGCTCGCACCCGTTGTGTTGAGAACAATGAGAGTGAGATCCCTTCTCCCACAGCTACTTGATGCCTTTCATAGTACTTGAGTAGGGAGTTAGAGGAAGGTTTATAGGTAGCCAAGATATCGGGTAATGAAGACAGAGGTCCAACAGTGTTCGGGGGTGTTGTAAAGCCTCCCATTCATCACTGGAACAGAGCATCATAGCGGCAATGAGTTTTATATGGTGGAGTCTTAGAGCCGCATCCAATTAGCAGAGCAGTCGTAGGGCCTGAGAAGAGACTGGTGGCAGCACATGCTGGGATAGAGAACCAAAAGTTGGTGCTGATAAGCCAACCATGAAGGAGATCTAGGGTTGCGATGCTACTATTGTGTAGCCATTCAAGATGGCTTGGAGAAGCCAAGATTGGAGGGAGACACTAGGCCGGCGGCGCACCGTAGGACCAGTCTAAGGTCATGATCATGATGGAACCAAAAGGGATCAGAGGAAGATCATGGCGAGGAGGAGTCCAGTCAGTACCTGAAGCTACTGAGGATGATCGAACAACATCCATGCATTTAGTTGAGGCACTAGTAGAGATAGAGGAGGAGATGATGACTCCCTCAGTCGAGATCTACGACACGATAGCACTCCAGTCTAGAAGACTTCAGATAGCTTCAGGCCTAAATGCGAGAAAGGAGAGGAGTGTTTCCTATTTCTCATCAGGGAGGAGGTAGGTGGCAGTGCTGCCTCTTACAGAGAATGGGGTTCTCACATTGGACATGTTCGCAGACGTGAGGAGAAGTGTTGGATCGTGATGAGGAAAGACGAAGAGAAAGAGAGAATGAAACAGAACGAGTTCCAGGTAGTGAACCATCCAAATCAAAGTGAATTCGGTTCAAATCCCCTGAGCTGACTGACTCAGTGTGGGCCAACAGCTGAGGGCACGCCCCTGAGTCAGACACGTGGAGGCCTTGGATTGGCTGGAAGAGGTAATTATCTCTAAATATGTCCAAATATTATATAATTCATAGAAAATAGGTTGATTATCAGAAAAATACAAACAATATACTGAAATTCTCAGAAAAAACGAGTAGAACAACATGGCACCCTTATACTAGCCTTTTGATACATATAAATTGGTATTATCATGTAAGATATGTAATACTTGTTTAATGGATAATAAATATCAAATGAATACCTAAAATTATGAGAATGAATCAGTAACTCTTAAATGTATTTTAGAATCCATTTGATATCAGATATTATCATGTTATGACACATAATCATGTAATTATCTTAGAATGACTATCTAGGGCTAATAACCCTAAATAAAATGCAATTAATACATACATGCTCAACAAATGATGAAATTTGCAAAACAACCTCATATCAGTAACTGGAAGCTAATGTGGAACTCTGGTATCAGTTAAATGCATATAATTCAAGTTATATGAAGATAACCCTTAATACATGGTTTGAAACCCTAATTTAGGTTAATGCATGTAACCTAAGGTTAATCTATTCACATAATAATGTGAAACACAATTATCATTAAATGAACTGTAATACAGAATATGATATCAGAAAGATAACCCCAAGATGAGAATATAAGTAAAAGTGGGAATAACCTAATGAGTTAAGAAAAACCCTAAAATGGACATGACTAGGGTTAAGATGATGAGAATCTAATGATAGTATTTGATCTTGTCTTAATCAGGGTTTGACAAAGATATAGATTTCATATAGAATGTGATATGTGATTAGGAAATCTATGATCTAGGTACACCATTAATTCTTTTTTGGCTTATTATACAATATGATTGTGTTATATGTGTAGTAAAATACTTGGCATATGACATTGGATGAAATGATTGTTCTTGTATGATAGCTTGCTTGATTTTCCATATGGCTATGAACACATGAAACATAAGATATTTGATCCATCATACAAAGCACTATTTCTCTTGGTAGTATAGTGCTAGGAAAGTGATCTCAAACTCTCTGGTAGTAGGTCACATGTAAATGATCTCAAACTCTTTGGTAGTAGATCATAAAGGCCTTAATGCATTAGTGATCTCAAACTCTTAGGTAGTAGATTACATGTATAATGATCTCAAACTCTTTGATAGTAGATCATAAGGCCTAAAAACATCAAAGCCCTTAGTGGCAGATGTACGAGATATATGATGGAAAATGTGCCTAAAATATGTGTTCTCTTTTGTTAATGAACATCTCTGTGCAAGTATATGTTTTTTCTTATATTTTGTTATAATTTCCAAGTATTAGTTTTATCTTATTGCCATGCTTAGTAGTGAGAGGTACATAAAAAGAAACGTAGGCATACTCAGTACAATATTCTTGAATATTGTGCTGACATGTACCACATGTTTAGGGTTGTGGACATATGATCTTGAAGAACCAGGATAGTTGGGTGTTGTGTGACGAGCTGATGTACAGGTGGACATGTTGACTTAAGATCCTTTAGTTTAGTGGTAGTACATGTATATTTATAAGTTTGATGTTCAATATGTAATATCAAATGTTGTAACAATTCATGTTCTAATTATATGTTGAATGGTGAACATGTGTTGTATGGTTTTATTATTGTTCATGTGCATGTGCTACTGAGGTGGTTCCTTATGACTCCCTTGATTTTCTTCTTCTTAGCCTAGTGTGTGGGGTTTAAATTGGGATTCTTGTTGAGATGAGGGTTTCAATTTAGACGTCATACATCAAATTTAGTTTTAGAAAATTTGGGGACGTCACAGGTGGTATCAGAGCATGAACAATAGCAAAGCCTGTCATTTGCTCATTATGCAACTCAAACTAAAGAAAAACTTGAACTTAATCATCTTTAGGTTTAGATTAGTCGTCTTTTAGAGACTAGATCTGATCTAGCCTCTAGGTTAGCACCTAGATGTCTGAGAACTAGGTCTAGACTGGTGCTTGTTGTATAGCAGGTCCTTAGATGTCATTCTTTCCTAATACTGCAGTGGTATAGGACGTTGCATTATTTGGAAATGGCATGCATCAAGGGAAGAGAAATTCTAGACATATAGCACTCGTTATCTAGGGTAGCTACACTTGTCTACATTATATTCTCACCCTTTTCACTAGTTTTCATGACATTTTACTCTCTACCATGTGTGGGTCACTCATTTTCTGGATTTGGTTTTTGATTCCAATCATATCGAACCTTGATGGTTTTCTCTAAGGCATGTTTTATCAGAGAAAAACTATATAATATTTTATTATATATATGTATTACAAAAATGTGTCCCCATACATGTACGAGTAGGAGGTGGTCATGCAACCTATGTGAAAGTGAATGACATCAGTCTAGAAGAGAGAGTAGTTCTAGATTATATGTCTAGAGCCTTGTTGGAATATATGATAGATGGAATAGATGAATTAAGTTTTGATGATACGATCTAAGTTTTATATAGATGAAATAAAATGTTATGATGATCAATGTTTGTCTTTGAGGACCTAAGTTCAGATTTGAGGATTTGAGATAAGCTTAATGGTGCAAGTACATAGGCCTTTACAAGATAAGATAAGATAAGTTAAGATAAGATAAGATAAGATGAGGATGTGAATCAGAAATAGCCTCACTTTCTTCTATGAAGGAGGACCTCTAGTGTTAGGACCAGTTTTAGGGTTAACTCCAAAGAGAGTGAGACCCATTGGGATATGATATGTCCTAAACTGGAATACTCCTGAGTGATTGAGTTGAGTCATTTTATGCATGATTCCTATAGTCTTGTTGAACCCTAGATGTCCTTGGGAGGACCAAACCCTAGAGAAATAGAGAGATGATTATATATGAGCATGTGAATATGAATATGAGAAGCTACCATCTGGGTGAGGGAGAGAGAATCCAAAGACCCTGGAGGAGGCAAATGTGTTGGTTTCTGTAAAGCCTCATGCTCGGGTTGGAGGTTCCTTGTAGGAATCTAGTGGTATATATAAGAGAGTTTTGGGTAAGAATGTTTCATGGGTAGAGAGAGACCTATGAAGAGAAAGTCACATCATGTTTTGGTTTGTGCTTATGTGGCTAGATCTTGTGAAGTTAATCACTAGTTCCAATGAGGTGACTTGAGAACCCTAGACTAAGAGGGAAGATAAAATTATGTGTATATGTGATACTCATAGAGATGAGTGAGCTCAGAGAGACTGAGCATGACACTACCCTCATGATATGGGTCAGGAAAACTTCAATTGGACTAGATAAAGTTTTGATATAAGTTTAATAAGCCACTCATATAAGTCTGTTTAGCTCAACCATGATATAATATATGTAAGGACATGATATGATGGAAACCTAGAGATGAATTGATAGATATCAATGCATAAATGGTTAACCATATACATGAATAATGATAATAATGTGATATTGTTGGTTAATCTTGTGATGAAATCACTATAAATGTTGCAATTTATTGTGAGCAATGAAATAAGATCATATTAATGAAACATGTTACATGAGGTGTTAATCTTAGTGCTTAATAAAGATGAAAAATATAGTTTGACAGTTAGCACAACATAACGATTATGACACCTTGATAAGATCTAGATGGATAAAGTGGGTTAACTTTAGTTAACTCCTTCCTAAAGGCATATGTTAATGTTGAACATGTTCTAAAAATTAGCTCAATAAAATGTTGATGAAACCTTAATATAATGGGATAACTTTAGTTAACACATTTATAACATGGTAATATGATGTGGGAACCCTAATGCGTGGGTAAAGATAAGGATGCAACCCTAACATATAAGATATGTCATTACATAACTAGAATTTCTTTTTCAATCTTTTATGAAGGGGTGATTCACCTTAGATGTTTTTAAAACCTCCTAATAGTGGTTCCGATATGATTAAGGAGTTTGTTTTTGGATATGTTGCACATAGAGTAGTGTCCTACATATGGATCAAGTTCCTTGAAGAAAGAGGATGGCTGAAATATGAGGACAAAATTTCTTTAAGATGTATATGATGTAATGGACTAGATTTTTGGCTTAATTTTGAGGATGAAATTTCTTTTAAGGTGTGTAGGATGGGATGGAGTGGACTTTTAGAATCCCTAAATGTCCAATGACATAAGTTAATTTATGTAAGTTGAATTAAGGTGCTTGATTATTCATGGCCTAGGTGGTGAGACATATTTGTCATACTCCTTGAGAAGGGAGGAGCCACAGATTATGTGTGGTGAAGAATCTATCTCAGCCACATAAGAGGACGAATAGCTAAGATGGCATCTTTCAGCTAGCAGTTAAGGCCATGTCATGGGAAGTGATAGACTATGAGTGCCACATAAGAGGACGAATAGCTAAGATGGCATCTTTCAGCTAGCAGTTAAGGTCATGTCGTGGGAAGTGATAGACTATGTATGTTTACTCATGAATCATGCTTTATCTCACGATCTCAGCATATGGTTTCCTTCACCTGATTGTGGGCTACCTAGACAGACTTTTCTCACACCCGTTGTGTTGAGAACAATTAGAGTGAGATCCCTTCTCCCACAACTACTTTGATGCCTTTCATAGTACTCGAGTAGGGAGTTAGAGGAAGGTTTGGAGGAAGTTGAGATATTGGATAATGAATACGGAGGTCCAATAGTGTATGGGGGTGTTCAGAGCCTCTCGTTCATTGCTAAAACAGAGCATCATAGCAACAATGAGCTTTAGTTGGTGGAGTCTTAGAGTCACAGCCAATTAGCATAACAGCCGTAGAGCCTGAGAAGAGACCGATGGAAGCACATGCTGGGACATAGAACTAGAAGTTGGTGCTGACAAGGCAACATGGAAGGAGATCTAGGGTTGCGATGATGTTGTTGTGTAGTCATTGGAGATGGCTTGGAGAAGACGAGATTGGAGGGAGACACTAGGTCGGTGGTGCACCATAGGACCAGTCTAAGGTCATGATCGTGATGGATCCAAAGGCGATTAGAGGAAGATCATGGTGAGGAGGAGTGTAGGTAGTACCTAAAGCTACTGAGGATGATTGAACAACATCCACAGATTCAATAGAGGCACTAGCAGAGATAGAGGAGGAGGAGGAGATCACGACTCCCACGTCTGAGATCTATGACATGGCATCACTCCAGTCTGGAAGACTTCGGATAGCTTCGAGCCTAAATGCAAGAAAGGAGAGGAGTGTTGCTTGTTTCTCATCAAAGAGGAGGTAGGTGGTAGCGCTGCCTCTTGCGGAGAATGGGGTTCTTGCATTGGACACTTTCACAAACGTGAGGAGTCGCGATGAGGAAAGATGGGGAGAAAGAAAGAATGAAACGGAACCGGGTCCAGGTAGTGAATTAGCCAAATCAAAGTGAATCAGGTTCAAAGCCCCTGAGTCAGCCAGCTCATTGTGGGCCGACAGCTACGGGAGTGCCCCTGAGTCAGACACGTGGCAGCCTCGGATTGGCTGGAAGAGGTAATTATCTCTAAATATGTCCAGATCTTATATAATTCATAGAAAACATGTTGATTATTAGAAAAATACAAACAATATACCAAAATTATTAGAAAAATAAGTAGAACAACATGATGCCCTTATACTAGCCTTTTGATATATAAAAATCAGTGTTATCATGTTAGATGTGTAATACGTGTTTAATGATTAATAAATATCGAATGAATACCTAAAATTATGAGAATGCATTAGTAACTCTTAAATGTATTTTAGAATCCATTTGATATCAGATATGATCATGTTATGATACAAAATCATGAAATTTGCTTAGAATGTCTATCTAGGGCTAATAACCCTAAATAAAATGCAACTAATACATACGTTCTCAATAAATGATGAAATTCACAAAACAATCTCATATTAGTAACTGGAAGCTAATGTGGAACTTTGATATCAGTTAAATGCATATAATTCAAGTTATATGAAGATGACCCTTAATATATGGTTTGAAACCCTAATTTAGGTTAATGCATGTAACCTAAGGTGAATCTGTTCACATAATAATGCAAAACAAAATTATCAGTAAATGAACTATAATACAAAATATGATATCAAAAACATAACTACAACATGAGAATACAAGTAAAAGTGGGAATAACCTAATGAGTTAAGCAAAACCCTAAAATGAACATGACTAGGGTTAAGACGATGAGAACTGATGATAGTATTTGATCTTGACTTAATCAGGATTTGACCAAAGATATAGATGGCATATGGAATGTGATTAGGATATCTATGATCAAGGTATGCCATTACCTCTTTCTTGGCTTATTATACAATATGCTTGTGTTATATGTGTAGTAAAATACTTGGCATATGGTATTGGATGAAATGATTGTTCTTGTATGATAGCTTGCTTGATTTTCCATACTTATGGCTATGAACACATGAAACATAACATATTTGATCCATCATAAAAAGCACTATTTATCTTAGTAGTATAGTGCTTGGAAAGTGATCTCAAACTCTCTGGTAGTAGATCACATGTAAATGATCTCAAACTCGTTGGTAGTAGATCACAAAGGCCTTAATGCATTAGTGATCTCAAACTCTTTGGTAGTAGATTACATGTATAATGATCTCAAACTCTTTGGTAGTAGATCATAAGGCCTAAAAACATCAAAACCCTTGGTGGAAGATGTACAAGATAGATGATGGAAAATGTCCCTAAAATATGTGCTCTCTTTTGTTAATGAACATCTTTATGCAAGTATATGATTTTTCTTATATTTCGTTATAACTGCCAAGTATTAGTTTTATCTTATTGTTGTATATAAAAAGACATGTAGGAATACTCAGTACAGTATTCTTGAATATTGTGCTGACGTGTACCACATGTAATCTTTTGTTTAGGTTGCGGACATATGATCTCAAAGAACTAGGATAGTTGGGAGTTGTATGACGAGCTGACTACAGGTGGACCTATTGTCTTAAGATCCTGTAGTTTAGTGGTAGTACATGTAAATGTATAAGTTTGTTGTTCAATATGTAATATAAAATGTTGTAACAATTCATATTCTAATTATATGTTGAATGTTGAACATGTATTGTATGGTTTTATTATTGTTCAAATGCATGTGATATTGATGTGGTTCCTTGTGACTCCCTTGATTTTCTTATTCTTAGCCTAGTGTGTGGGGTTTAAATTAGGATTCTCACTGAGGTGAGGGTTTCAATTTAGACGTCACACATCAGATTATGTTTTAGAAAATCTAGAGACGTCACAAACACCAATCTTTGATCCAATCAAATTTATCATTAAACCAGACGGTCCATATGATTAACCAGTCATTTCACTTCAT
The DNA here is from genome assembly GCA_963693085.1 of Alisma plantago-aquatica. NCBI lineage: Eukaryota > Viridiplantae > Streptophyta > Magnoliopsida > Alismatales > Alismataceae > Alisma > Alisma plantago-aquatica. The sequence continues at coordinate 326,371,496 of OY856415.1, forward strand.
GAAATGGTATTTTCACTTTTGAAACGGTCATTTCATATGAGAAATGATGGTTTCACATGTCTAGCTTAGGAAAATGTTCAACCAAATATTGTTTCCAATAGACCTGACACTCCAATATAGATTGTTTCAGCACTTGAATCGGTTGGTTCAGAGTCTAGTCAGTCAATCTTGAACCTCAGTTTTTGTATTTGAATATCTAAACACTTTTATTAATCAAGTTAAACATCATTCATGAAGAAACTCCTATTCCAAGTGCATATTATGAGTGTGACCCTATAGGTCCAAAATTATATTGTCAATGAATGTCCATAACCATCTTATGTCATCACAAGAAGTGAGCGGTATCTAGAAATAAATCATTGCTACCCAAACAACATCAACCTACAATATGTGATCATTGTTTCCAAGATTGTATAGTTCCTTTGTATTTGATATTCAGGCATGGAATCATCATCCTCTTCAAAGTTCAATCTATGTTCCTTGAACTAGAGAAGACTACCTAAGATGCATGTGAGTTCACATACCACATATTGAATCACATGAGTATGGACATACATTTCTTAGTCTTGTTTATCAAGTGGCATGGATATCAATATCCTATAGGAGGGACAAATCCCATCTACATCACTCACACTCAATCCCCATGTGTTATAATGCACACGAGCATCACCATTATGGAAACCTTTATTCAAGGTCATAGTGGATGATGTCAAAGTTCATCAAACTACATGTGATTAGTATAATGACTTTAGGTCTAAGTAACACAATCACTAGTATCACTATGAGAGTTGACTCTGACTACCATTCCATGGTATCCACGTATTACTCTCATGGTGGGTCTAACTAATAAACTCTTTTCTAACATGTACATGTGTGCTTGACCTGAAATCATTTATAATGACTAATGATACTTTGTCATCAGTCAACGCACACTCTATTCATATGTATTACTGTTTTCTATTCTGCTTCTATAGTAATATCTGACTAGGGACATCACAAGAATGCATGTACTCTTATCCTACACATGATCTCATTATTCTGGTCATCAACATGAAGACACATGTCATCGAGTAATATCATTCTTTAGAAGCCTACTATGTATGTGTCATCATCTCATGATTAAGACAAACATAATAGATGGAATTACCTTTATCGTTGTCAAATCAGGTATCTAAAGACACATTCCAATCATCATATGATTGGCTCTCTAGTAATACATACCAACATACTCCCACTTGTACTTAGGGACAATCATAAACGAATCTTATTCCAAGTGATCTTACCATGTCCATCATGGTTTTCTATGCAAGCACTTTATAGTGGGTTAGCAACATTTTCTTCTTGTCTGTATATTACAAGTTTCACATTTCCTCATTGTATGACATCTCGTAAGAGATGGAAGTGTTGCAGTATGCTATCTGAGATTCCTTCCCTATCCAGTAGCTCCGTTGTTGTATGAGTATTTTTACTATGTCATCAATGGTTGGAACCTCCCACAAGTTTATCTATTTGAACTTCTTGATCCATACAATATCCTCTATTGTTCTCACACACCAAGATACTCGACTTGTATTATAGAATGTATACAATTGTCTCTTGCTCAAAACTTTTTAGTTTTACGGTTCTCCTTTTTTAAAGGTCAAACAAAAATTTAGATTTCGATCGTTATTATTGTTTGTCATTTTGGAAGCTTGCATTGTGTAACCCTTTACACACAACTCTTCCTTATCACCATAATCAAGGGACTGATCCTTTTAGTACTTCTCAAGTACTAAAGGATGTTCTTAATGGAAGTCCAATGGCTTTCACTAGGATTTGACACATGTCCACTCTTCATGTCCAATGCATACGAGATAACTAGATAAGTACATATCCTTTCATCATGTCCAATACATACATGATATCGAGATGAGTACATAACATTGCATATGTGATAGACCAATTGTGAATGAATATGGAATCTATCCATGTGCTCCTATTCTTCACAACTGGGACAATGTATTCCTGAGAGACTAACTCCACAGAACATGAACAAGTTTTCTCTCATTGAGGCTTGCATGTTGGACCCTTACAACATCTTGTCAACGTATGTGCTCATTCTCAAGTCAAGAAGCTTTCCATATCTATCTCTATAGATCTCATATTCCTATCACATAGGATACTTCACCTAAACCCTTCATAGAGAAGGTATTTTCCTTACCAGGTTTTCATATATGCATTATAAGTATGTTGTTTCCCATCATTATGTGGAATATAAATATGCTCCCACTAAATATTTTTTAATCATAGATTTCATCTTCATTCTGACTCAAGTCAAATTGTTTGACTGTCTTGTCAAATTGAAGATTCCAACTCTAAGATGCTTACTTCAATCAAAGATTGACCTTTGTAACATATGGACTTTATTTGCATTAAAGATATTTATTAAAACATTTAGGCTGTGTCACTCACACATCCTTGTGAATATTCTTATTAGAGGGTGTGGTTTTAATATCCATATGCCAAATCTCATAGTCACAACAACTTGCAATGTCAAGCATGATCCCGATGGATGGTAACTGGTGAAAAGATTTCATCATGTTCACCACCATGAACTTGTTTGAAACTCTTTGCAACATGATATAGAGATGAGTACATAACATTGCATATGTGATAGACCAATTGTGAATGAATATGGAATCTATCCATGTGCTCCTATTCTTCACAACTGGGACAATGTATTCCTGAGAGACTAACTCCACAGAACATGAACAAGTTTTCTCTCATTGAGGCTTGCATGTTGGACCCTTACAACATCTTGTCAACGTATGTGCTCATTCTCAAGTCAAGAAGCTTTCCATATCTATCTCTATAGATCTCATATTCCTATCACATAGGATGCTTCACCTAAACCCTTCATAGAGAAGGTATTTTCCTTACCAGGTTTTCATATATGCATTATAAGTATGTTGTTTCCCATTATTATGTGGAATATAAATATGCTCCCACTAAATATTTTTTAATCATAGATTTCATCTTCATTCTGACTCAAGTCAAATTGTTTGACTGTCTTGTCAAATTGAAGATTCCAACTCTAAGATGCTTACTTCAATCAAAGATTGACCTTTGTAACATATGGACTTTATTTGCATTAAAGATATTTATTAAAACATTTAGGCTGTGTCACTCACACATCCTTGTGAATATTCTTATTAGAGGGTGTGGTTTTAATATCCATATGCCAAATCTCATAGTCACAACAACTTGCAATGTCAAGCATGATCCCGATGGATGGTAACTGGTGAAAAGATTTCATCATGTTCACCACCATGAACTTGTTTGAAACTCTTTGCAACAAATGCACTTTATGGTTTCTACCCCTTTAGGTGGATCCACTAAGGTCATACCACATGGGTGTACATGGAGTCCATCTTGAATCTCATGGCCTCAAGCCATATCTCATATTCTGGTCCTTCACTAGCTTCTAGGTAGGTTGTTGACTGATCATCAATGATCAACTCACAACCTTTCGGAGTTGTAAGATATCACAACCTTTCAAACTCAAGGTGTGTTCTACTAGAATTATGAGGTATTGTGTTACATAATGAACTTGATATTCCACAACAATTTACGATTCTCCTTGTTCCTATTGTACCTCTTTAGGTTCAATGTTTTCCTTTTTGTCTTACACATTTTGAGTTCTACTTTTCTGCCACTGATTCCTTTGGAATGAAATCCCCTTTAGGAATACATCTATCCAGGAAACAAAAAATATTTTTTAGATTGAAATATAAAAGTTATATAAAACGAAATAACATTTATGCGATTTGTGGACAGATCTTTTCAAGAAACTATTTTCTTACACAAGCTGTCAATCCCAATCCTTATAAAAGACATATCTGGACACCTCCCTTGCCATATCTTATATGATGTCTTTTGAACCAATTTTAGACGATACATTGTTTTAGTTTAAAGCATGTGCCAAAAGGAAAATGGAAGACAAGCTAGATTTATTGATAATCACACTATGTTTAACAAGGTGTGATACCTTCTTTCTGATACATGATTATGTTTCATGTGAATTTCATTGTGATACATTATCACAGTCTATCCAGAAAGCTCTCAAACTCTTGGTTTAAAATATGTCAACATCAATCATATCAAAAAAGTATTTATACTTTTACGAAAATGGGTTATGTACTTCACTTATGATCTCCTTAAACACTTCAAGAGATTCATACTTGTATTTCATGATATACAACTTACCATATCTACTAACAACATCAATAAATATAATGAGGTACAAGTAACTACATTTAGCATTTATTCTAAAAGGTCCATATACATCAGTATGTATGAGCCCTAGTAAAATAGTTGCTCTCCCACTACATCTAGTGAAGATGCTTTTTTCATTTTGCCCAATAAATAAGACTTGCATGTCTCTATTGGTTTGATAACCAAAAGAGTCTAGATAACCATCATTATGAATTCTAGAAATGCATTTCTGGTTTGTGTGTTCTAGATGACAATACCAGATCTATTCAATGTTTGAGTCATCAAGTTATTCAGTACATATTTGTCTCTTCAACTATATAGTATAGATCATGAGACATGAGGCACTGTCATTTAATATCTCATATTTTAAAATGAAACATCAACTTATTCATAATGTTTTTGTCCATACAGGATGTTTTTATCAATGGTAGGTACATAATAGCAATTCATCAATTCTATTAGATGCCCATGAATGACAACTTCCAACTATAGTGGAAACAACCCTCACTCTGTATAGTTCTATCTTACTTCTTCTCAGGTCTAAAATTAGATATCTCTATCTCTTTCTTCTTCCTGAGATCCTCTATATAAAGAGGGTAGACAATTAGTGGCACTTTCCTTCATTGATCATTTAAGTGAAAAGGATAGATTCCCTTTCTCACTTTACCCTTCTCTCCTTATATTGAGTGTAGAAGACTTGGACTTCAAGTTAGCTTCATAACTCTTCTTGGCCTTGTCTTTGTCCTTGGACTCTGTTCCATTGATAGTCATGAAAGTTTGTCCATCTATATTTCTTTCGGCATTAATCAACATGCCAAGCAATTCATACAATGCTTTGGCCAAGTTACTCAAGTGATAGCACTCAATAAAACTGGCAATATGATTCAGGGAACGATTATAGAATCATATCCATGGCCAACTCTTGAACTAAAAGAAATATCAATCTCTCCATGTGCCCAATCATATTGAACACATGGTGCTCTAATGGATCTCCCACTATCAGTTTACACCCAAACAACACTTTGGAGACATTATACCTTTCATGCTTTACATGATTACTTAGATGTGTCAGTCTCAAGAATATCCATGTTTTAATATTCTTCATGCAACTCATAGTTCATACAACTTAGCATTAGGTCTTTGATGTCTGCAAAATCATTGGCATGCTTCAAGTAAGAATCCATTTCAGCCTTAGGCATATTTGAAGCGGGTTCCCACTAGTCTTTCAAGAACATTCAACTTTCTCTCTTTTGGTGAGAACACTTCTCAATGTCCAAAACCAGATGTAGAAGTAAATCCCATTTAGTTTGTCCTACTGAAGGACTGATCGCAATGATAACATTTTTTTGTCATTAGATTCTATAAAAGATATTGCAACTTTGTCAAAATATTTTTGATTTGATTTGATAATATTGTCAATATTAATTAGGCCTTCAATTAATTATTGCTCTCACTATTTTGTTCAAATTTAGGATGATTGAAGCGTACAATCTTCTAGTGATCCAAGATCCAAAACAACAAGATACGATTCCAAGGAGCACCTTGTCCTATATGATTGTGACCTATGATGCATATTATTGGCTTGAAAAATATTGGATAATTTTTGGTCTAAGGCACTACTATTTAAGGAACTCTTATTTTGTTTAACAATCATGGTACTAAACATGGTGAAGATTCATGCCATTATGATTTGTGTTCCTTATATATCAGCTTCTCATCATGCGTACTTCACATTACATGTCAAATTTAGAGACACTACTACAATTAATGGGGTCAACAATTCACATAATGTAGTGTGGGAGGATGCCTTTTGGACTGGGACTGATCATGATAAACAACAAATGCCAGTTTTGGAGGTATCCATGTGATTAATAGGTTCCATGAGTGCTATATTTAAGCCTCATAATATTATTAAAAGTGAGACCTATGTTTGAATAGAGGTTTACTAAAGTTTAATAAAATTCCTTTTTTAAAGGAATTCATTCACCCTATAAAGATCCAATGAACACCATATATGTAGATGTTTTATCAAGATTAAAGAGAATGAATGCCTCATTGAGGGGCACTCAATTGATGGAAATTGAAAAAAAAACTTCATAATTAGAAATTATATGATGAATAGACGATGATCATAGTTAAAGCAAGAAAGGTGATAAATGTCTAGTCTAGAAGAATTCATGAAAGAAACATCAAATTTAGAGGAGTTTGTTTAGAAAAGGGAATGATAAATGCATAATTCAAAGACGTTTAGGCATAGTGATTCATATATTTAGAAATTCTAGATACGATTAAATGAATGTATCACCTTCATAAATGTTTTGATAGGAGTGCATTGTGGTTTAATTCATATTTCACTAAGGAGAGAAAAATAGTTCAATCCTTTCGTGAATGGTCAAACTGAGATTGTATTGTATGAGGGGATCTAGAGTACACAAATTCTTGAGTGAAATAAGTTGTAGTATATATATATTTAGCATTTTCACATGTATTTCATTGATGTATTTTTCTTTTTGTTCTTTATATCGTCTCTACTAGTCCTTTCTTAAGTTCTTCTGCACATATATGTTCTTCCCAAGGATAAGAGACATTTGGCTTCAAATTTTTATAGTGTATGCACATTGTAAAGACCCATATATATGGAAAACCCATCATTCATTACTAGGACATCAAAAATTGCACATAAAATATGTGTTCTCCACTTATTGGTTATATAAAGAGTCAAAAAACACGTAGTAAATGACTAGCATGTCAAATTTGGAGCATAAAATAAATTATTCTCATTTTAACAAGAATGTCACGGTAACATAATAGTAGATGCTAAACATTGGAGGCCATGTTTTAGGTTATCAAACAATAAAATGGAGATCGACAATGGGAATCAAAATTTTCTAGAAGTCCAAAATTTGTATATACAAATTTCCTATTGTTTGAAACCTTTTATAAAGAGGTCTAGCTATTCTTGTACCGTTTATGCTTCTTGAACTCGTAGACTTTTCAAATTGATTCTTTTTTCAATTAGGTATTAAGTAGAAATCTCCCCATTTTTCATGTCAAACATAAGAACCAATCTCCATGAAGTCTACTAAAAATAAGGAGTCAAATACACCTTGGTATTCTCCTATTTCTAGCCATGTATCATGTGGAAAAATATGTTGTTCTCACTTATGCTTCATGGTTATACAATATGGTTTGATCAGTAATCCTAAATGGAGGATTCAAGTGGTTGTAAATCATGGTTGTGGAATATCACAACATGCCATAAAAATCAATATGTTATTATTCTTCCTTCTCCTCTTACTAAACTAATGGAGGCTATTAATTAGGTTACTTTTTCAATATTTGTTAATTGATTAAAAAATTGGTTGTGCATTTGATGTTTCTTGTAGTGAGACATTCAAAACAATTATATAAGTTCTCTTTACTAATATCATACAATTGGATTGAGTGCTAATATCACAATCAATTGAATAATGGTATTTGATGTGATAAGATTTCTAGGTCTTTTTTATTAGTTTAAAGAATTGAACTTATCGATGCATATTTTGGATAATTCAAGGGTTTCATAAGAAGGTCCATTACCTTGAACAATTTCCCACTATATAGAGGCCTACATGATGATATATTATGTGAAGCGGGTAATGGTGGACAATAAAGTGCCTAGGTCTTGTCTTGCTCCTCCCTTGAAGAAGGGGCCAGCATATTGATTTTTAGAAGATGAAAGCTAAATTATCTTAATACTAAAAGTTGTGTCTACTATTTGTAGAGCATTTATACTAAATGAAACTTTTCTTTTGCTATACATAAGCTTTTTATATATTTAAACATTCATATAATGATCAGTGTGATTCATATTACTCTTATGTTGATTCTTTTACTGGTACTAGATACACTTTGGTAAGTATGGATCTGACATGCAATTTTTAGAAATTTAGTCTGATGCTCTCCCAAATGACCAATCCCCAAAAAAGATTTAATTTTGAAATTATGTCTACATTGTGTGTTGAAATGAACATGGGTATTCATTTAGTATATACAAAAGTAATATTCTATTTCATGCTATTAGATTAAACCTTAAGTTGAGATCAACAATTGGGTTTAACTAAATGGCCATTCATTAGAACAAGCTTCGTGAAATAATTTAGTTTTTACTCTGCCACTACTATATATTGAAGAGATTGATTGAGACCAAACCTAAAATGAACTAGAAAGAATTGAAACTTTCTTATGTGTTTGCTTCAGATAGATAAATAAATCTATTAATTTATCCAAGTTTTTTCCTAGAATGGTGAAAATTAGACACATGTATATGTCTTGTTTTCCATGTAGTATCTATTGGAAAATCAAGGTGATAGATAAGGTAGCAGAAATTAAAATCTAAAGCATGATTCCCTAATCAGTACAACAACAATTTATATAGGTTAGAGAGTAACAAGAGTTATACCCGGTCTTGGAGCAAGTCTAACAACAACTCTTGATGCAACATTGTGCTTATTCTCTAAGAAGCCACGAGTTTCTTCTTTAGGAAGCAACATGCTCCTTTGGCAGCACTCGAACAGTCGTCATCAATGGCCTCCTGGTCTGGTACCACAGATGGCAGTTGATGGTTTTCTCCTAGTGGGAAAAACTCCTAGCCTCTAGAGTAGTCAACATGGACCATTGAGAACTCCATGTTGTGCCACCAAATCCAACATGAAGGATTTATCTCTTTGAACAACAGTTCACTAGCATCGATTCTCTCTACCAAAATTGTCTCTCCCTTGGTATCCATCCCTTTATCAGGTAGGACATGCTCAGGCTCTCTATTGGTTACCACAACCAGAGAGGACAACCATTGTTAGAGCTAATTGTTGTATCTAGGAAGCCCCATTATCCCTCTATTTATAGGAGGGATAGGGTCAGGGTTCCCAATCTGTGTGGAAGTCAAAAGGACAAAATCCACAACTTTTCTAGAAACATTAAGCGGTGAGCATATAAGTTCACTGCCCAACTGATCGGTTGGCAGGGTGAATTGGTCGGTTCACATGTTGAACCAGTCGTTTCACTAGTTTCCTCTTTAGAATCATATTGGTAATCAATGTACGATTAATACAAAACATGATGTTAGCATCAATCTGTGATCCAATCAAGTTAATGATTGAACTTGGCAACCCAGATTATGAACATGTTGGTTTACATCATGAAACGGTCCGTTGGGACTTGTGAACCGGTTGTTTCACACCTCGGTTCAACCATTAATCAGCCAATGTTGATTCCAATTGACTTGACACTCCAAGTGATCGGTTCAACACTTGAACCGGTCAGTTTAGAGTCCAGTCAGCCAATTTGGAACCTCAGTTGTTTAATTGAATACCTAAACACTTTTAGTAAAAAAAATCTAAACATGATTCATGAATAAACTCCTATTCTAAGTGTATCCTATGTGTGTGACCCTATATGTCCAAAATTACATTGGCAGTGAATTTCCATAACCAACTTATGACATCACAAGCAAAGAAAGCGTCTACTAACACATCATTGCTACCCAAGTCATTTGAAAAGATGGAGAACAACTTCAATCTACAATCTGTGATTAGTGTTACCATGATCATATAGTTCCTTTGTCTTTGATATCTGAATTGAACTCGAGGCATGGAATCATCATCCTCTCAAAATTAAATCCATGTTCCTTGAACTAGAGTAGACTGTTTGAGATGCATGTGAGTTCGCATATCACATATTGAATGACACAAGTATGGCCATACATTTCTTAATCTTTCTTATCAAGAGGCCCTAGATATCAATCTCTTGTAGGAGTGACAAATCCCATCTACAACACTCACACTCAATCCCCATGTGTCATAGAGTACATGAGCATCACTTTTATGACAACCCTTATTCAATATCATGTTGGATGATGTCTAAGTATAACGAACAACGTGTGATGAGTGTAGTAACTTCATATCTAAGAACCACAATCACCACTATCACTATGAGAGTTGTTTCTGACTACTATTCCATGGTCTCCATGTATCACTCTCATGGTGGGTCTGCTCAAACAATGTTCTCTAACATGTACCTATAGGCTTGACTTGATATCAAATATCATGACTAATGAGACTTTGTCATCAATCAACACACACTCTAGTCTTATGTATTACTGTTGTCTATTTTTCTTTCATTGTAATATATGACCAGGGAAATAAAAAAAATGTATGTACTCATAAGAAGAATGTACATGCTCTTATCATACATATGATCTCATTGTTCAGGTCATCAACCTAAAGACATATGTCATCGAGTAAAATATTTCTTGAAACATCTACTATGTATGTGTCATCTTCTCATCAATGAGACAAACATAATAGACGGAATTACCTTTACTATTATCAAATCAAGTATCTAATGTCATAGTTCAATCATCATATGATTGGCTCTCTGGGCCTACATACCAACAAATTCCCACTTGCACTTAGAGCAGTCACCCATGAATCTTATTCCAAGTGATCTTAATATGCCCATCATATTTCTGCTGTGCAAGAACTTTTATAGTAGGTTAGGAACATTTTCTTTTAGTTAGTATTTTGCAAGTTTCACATCTCGTCATTGTACATCATCTCGTATGAGATGGGAATACTATAGTATGTTATCTGAGTTCCTTTGCTTAACTAGTAGATCCATTATTGTCATTGGTATTTCAACTGTGTCATAAATGGTTGGAAATTTCCACAAGTTCATATATATGAACTTCTAGATCCATATAGTATCCTTTGTTGTTCTCATAACACCAAGATACTTGGCTTCTATTGTATATTCTAATAATTGTTTCCCGCTTAGAACTTTTCTAGCTTACAGTTGTAATAATAAGGTCAAACATAAATTTAGATTGTGATCACTAATTTACTTGTCATTTTGGAAGCTTGCATCAGAGTAACCCTTTACACCCAACTCTTCCTTATTACCATAACCAAGAAACTAATCCTTTAGTTCTTGTCAAATACTTAAGGTTGTTCTTCTAGCATTCTAGTGACCTTTACAAGGGTCCAACCAATATCCACTCATCATATCCAATACATACGAGATTACTAGATAAGTATATATTCTCTCATCATTTCCAATACATACGAGATGAAAGGATGAATAGATAACCTTTTATACATGATAGTTCCAATTGAAAATTCATATGGAATCTATCAATGTGTTCATGTTCATGTACTCATGAAACATGAACATGGTTTCTCTCATTGAATCATGCATGCTGAACCCCTTCAACATCTTACCTATTATGTTCTCTTACTTAGGTCAAGAATCTTTCTTGATCTATCTCTATAGATCTCAATTCCTATCGCATAGGATGCTTTGCCTAAACCAATCATGGAAGGTATTTTCTTTTCCAGGTTTTAATATACACAGTATAAGAATGTTATTAAACATCATTATGTGAAATATAAATATGTTCCCACAAAGTATTTTGTAAACACATATTTCATCTTCATTTTTACTCAAGTCAAACTCTTTGACTATCTTGTCAAATCTATGATTCTATCTCTGACATGCTCACTTAAATCTAAATATTAACCTTTGTACCTAATAGACTTTATTTGCATTATTGGAATTATAAAACCTTTCGGTCATGTCACGCACACATCCTCATAATTATTCCAGTTAAGGAATGTGGTTTTAACATCCATATGCCAAATCTCATTAGTCATAACAAGCTGCAATAGCAAGCATGATCATGATGGATTGAACCATGTTAATTGGTGAATTACTTCATCATGTTCAACACCTTGAACTTGCTTGAAACTATTTGCAACCAATCTACCCTACATGATGGTCTTCTTATTGAAGACCCAATTACACCCTATAGGTTTTACTCCTTCATGTGGATCCACCAAGGTCATACCTTGTTGGTGTAAATGGAGTCCATCTTGGATCTCATGGGTTTAAGCCATGCCTCAGAATTTGGTCTCTCTATACCTTTTAGGTAGTTCGTTGACTCATCATCTTTTATCAAATCACCTCCATATTGAGGTATAAGATATCATAATCTTTCAAACTCAAGGTGTGTTCTACTAGATCTATGGGGTATTGTGTTACATAAGGAACTTGAGATTCCACAACAACTTGTGATTCTCTTTGTTCCCAATGTATCCCTTTAGGTTCAATGTTTTCTTGTTTTGTCTTGAAATTTTTGAGTTCTACTTTTACTCCCAAAAATTTCTTTAGAATGAAATTCCTTTTCAGGAATTCAGTTATCATGTTCAACAAACAACTTTGTTGTTGGATTGAGATAAGAGTACTGTTTTATTAAAATAACATTTACATTATTTGTGGACAAATCTCTTCCAGAAACTATTTTCTTATATAAGCATTCTCCCCTAATCACCATAAAATACATATTGGGACACTTCCCATACCATATCTTATATGGTGTCTTCTGAACCATTTCACATGATACATTGTTCCAGTGTAAAGCATGTGCCAAAAAGGAAATTTGGAAGATTAGCTAAATTTATTGATAACTCACCATGACTAATAGGGTGTGATTCCTTCTTTCTGATACATCATAATGTTTCTGGTGGAGTTCATCATGATACACTATCATGATTTCCTATAAGGTCCTCAAACTCTTATTTTAAAATATTTCAATATCAATCATATCGAAGTGTCGTAATACTTTCATTAAGCCGATTATGTACTTCATTCATGATCTCCTTGAACACTTCAAGAGATTCATACTTGTATTTCATTAAATACAAACTACCATATCTATTGTGTTCATCATTAAATATAATAAGGTATGATTAACCACCTCTACAATTTATTCTAAAAGATCTATATGCATCAGTATGTATGAGTTGTAATAGTATAGTCACTCTCCCACTATAGCTAGTGAAGATGCTTCTATCATGTTGTCCAATAAATAATACTTGCATGTATCTATTGGTTGAAGAACCAAAAGAATCTAGATAACCATCATTATGGATTCTAGAAACTCATTTGTCATTTACACAATTTAGATGATAATGCTATAGGCATTCATTGTTTGAGTCATCCAGTCATTCAGTATATGTGTCATATACGATTCTCTCTTCATTGAGTTTGGATTGTGAGACATGGGTCATCACCATATAAGATCTTATCTCATAAAATGAAACATCAATTCTTGTCCAAACAAGATACATTATATTTTCATCAATGGAAAATATAAATAATGGCAATTCACAATTTCCATTATATGCCCCTGAATGATAGATTCCAACTGTAGTTGTCGCAACTCTTGCTCCGTACAGTTATAGCTTACTTATTCTTAGGTCCTAAAGTGGATATCTCTATCTCCTTCTTCTTCCTAAGATCCTTTTTATAAATAGATCATTTCCTTTTCCAGTGTCCCATCAGGTGACAATGGTGGCACTTTTCTTCCTTAATCATTTAAGTGAAAAGGACATTTTCCTTTTGCACTTACTCCTCTCCTTATCTTGATTGTAGAAGATTTGGCGTTCATCTTAGCCTCAAAACTCTTCTTGTCCTTGACCTTTCCCTTTGGACTCACTTCCGCTGATCACCATCATGGATTTGTCCCCCTTCTTCTATGCTTTGGCATTAATCAACATTCCAAGCATTTGATAATCTGCCTATTTGATTTAGGCAAAGATTATGATATCATATTCATGGCCAACTCTTGTCCTAAAAGAAATCCTAGCCTTTTCATATGCCCAATCATATTGAGCACATGGGGCTGTACTGGGTCTGCCTCTTTCCGTTTGCATTCATATAATGCTTTGGAGACATGAAACATTTCTTTCTTTACATTACTTTTTAAGATGTGTTATCATCTCAAGAATGTCCATGCTTTCATGTTGTTTAGGAAACTCATAGTTCATACAACATAGCATAAGGTACTCAATGTTTGCAGCATCATTGCAATGCTTCAAGTAAACATCCATTTCAACCTTAGGTGCATTTTGAGTGGGTTCTTTTGGTTCTTATCTTTCAAGGACATAGAGATTTCATTCATTTGTGAGAATGCTTCTCAAAATCCTAAACCATATGAAGAAGTTAATACCATTTTATTTGTCCTCCTCAAGTACTAATCACAATGATAATTTGTTTGTGTTTATCTACAAAAGAAATATTGCAACTTCTACTAAAATACTTTTAATTTTGATTTTATAAGTTTGACAATATTAACTAGACTTTTAGTTAATTATAGCTCCCACTATTTTATTTGAATTGGTAACCCTCATGTATCAATTCAAAAGATTTCAACGTACAATGTTTTAGTAAGCCAAGACAAAAAATAATTGAATTATTACCTAGACAACGCCAGTGTCCATAACCAATTATTTAGGTAGGCAACTTTTGCTAATTGCATCGCATGCAATTCTTGGATAGATTGTATGTGAAACTCCTTGCCATTGTCCATTTGCATGCTTCTAGGTGCTTAATCTCATTAAGGACACCTAGTTAAGCCTAACCCAAAACCCAACATGATAGAATATGCACCCTGCTTTGGAAAAACCTACACATCTACCATCACACTTCCACAAGATGGACGGTGCGCCACACTTTGGTGTAACCTACGCTTGGTTGATCAAGCTTTTCATGTGAGTTACTTATGGAAAGCTTCTTAGATTTAATATTTATTGAGGGATTTTATATAAGAATACATATACATATAAAATCACCAGATACTTATAGTATGTATCATATACATTCTATAACCCCAATGAAAACATGCAATTATAAACACAAGTGATAGTTATGGCCATACTATTGTAGCTCCTTGGAGCCACAAGGAATTACTACCACCTAAGGTCTAAATCATATGCAGCAACCTGTTGTTGGTGAAGATTTATGATTGAAGAATTTGGGGTTGATTGGTTCAACACTTGAACTGGTCATCTCACCTCAAGGTCACTCAGTTGGGTTCTTGAAATGGTCGTCTGGTGTCAGGTTCAACCACAGTCTAGACTCCTCCAGCCAATAGGTTGGATCACCGGTCAATCAATTCATCTTTTCCTCTCGTATGGTCTCATTAGTTCTCCATTCGATCGGTTTGTCTCACAAGTCGGTCAGTTCATCAGGGGCGGAACGTCTTCTCATGATGAAACATAAATTAAAACTATCATATTTCATCTTACATTGTAAAAGGGAAAATCTCAAGTTATATTTGAGGGGAAATAGAAAGAAGATCATTAATTTACATTTGTAAAGAATGAGAGAGGCTCAGTATCCATACTAAGATATAAACATGAATGAAAATCTACAACCACACACACAAATCTAGGGTTATTAGCCATAACCATGCTAAAATCCACCATCAAAATCAACTTTTAGGGAGACATGTGTGCATTATATATATATATATATATATATATATATATATATATATAACTTTGTGAATCGTATGTGGTAATTAATCACATATGCACACTACCACATTTAATATTCACATTGTATGCAATAAAATAAATATGATCATATCAATTTAAATCTAGATACACCGGTAAATTGACGTGACTCTGATGCCACTTTTGGGATATATATATATATATATATATATATATATATATATATATATATATATATATATATATATATAATATATATATATATTTATATATATATATATATATTACTTTGTGAATTGTATGTGGTAATTAATCACCTATGCACACTTCTTAGTTTAATATTCACATTGTATGCAATAAAACAAATATGATCATATCGAATTAAAACTATATACAATGTAAATTGACATGACACTGATGCCACTTTTGGGAAATTGGGGCAACAGATAAAGTAGTGAAAATAATAATTTAATGCCTGATTGCCTAATCAGCAAGTCATGTCAATAACAATGTATCTAGGAAAGAGAGTAACAAGAGTTATACCCGATCCTAGAGCAAGTGCAACAACAATTCTTGATGCAGTATTGTGCTTCTTCTCCAAGCAGCAATGAGCTTGTTCTTTAGGCAGCAACATGCTCCTTCTTCAGTAGCACTTGAATAGACGTACGCAACAACCTCCTAGTCTGGTGCCATGGACGAAGGTTGATAGTGCTCTCCTAGCAGGAAAAACTTCTCTACTCTAGAGTAGTCCACGCAGATCATCGGGAACTCTACGTTGTGCTACTAGAGACAACATGAAGGAGTTGTCCCTTCAAACATCAGTATACTAGCAAAAATTCTCTCTCTAATATTGTGTCTCCTTTGCTATCTCTCCCTTTATCAGGTAGGACTTACTTAGACTCTCTATTGGTTACCACAACTAGAAAGGACAAAAATTCTTAAGGCTAATTATTGTATCTGGGAAGCCCCCCAATACCCCTCTATTTATAGGAGGGCTAGGGTCAGGGTTCCCAATATGTGCAAGAGTCAAAAGGACAGAATTCATAATTTTTTTAGAAACTTCAAGTGGTGAACTGATCAGTTCACTACCCAACCGATCAGTTGGCAGGGTGAACTGATCGGATAACCTACTGAATCGGTCGGTTTACTAGTTTCCTCTTTAGAATCATATTGGTAATCAATGTAAGATTAATGCAAAACATGAAATTAGCATTAATCCTTGATCCAATTGAATTGACCATTGTCTGGGTGATCCAGATGATGAACCATCAGTTCACATCATGAAATGATCGGTTGGGACTTGTGAACCATAGTGAACCAATCATTTCAAACCCTGGTAAAACCATTAATCAACCAATGTTGATTCTAATTGACCTAACACTCCAACGGATTGGTTGAACACTTAAACCGATCAATATAGAGTCCAATCAGTCAATTTTGAACCACAATTGTCTAATTTAATACCTAAATCTTTTAATAATAAATATAAACATCATTCATGAATAAACTCCTTTTCTAGGTGTATCCTATGTGTGTGCCCTTATAGGTCTAAAATTACGTTGGAAGTAAATGTCCATAATGAACTTATGACATCACAAGCAAAGAGTGGCATCTATAAAACATCATTTCTACCCAAGTAATTCTGAAATTTGGAGAACAACTTCAACCTACAATCTATTATCAGTGTTATTGTGATCATATAGTTTCTTTGTCTCTGATATCCAGATTGAACTCAAGGCATGGAATTGTCATCCTCTCAATATTAAATATATGTTCCTTGAACTAGAGCAGACTATTTGAGATGCATGTGAGTTCACATATCACTTAGTGAATCACATGAGCATGTTCATACATTTCTCAGTCTCTCTTATCAAGAGGTCATGGATATCAATCTCTTATAGGATGGACAAATCTCATCAACATCGCTCACACTGAATCCCCATGTGTCACAAAGTACTTGAGCATCACCTTTATGGCATACCTAATTTAAAGTTGTGTAGGATGATGACTATGTACCCAAAGAATGACATGTGATGAGTGTAATGACTTCAGGTCTAAGAACCACAATCATCACTATCACTATGTGAGATGATTTTGACTACCATTCCATGGTCTCCACATATCACTCTCATGGTGGGTCTGTCCAATCACTATTCTCTAACATGTACTTGTGTGCTTGACTTGATATCACATATCATGACTAATGAGACTCTATCATCAATCAACACACACTCTAGTCTTATGTATTATTGTTGTCTATTTTGCTTCCACAGTAATATCCAACTAGGGACATAACAAGAATGTGTGTCCTCTTATCATACAAATGATCTCATTATTCAGGTCATCAACCTAAAGACATATATCATCGAGTAACATTAGTCTTTAACATCTATTATGTATGTGTCATCATCTCATGAGTGAGACAAACATAATAGACGAAATTGCCTTAATTATTATCAAATCAAGTATCTATTGTCATACTCCAATCATCATATGATTAGCTCTCTGGGCATAGATACCAATAATATCCAATTGTACTCAACTACTTAGCTTTTCTAAAAAATACAGTTTGCAATATATTCTACTTTACATAGAGAAGTTTAAATTCATAATTACACATAAACCCTAGATTATAATGGTGGATAAATATTTACTCAATAATATATTATAATACACGCTAATGATATTTTTTAATACTCACCTTCAAAATAGTGTGCATTAGGTTAAGTTTAATGGACCAAGCTAATGGTAAAGTTCTAAGAGAAATTTTTTGAAACCATGAATCTATTTGTTATGTAGTTTTACATATACCAAAATAACATTACCTGTCTTGTTTTCCCATATGAGGAAATATCCAATAAGTATTACAACTCTAATGTTTTCTACCTTTCATAGGCAAATAGTGTGCTAAATTTTACTGAGAGTTGGATGAAGAGTATTGTAATTGGGGAATTTAGTTTTTGACATAGGTAATATTTAGATCAAACTTATGATGCTAATATACTTGGAATTTGTCTAAATTCGCCTCTATCAAGTATACACACCATACACAAGGATTAATTGAGTAGCTCACTTTCAGAAATAACAATGTTGATATGATCCATGTCCATCCAACTTATATATGTCTAAGACATGAGTTCTCATATGTTAATCTAAATATATGAAAGTTCCATTTCCATACAACTACATGTCATTACACATTGATATTTTGATGTGGTATAGCTCCATGATGTATATTGTCTCTCAAATCTAGATACACCACAAAATCTGACAAAAATTCATACAAGGTTAGGTCACATAACCTATAATTTATAGATTTTATTATTAACCAACTTTAGTTACAAATGATGTGGCCCCTCACCCTACTTAAGAACATAAACATTATGTGTTTATTTTATTTTTAAATGGTAGAATGGCCACTTACTTTGTGACCCACCATAAATCCATGCACCCCCAGCACCCCACCATCCATAAATTATTCAAAACATAGACAGTGAGATGAGTAAACACTTTCTAATGATAGCTGATTGGAGATCAAACTTGGGACGTTTATTAGGATTTTTCTAGTTGTATCACTCAAACTACTACTCACCGACACCATTAT